>VZQC01000410.1:3368320-3402375 GCA_009823505.1 Rhizomys pruinosus
TTTGCAGATCTCATGGACGTATGTATGTGGGCTTGGGGACCAGTTTTCTGTAATCCAGTGCCTCATGGAACTTTTGTTTGGTTCATGTGGATGAGTCCCACCCAAAGGAAACTCTGGCTTTGTATCCCCAAAGTTGCCTTCTTAAAACATTAGGAAAATACTCAGACCTACTTAACCAGGACTTAGGACAGCGTTTTTCACATTTTAGTGGGCATGAGCATTAGTCTTTTTTGAGACAGGGTCTCCCTGTAGCCCCAGCTGTCCTGGAACTCACTCTGTAGACCAGGCTGGCCTTGAACTCACAAAGATCCGCCTGCCTCTGCCTCCCAAGTGCTAGGATTAAAGGCGTGCGCCACCACGCCCGGCTGAGCATTAGTCTTTTATACAAGTACAGATTCCTAATCCCTGTCCATATGAGATTGTTTCTTAGGATCTTTGGTATTTTTCAGAAATATTGTTTATTCTTAAAGTTACTCCAGATTCTAGTGTAAGTAATCCATGAAACATATTTTGAGGAACATTAGCATTGCCATTTTTCTACGAATTCTTCCTATTTGTTCTTATTACATTGGGAAGATATTATAAAAGATATTAAGTTTTCCCAAGTGTGGTTGTACAGTTCATGAGCCAAGTAGATCATTTAGGATAGTGGCATCAAAGAAACTTTGTTGTTGTTTTGCATCTTTATATGTGTTTGGTGTTCATGTGTGTATTCCCATGTGTGGATGTGTGTGCTTGTGTAGGGAAGCCAGAAGTTGATGCTGAATCTTCTGAGCTGGCTCTCTACCTTATATATCAAGCCAGTGTCTCTTACTTGAACCCAGAGCTTGCCAATTAGGCTAAACTTAGCTTGCCAACTTGCTCCAGGGAACTCTGTCTCCCAGGCACTGTGATTCAGGCAGATCACTATGCCAGCCTGTGGGTGCTAGAGATCTGAACTCTGGTCCTTACACTTGCATGACAAACCCTTTTCCCAGTAAACAATCCTCCCAACCCCAGACCCTTAGCTTTATTGGATACTCACTTTAAGCTAGATCTGTATTGTCCCACAGAAACACAAAGGTGAAAATAGCTGCCTCTTCCCTTGACTAGTCTCACAAAGGCATATTTCTGCAGCCTTTAGTAGTAAAAGATGTAGATTATTGTATGCGATTATAGTAGCCAGTATGCTGAGAATTACGCATGCGCAGAGCTTGTCCCTCATCAACCTAACCTGCCCTAGGCAGGTGAGACCATACAAGCAGCAGAGTTGCAGACCTGGGCCAATGACAAGGCGACACAACACTCCACTAAGAGGAGAGTGGGAAGGCGAACAGCACATAAACCCTAACCCTGCCCCCAATAAAGGAATCTGAAACAGCTCACCCTCTGTCTGTGTTCACCCAGTTCCCAGGGTCTGGGTCTTGACTCGGCGCCTCTCACCCCGTTTCCTTCATGGTCGGACCCTGAAATTCCCCAACAGGCCTGGGGGATTGTCTACAGGCCCTCTAGAGTTCGGAGCTAGCCTGCCTTGTTACCAGTACAGAAACTTGTTAAATCGTTCATTGTCTCCTCAAAGACTTACTCTATTTTTGTTTGTCTCTTTTGAGATAGGCTCTCGCTGTGTATCCAGAAGTAGCCTTGAACTCACTATGTAGCTATTGTTGGCCTAGGACTTACATCGATCCCCTTGCTTTGGCTCCTGAATGCTAAACTTATAGGTGTGCACCACATAGTGGACTTAAATTAATTTTTAGATGCAGAATCAAACTATTCTAATAAGAATTTGCTAATCATAACTGACAGAATGCAGATTTAAAATGCTCGTTGACTAACAAGTAACACTTTTCCAGATGTTGAATTCCAGTGTGATATCTGCTCAGTTGTTAACTGTGCTGATTAGCTTTAATTGCCAACTTGATACAACCTAGAATCATCTGGGAATAGAGTCTCAATTTAAGGCTAGAGATTGTCTATACCGGACTGGCTTGTGGGCCATCTTTGGGGGATTGTCTTGGGTAAGTTAGTTGATGCTGGACAACGAAGCCCACTGTGGGTGGCACCATTCCTTAGGCAGGGAGTCCTGAACTGTGTAAGAGTGGAGATAGATAGATAGCTGACCATGAAACATGCATGCATTCATGCTCTCTCTGTGACCAGCTGTCTACTGTGACTTCTCCTCTGTGATAGACTAAACTGGGATTCTGGAGCTAAAATAAATATTTTTCTCCCCTGAGTTCTTTCCATTTTATCATAGCAACAGAAATGAAACTTGAACATTAAGTTTTCCTTGTCTGTTATGGCCTGTAAAGTTGTACTTGGGGGATATGAACTGAGGAATTGAATCAAGAGGAAGCACTGTGGTATCATTAAGGACTTTTTTATCCTTCATAGGTTTGCTACTTTCATTTGGCCTAATTTGTTGATAAATTGGCTTATTTTTGGTCAAGGTAATGATTCCCATCTCTCAGACAAGGTTGCCTGGGATCAAAGCCACTGGCCTTCTGGCTACTCTTTCCCTAATCTGAAGTTTCTTGTAAAATTTCTTTAGGATTGATTGTTTTAAGGTTATTGTTCAACTGGGTTCTGGAAATACTTACACAGATGTTGATTTTTGCTATTCTCTATATTTTTAAAATACTTTATTCCCAAATGCCTTTCCAGCCACCTGTTTGCTGGACCTGGGAAGATACCATGTTCTAGTGCTGGCCAAGTTTGACAAACACTGATTTATACACAGTAAATGACTGTAACCTCTAACTCACATTAATTCCTGCCATTCATTGTATGATCTGTAGTCTTCTGTGTCTTTGAATCTTTCAAGGCTTGAAGCATATGAGAATTTTATAGTTGGAAAAACCTTAATAGATATCCATTCACGAATATTTGGTTCTGTAGAGTGAATGAAATTCTAATAGTGGCAGAGGCATTTTGTGTGCAAGTCACAGGTAAATTTGGGCACAGACAAGATGCTTAAATTTGTGGGGTATTTGTGCTCCAAAGCATATCAATTTGAAAATACAAAGTTCCCCAAATATTTCAGTGATTTCAGTGATGAGAGGTCCATCATGCGTTGAAAGTGGAAGGTGAAGTGTTTGAAGCCCAGGCCTAATCTTAGAGGTTTACATCAACAAAGTCTTGCCTTTTCATATGTAGTGTGATGTTGTAATGGAAGAGTGATGCCAAGACTATATTCCTCGTTCTGAGGTTCTGACTCAGTGGGTTGGTAATCTTGCTGTGAGGCTGAGCCACCCAGCACTCCCCTTTAGCCACTTATTTTATTTTTTATTTTTTTGGTTTTTTTGAGACAGGTCTCCCTGTAGTCCCGGCTGTCCTGGAACTCACTCTGTAGACCAGGCTGGCCTTGAACCTTTAATCCCAGCACTTGGGAGGTGGAGGCAGGCAGATTTCTGTGAGTTCAAGGCCAGCCTGGTCTACAGAGCAAGCTCCAGGCTAGCTGGGACTAAAGGGAGACCCTGTCTCAAAAATACCAAAAAAAAAAAAAAAAAAAGAAATGTACTTCCAGAGTTACAGAGGGGAGAACACCAGGGACTGGAAGAGATTTAGAACTTTCCAAATTAGTTACATATACCAAAGTTAACTTATTCTTTTTTATCTATTTTATATTATTTTTATTTTATGTGTATGAGTATATTGCCTGCATGTGTATAAGTGCACCCGTGTAGTGCAATGCCTGCGGAGTCAGAAGGCGTTGGATGCCATGGATTTAGAGTTTTGGACAATTGTTAGCCACCATGTGTCTGCTGGGAATCAAACCCAGGTCCTCTATAAGAGCATCCGGTACTCTTAAGCACTGAGCCATCTCTCCAGCTCCAACTTTTTCTCATTTTCTGACTACTAGGAAATTACTAGATTTTGGTGAGTTAGCCTAGATATTTAGTTAGTTAAAATTATTTTTCTTTAGAAAAATGAGTTCTAAGCCAAGTGTGGTAGTATGTGCCTTTAACCCCAGCACTGGGGAGGCAGAGACAGGTGGAGCTCTATGAGTTCAAGGCCAGCCTGGTCTATATCATGAGTTCAAGGCCAGTTGGAGCTTTTGAGGCCCTGTCTCAAAAATATCAAGAAAGAAAGAAAGAAATAAAGAAAGGAAGAAAGGAAGGGAAGGGGAGGGGCGGGGAGGGGAAGGGAAGGGAAGGGAAGGGGGAGGAAGGAAGGAAGGAAGGAAGGAAGGAAGGAAGGAAGGAAGGAAGGAAGGAAGGAAGAAAGAAAAAGAATCTAGTTTCTAGATAGCTAATTTTCAAATACTGTTGTTTTATAATTTAGGGAATGTCTGTACATTTGTGCATATATATGTGTGAGGGTGACTACATATGTGTGCACATGCATGTGGAGGCCAGAGTTCAGCCTCTGGTGTGGTTCCTCGGGCACTGTTCACATTGTTGAGGCAGTGTCTCTTACTGGCCTGGAGCTCACTAAGTGGGCTAGACTGGCTGGCCAGTGATCCCCAGAGATCTGTTTCCCCTACCCCAGCACTGAGATTGTAAATTCATGCTACACTTTGCCACCTGAGCTGTCGCCCTGGTGGGGGCGACATTTTAAAATCTGGGTTTTTTTTTTTTTTTTTTTTTTTTTTTTTTTTTTCTAGTTATGTCTCATGGTCTTAAGACATAAGCTTACACAATATCTTTTCTTTTGAATAGATTGTCTTGTTTCTGCCACATTTTGCTTTATTTGTCTTGGTAATTTCTGTTTTCATCTAATTACCCTTACAGAAGCTGGAATGCCTTCTTTAGAGTGGAGCAAGAGGAAAAGGCAGACTTTGAAAATTGGACATGGAGGAACTCTGGATAGTGCAGCTGGAGGTGTTCTGGGTAAGACATCAAGGAATTTTAAAGCACTCTCTCTTAGTATCAGGAAGCCAGATTGGCTGAATGTAATCAGCTAAAATGGCAATTCAGTGTACCCTGGAATGTCCCACTTCTACTAGATTTGTAACGCCACTTATAAGAAGCCATTAAATGGTGCAGTGTATACAGAACTCTTCGAAGTAGCCACCTTTATGTGAGCATGGGACTGTGAGAAAAGATTGGAATCTGCAGAACAGTTACCACAGCAGCTGTGCAGTTGTTTTTGGAAAGGCTTGCCCTTGGCTGCCATCTGCAAACTCGGAGTTTGGGAGTTGTTTCCACCCTTTTGTTAGTCTTAAGCATGGTTTGCTATGCTTTGACTGTGTGGACCTCTGTTTTCCTTCTGGGATTCTGGAGGTTTGTGCTGCCACAGGCAGAGGTGCCTAGAGACCATTTCCCCAACTCCAATAAAACTTTGGGTGTTTCAGATGTGTTTCCCTGAGAGAAACATTGTATACATGTTGCTGCTTTTAAGGAACAAGCTCATGGTATATCCTTATTACAGTATTACATCCTGCCAAATCTTTTTTGTTGTTATTTTCTTTTTTTTTTTAATTTAATTTTATATTGATGCTTTGTGCATTCAATTTACATTATTTTCCAATTCAGTTCAGCATTATCCTTCCCTTCCCCCCCCCCTCCCTCCCCCCCCACCCCCACACCCCATCCCAGATCATGCCTTCTGCCATTGTTCCTTTTTCTCTCAGTTTTTTTTTTTTTTTTTTAGCTATAAGTGATAATCCATGAGTACAAGCACCTTCGTGCAAAAAACCAATCTGCAGGCTGTTGTGGCCCAAACCCCCACAGCCCCACCATCCAGTGGGGGGTGACAGTGTTTTTGTTCAACAAGTTGATCAAATGAGTGTCCAGACTACATTGCTGTAGTTTCACCATTCACCCCAATCGCAGCCTGTCTCTAATCAATTCTACCATGCCCCTCTTCCGCAGATTGTTTCCCTAGGCTTAGAAAAGGGGCACAGGTGGATGAGAAGTAAAACAGTCCACACTCTCTCTGGAGCTGTTGACTTGGACTCTGGTCAATTCTGGTCTGTTTCCTTTCATGAGCTGACAGTTTGTCCAGGAATAACCTTTCGAATCCTACTAATGAAGCACAAGGCAATTAGATATATAGGTATTTAAGCACTAATAGTTATGGTAGGTTACTTTAGCATAGACATATTTTGTTATGTTAATCCATAGAATTACATTTTTCCCCTTTTCGCCCCCTGTTAAATATGACAGGGTCTTACTGTGGCTTTAAATAATCTCCTAACTGTAGAGATATAAGCTTGTGGCATCAGCCTGGTTATTCCTCCAAGGAAGAGCTATAGCCAATTAGATTTGGATATACAGGCACATGGCTGCCTCTGCTGCACAGTATTTCCAGGGAGGTAGGTGTAGCTGGTGCTAACGGTGGAGTCTTGCTTGACTCAGGGAGACCCGTATTTGCTTTATTGGTTTAGTGGCTTTGGTAAACACTCCTGGCATTCCAGAGGTCATCTGTACACTTGCATGTTGCGGTCTCAATACATCCCTCCCATGTTTAAGTCAGTCTTCGGCATAGCGGGGTCTAGTCGCCTCCTCCTACAGGTAATCCCAACTTAAGGCAAGAGCCCTTACTCTTTTGGAGCCTGGTCCCCTTGCCAACATCACCTCGCTTAGACAAAACAATCCATTGCTGATGTCCAGAGCTCCTGCCATTAATAATACTTTGCCTAAGTGCATAGCTCAAGTATTTTAGTATTATATTTGGTTCTTACAAGGAATAATAATCCTTTTCACAGTTCTTAGTGTCTATTAGTCAATTAAAGAAGGCAGTTTTAACGGTTTTATAAAGATTACCTCTATAATAGTTGGCGCCAATTTACAGTTGGAGAACGACCTCATCATCGTCATATTTCTCCTTGTTCTATGGGGGGGAAGGCAAGAAAGTCTCTCATATCAAAACCTTTGTGGCACCTAGAAGGTAAGTTTCATTAGGACTCATTATAAATAGTTGTTACATGTAGGATCCACAGAGGAGTTCGATGTTTATGGCCTCCTAAATCTTAAATGTTAGCCACTTATCAATCTTTGAATAAGAGATAATTATGGGGCTACTGACAAGGTATATGGTACAGCTTTTTTTGGTTGTTGTTTGTTTGTTTGTTCTGGCTGTATCAAATATAATCTCAGATCAGTTGCTTTTAGAAGGTAAACCTGATAGTTCTTGGGGGAGTAGCCATTTTCTCCCCAGAGATATTAATTACTCATTTTATTGTTTGTGGAAAGAAACCTGGTATACAGTCTCTAATTCATTTTATTCCAACTAATATAAGTAAAAACAATAGCCCTTGTATAAGCTGTTTTTTAAAAAAATAATGTTTATTTCAAAGCAAAGCTGCAAGGCAAAAAAAAGAAAAAGTTTATTTAAAAAATAATGTTTATAAGAAAAGGATAAAATTAGTGAAAATGATAATCTTCAAAAGAAAATTAGAAACATGATTTGCATTTTATAAAATTATAAGCATTAATACATATTGTCAAGAGTATCTTTACCTGAGGTTCAAAAAGGAATCTTCACAGGAAAGCTATTTTCCTTCATTAGAGAACTTGAATAGGCAAGCTTGGCAGCCTAAATCTACTGTTTCTCTTTTTTTTTTTTAATTTTTATTTATTTATTTATTTATTTATTTATTTATTATTTCTTATGTATATGAGTGTACTTTCTGCATGTAGGTTGGTGCACCTGTGTCATGCAATACTGCAGAGGTCAGAAGTGGGCGTCGGATTCCCCTGGAACTGGGGTTAAAGATGGTTCTTAACCACCATGTGGGTGCTGGGAATTGAACCCAGGTCCTCTGCAAGAACAGTCGGTACTCTTATCCACTGAGCCATCTCTCCAGCCCAATTTACTGTTTCTTGTAACTAAAATTAATGAACATTCTGCTGGCTCTGGACACTCAGGAGGCAGAAGCAGGCAGATCTCTGTGAATTCCAGGCCAGCCTGGTCTATGTAGTGAGTTCCAGGCCAGCCAGGGATATATAGTAAGATCCTGTCTTAAAACAAAACAAAACAAAACAAAACACTTGCCCAAAATAAGCATTTGATTGAGCACTTATTTCTTCTGATGTGCTCTAGGAGAGAGCTTCTTATATTCTTTCCACTCATGTTTTTTGCTTGTTTGTTTTCTTTCCTGAAAAAGCTTTGTGTGGTTCCAGGTTGTATATAGATATTATATAAAATACATTGGTTTGGTGGCACATGCTTTTAATCCCAGCACTCAGGAGGCAGAGGCAGGTGGATCTCTGTGAGTTCAAGGCTTGCCTGATATACATAGTGAATTCCAGGACAGCTGGGGCTACAACAGGGTGACCCTGTTCCCCCCCCCCAAAAAAATTAGGTATATACAACACATTTATTTTAAAACAGTCTTTAGTATAAGTATAATTTTACCATTTAATGAAGATGAAGGCAAATTTGTAATCTAAGTAGAAAGATGTGCTTTTTTAAATTTATTTTTTATATATATTTTTTGTACAAGATTATGGTGGCACACGCCTTTAATCCTAGCACTTGGGAGGCAGAGGCAGGTGGATCTTTGTGAGTTCAAGGCCAGCCTGGTCTACAGAGTGAATTCCAGGACAGCTGGGACTACAGGGAGACCCTGTCATGAAAAGACAAAAAAAAAAAAAAAATCAAATCTAGACCTATATCCCCCTCCCTACCCCCCACCCCACCAGAGCTCAAGCATTCTGCCAAACATGTTTTTCATTTTTTTGTCAGTCTTTCTCAAAATTATTGATGCAGAAGTTGACTGTTTAGAGCAGAAGTTCTTTTCTGTTGCTGTTGTTGTTCTTTCCAATATCACTCCCAACTACTTGAACAAAAGCTCAAGGAGCCCTGCACAAGAAATACAACTAGGTAATTGGTGCTAGCATCCACAGATGAGGGATACCATTCGTCATTTGTTTTTCTGGGACTGTGTTACTTCAACTAACATAATATCTTCTACTTCCATTTACCTGCAAAGTTCATGATGTCATCTTTCTTTACTGCTGCATAGAACTCCATTATGTAGATGTACCACATTTTCTCTATCCACTTGTCAGTTGAGGGGCAATTGGGTTGGTTCCAGCTCCTTGCTATTGTGAAGAGAGCTGCAAAAAACATGGCTGTGCATGTATCTCTGCGGTAAGATGAGACTTGTGGGTATATACCTAGGAGTGGTATGACTGGGTAGGATGGTAAACTCATTTTGAGTCTTTCAAGGGTTCTCCACACTGCTTTCCATAGTGGCTGTATGAGTTTACATTCCCACCAGCAGTGGATGAAGTTCCTCTTTCCCTACAACCTCTCCAGCACTTGGTATCATTTGTTTTCTTGATCCTAGCCAATCTTATCACAGTGAAATGATATCTTAAAGTGGTTTTAATTTGCATTTCCTTAATTATTAGTGATGTTGAGCATTTTTTAAGATGTTTCTCAGCCATCTCTAATTCCTCACTTGTGAAGTCTCTGTTTACCTTTGCTCCATCTTTTCAGTGATTCATCTGTTTTCTTTCTTTGTTTTTTGAGTAGTTTATATATTCTGGAAATCAATGCTTTGTCAGATGTATCTGTGGTAAAGGTTTCCTCCCACTCTGTGGGTTTTCTCTTCCTTGATTGTTTCTTTTGATATACAGAAGCTTTTGAGTTTAATGAGATCCCATTCAATTGTCCATCTATTTCTTGCACAGCTGCTGTCTGATTTAGGAAGTCTTTCCCTATGCCTATGTCTTGTAGTCTGCTGCCAACTTTTTCTTCTGTCACCTTCAGAGTTTTGGGTTTCATGTTGAGGTCTTTGATCCCTTTGGAATTGATTTTTGTACAGAGTGAGAGGTAGGGGTTTAACTATTCTTCTACAAGTGGTGATCCAGTTTTGCCAACACCACTTGCTGAAGATGCTGTCTTTCCTCCATTGTGTCTTCTTGGGCCCCTTGTCAAATATGAGGTGGCTGAAATTGTATGTGCTCAAGTTTGGATCTTCAGGTCTGTTTTTGTGCCCGTACCAAGCTGTTTTTATGACTGTAGCCTTGTAGTATAGTTGGAAATCTGGTATAGAGATTCCCCCCCGTATTGCTCTTTTCACTCAGGGTTGCTTTGGCTATTTGGGATCTTTTGTTTTTCCATATGAAATTAAGGACTTTTTTTTCCAAGCTTGTGAAGAAACTCTTGGGGATTTTAATTGGGATCGCATTGAATTTGTATGTTAGTTTGGGTAGAATGGACATTTTTACTATGTTAATTTTCCCAATCCATGAGCATGGGAGGTCTTTCCATCTTCTGATATCTTTTTCAATTTCCTTCTTCAAGGGTTTGAAAATATTTTTGTAGAGATCTTTGGTGTCTTTGGTTAGGTTTGTTCCTAGGTATCTTATTGAGGCTATTGTGAGTGGGAAGGTCTCCTTGTATTCCTTCTTCAGTTGCTTGTTGTTGCTGTAAAGAAAGGCTACTGATTTTTCTAGGTTAATTTTGTATCCTGACACTTTATTGAAACTTTTTTTTTTTTTTGGTATTTTTGAGACAGGATCTCCCTTTTAGTCCCAGCTGGCCTGGAGCTCACTATGTAGACCAGGCTGGCCTTGAACTCACAGAGATCCGCTTGCCTCTGCCTCCCAAGTGCTAGGATTAAAGGCATGCACTACCACGCCTGGCCAAACTTTACTGAAACTCTTAATCATTTCTAGGAGCTTTCTGGTAGAGTTTTTAGCATCCCTTAGGTAAACAATCATATCATCAGCAAAAAGGGTAGCTTGACTTCCTCTTTTCCAATTAGTACTCCTTTAATTTCCTTTTCTTGCCTTATTGCCCTAGCCAGTGTTTCAAGCACTATATTGAAGAGGAGTGGTGACAGGGGGCAGCCTTGCCCAGTTCCTACCTTTAAGGGGAATGCTTCTGTCTCTTCTCCATTTAGGATGACGTTGGCTGTGGGTTTCCTGTATATGGCTTTTATTACATTGAGGAATGATCCCTCCAATCCAGTTCCCTCTAGGACTTTAAGCATGAAGGGATGCCACATTTTGTCAAAGGCTTTTTCTGCATCAATTGAGATGATCGTGTGGTTTTTGTCTTTCAGTCCATTTATGTGTTTTATGATATTTATTGATTTTTGTATGTTGAACCATCCCTGCATGTCTAGTATGAATCCAGCTTGGTCATGATGGCTGATCTTTTTGATGTGGGTCTGTACATGGTTTGCAAGTATTTTGTTGAGAATTTTTGCATCTATATTCATTAATGAGATGGGTCTATAGTTCTCCTTTTTGGTTGTACCTTTGCCTGGTTTTGGTATTAGAGTGATGCTGGCTTCATAGAAAGAATTTGGGAGATTTCCCTCTGCTTGAATCCTTCTGAACAATTTGAGTAATAATGGTTGTAAGTCTTTTTGAAATGTTTTATAGAATTCTGCTGTGAAATCATCTGGGCCTGGGCTTTTTTTAGTTGGGAGTTTTCTTATTACATCTTCAATTTCTTCATATATTATGGGTCTGTTTAAGCTGTCAATCTCTTCTTTAAGCTTTGGTGATTCCCAAGATTTCAGCTATTCGTCCATTTCTCCTAGGTTTTCCAAACTTATTAAAGTATAGGTTTTTGAAGTATTCCTGTATGATTGTCTGGATATTTTTGTTGTCTGTCATGATATTTCCCCTTTCATCATGAATTGGAGTTGCTCTTTTGGTTAACTGGGCTAGAGGTCTGTCTCTCTTGTTTATTCTCTCAAAGAACCAACTTTTGGATTCATTGATTTTTTTTATTATTATTTTCTTTGTTTCTATTTCATTGATTTCTGCTCTGATTTGTGTTATTTCTTCCTGTTGAGTTTAGGGTTCATTTGTTGTTGTCTCTCAAGTGTTTTTAGCTGCAGTGTTAGATTGTTTATTTTTGCTCTTTCTGTTTTTCTGATGTAGGCACTCAGGGCTATAAACTTCTCTCTTAGGACTGCTTTTAAAGAATCCCATAGGTTTTGTTGTGTTGTATTATCATTGTCATTCAATTCCAGGAATGCTTTTATTTCTTTATTTCTTCCTTGACCCATTCATTATTCAGGAGAGTATTGTTTAGTCTCCATGTGTTCTTGTAGATAGTAGGGCTTATCTTGGTGTTGATATTGAGCTTTATTGCACTGTGGTCTGATAGAATGCATGAAATTATTTCAATCTTTTTGTATTTGTTAAGTTTTTTTCTGTGTCCTAGTATGTGGCCAATTTTGGAGAATGTTCCATGGGGTGCTGAGTAGAAAGTGTATTCTCTGGTCTTTGGGTGGAATATTTGGTAGATGTCTGTGAGGTCCATTTGGTGTATTGTATCATTCAGTTCAGATGTCTCTCTGTTTATTCTTTGTTTTTTTTTTTAACAAAATGTTTTTATTTTTTAATAGATATTTTGTACAAGATTATCAAATCTAGACCCGTGTCCCCCACCCTATCCCCCCACCACACCAGAGCTCATGTATTCTGCCAAACATGTTTTTCATCTCTTTCTCAGTCTTTCTCGAGATTCTCCATGTGGAAGTTGACTGTTTTGAGCAGAAGTTCACTGTTTCAGTCAGTTCTTTGATGCAGTCCTTTCTGTTGTTGTTGTTTCTAATATGTATCACTCCCAACTGCGTGGACAAAAGCTCAAGGGGCTGTGCACAAGAAATACTTACAACTGGGTAATTGGCACTAGCATCCACAGATGAGGGATACCATTCATCGTTTGTTTTTCTGGGACTGTGTTACTTCATTCAGCAAGATGTCTTCTATCTCCAGCTATTTTCCTGCAAAGCTCATGATGTCATCTTTCTTTACTGCTGTATAGAACTCCATTGTGTAGATGTACCACGTTTTCAATATCCAATCATCAGTTGAGGGGCATTTGGGTTGGTTCCACCTCCTTGCTATTGTGAAGAGAGCTGCGCTTCAGGTGGTCTTGGGAGATCTCTCTGTTTATTCTTTGATTGGTTGATCTGTTCAAAGGACTTAGTGGGGTATTGAAGTTCCCTACTATGAGTGTGCTGGGTTAATCTGTGCCTTGAGGCCCTGGAGAATTGTCTTTATAAAGTTTGGTGCACCAGAGTTTGGTGCATATATATTCATGATTGTGAAATCTTCATGGTCATTTGTTCCTTTGATTTTTTACACTTTTTTTTTGGTATTTTTGAGACAGGGTCTCCCTTTTAGTACCAGGTGTCCTGGAGCTCACTCTGTAGATCAGGCCGGCCCTGAACCCACAGAGATCCACCTATCTCTGCCTCCTGAGTGCTGCAATTAAAGACGTGCACCACCACACCTGGCCATTTGTTCCTTTGATAAAGATGTAATGGCCCTCTTTGTCTCTTCTGATTTCTTTTAGTTTGAAGTCTAATTTGTCTGATATTAAAATAGCAACATCTGCTTTCTTTTTGGTACCATTTGCTTGGAATATTTTTTCCATCCCTTCACCTTAAGTTGGTGCCTATCCTTGAGAGTGAGATGGGTTTCTTGTAGACAGCTTATAGATGGGTTCTGTTTCCTAATCCAGTCTCCCAGTTCTATGTCTTTTGATTGGGGAGTTTAGTCCATTAATATTTAAGGTTATAATTGAAAGATGTATGTTGCTTCCTTTTGTCTTATTATCCATTTTGGTTTTGGTTTAGGTTTCTACTTCTGCAGTTATGGTTTTATTAATTTCTCTTTCTAGGTGCCTGGGGATAGTTGCTCCTCACTTCTGTCCTTTGAATTGCTTCAAGTATTTTCTGAAGGGTTGGTTTTCTGGGCATGTATTCTTTCATCTTGTTTATGTCATGGAAGATTTTTCTCTCTCCTTCAACTATGATTGACATTTTTGCTGGGTATAGTAACCTGGGTTGGCACCTATAGTCCTTTAACACTGAGAATGCTTTGCTCCACGTTCTTCTTGCTTTCATAGTTTGCACTGAGAAGTCAGTTGTAATTCTGATGTATTTCCCCTTATATGTAACTTGTTGTTTTTCTCTTGTGGCTTTTAGAATTTTGTCTTTGTTTTGGGCGTCTAGCATTTTAACTATGATATGGCATGGGGAGTTTCTTTTCTGATCTTGTCTGTTTGGAGTTCTATGTGCTTCTTGTATTTGTATGGATTTGTCTTTTTTTAGTTTGGGGAAATTTTCATCTATTATTCTGTTGAAGATCTGATCAATACCATTCTCTTGGAATTCTTCTCCTTCCTGTACTCCTGTGATGCAGAGGTTTGATCTTTTCATTGTGTCCCATATTTCCTGGTTGTTCCACTTTTGTATATTTTTAAATTTTTTCATAATCTATACTTGAGGTTTTTAATTGTTCTGTGTTACCTTCCAGGTCTGATATTCTTTGTTCTGCTTCCTTGATTCTATTTCTGAGGCTTTTTCCATTCCTTTCCTCTTGATTGGATGAGTGTTCTATTTCCTTTTTCATTTTATCCTTTGATTTCTTTAGAATTTCCACTTCTTTTTGGAGCTTCTCAATCTCTTCTTGTAGCTCCTTGCTTTGCTAGTTGGTTTCCTTTTTCAGTGTTTCCACTTCCTTCCGGAGTTTGTAATTTTCTCCCTCTAGTTCTTTCTGGAGTTTGCCATTCTCTTCCTTTAGTTCTTTTTGGAGTTTTTCATTCTCTATCTTTAGTTCTTTCTTGTCATTGTCTCCCTCTAGGTCCTTCTTGAGTTTTTCATTCTCTCTCCTTAGTTCTCTGAGTTGTTCTTTATATTCTTTGATTTCTCTGAATATGTCTGTAATTTTTCCTCTATGATTTGTGTCCTGGGTCACCCCCCAGGGGGATCCCACTGTAGGAATCTCCCACAGGGTTGGTAGAACTTGATGTGGAATTACCCTGCACCTTTCCCATGTTGTCCCTTCATTGTGTCCCTGGCATGTGGGTTTCCTTTTTTGCCTGTACTCTGGTGTGAATCACAAATGCCTAAACTGCCTGGCTGAAGCACCCGGCTCCTACTTGTGTTTCAAGTGGTCCTGGGGAGTCCCTGATCTAAGCTCTGTGCATTCCTATTTTTACATAAAGAATTAAATCTGGTCAGAATATTCAATACTGTAGGATATGGAGCACCTTTGCTGTTTTCAAAGTTGACTGATAGTTTGATCTTGTTATAGTCAATGGTGAGAATGCCACATCTCTTAAATACTTATACAGAATGTCTGAAGTATGTTTTGAGCCATTTCAGGAATTGTTGCAAATTCTGCCCTAACCCCATATGAAAATTTGTTGAATGAATTTTTGTGAAATTCAAGTCTTCAAATGATATAGCAGTTTTTACTTATATTTTTATTGAGTTTTTGTGCATTTCATAAAATAGATCTTAATGAAGTTTAGATCCTCTCCCCCATCTACACTCCCCCATAGCAGCCTCCCCCCTCTCCAAATTTCATGCTTTCTGTTGTATACAGTAGGGCCCTATTCAGTCAAGCATTTGTACCCAGCTGTCCTTTGGTACAGGTTCACCCACTGGAGTCGTCAGCCTATCTAGAGTCACTCCCTTATGATCAGCTCTCCCTCACCTTGCACTAATCAGTTGCCAATAGTTCCTCAGCTAAGGATGGGCCTGCTGCCCAATTCCCTAGTTTTATGCTAGATTTTTGTCTGATTGAGTCAGCATGGGTCTTGTGCATGCTGTCACCATTGCTGCAAGTTCATATGCGCACGTTCCCAGAAACTTGAAAGCCTCTGTTTCCTTATGTTCATGCACCAACCCTGACTCTTATAGTCTTTCTGTTTCTCTTTTGCAGTAGTCCATCCCTGAACCATGGATGGGTGAGAATTAATATAGAAATCCTGTCCAGGGACGCATATTCTGTAGTCTCGTATTCTCTACACCTTGGCCAGTTGTGGCCTTCTGTGCATGCATGCGTGTGTGTGTGTGTGTGTGTGTGTGTGTGTGTGTGTGAGACACTCTGTTGTATGAGGAAGCTTCACTGTTGAGAATTGAGGGATATATTAGTATTCTCTCTACCATCTTTTCTGCTATGTTCCATGAGCCTTAGGTATAGAGGTTCCACTGTAGATGTGTCACCTAGGGCTGGGCATCTCTCAGACAGGTATTCTCTCTGTGTTACCAGTTATGGAACTCAATAATAGTCTCCATCTGTTGGACAAAAAATGTTCTTAATTAGTGGTATATGATATACTTGTCTTATAAATAGAAGGATCTATACTTAGCATACAATAAGAAGTTTAATTTTTCTAGAGCTATGATAGGGCTTTCTCTAGGATATATGACACAACCTTTCCAGCCATGTGTATTTGGTTATGTTAACAGTGCCACCCATGAGTCCTTTTCCACTGAGAGGGTTTTAAGTCCAATTAGATAGTTGTTCATTACAGCAGGAGCCAGGAAAATGGAAAAGAACCATGGAGGCAAAAGGAAAGGAAGAGCCCAAGAGAGCGACATAGTAGGAAACAGATGTTACCAAGGGGAAAATGGGGATATTCAACAGGGAAGGAGGAGGGAAGGACATACACGGGGGCAAAGGGGAAGAAGGAACTCAAGGGCAGGGGGGTTAATAGGAGACAAGTATTATCAAAGAGAAAATGGGGTTACGTTAGCTGGGGAGGGAGGAGACAGGTTACACAGGGAGGGAGAGGGAGGAAAGATAAATAAAGCTTAGGTGGTATAAAAGCCAGAGGGAAAGCCTTTAATCCCAGAACTTGTGAGGCAGAGGCAGGCGGATCTTTATGAGTTCAAGGCCAGCCTGGTCTACAGAGTGAGTTCCAGGACAGCTAGAGGGAAATGTATGAACTCAACAACCCCCTGAAAAAATACACATATAATATTTGAACATGAGGGCACGTGCATACCTGAAGACTGTATAACAAGAAACACAGTGCCAGACAGGAGGAACTCCCCCTATTTATTTATTTATTTATTTATTTATTTATTTATGCATATGAGTGTATTGTCTGCATGTGTGTGAGTGTATTGCCTGCATGTGTGTGAGTGTATTGCCTGCATGTGTGTGAGCGCACTTGTATCATGTAGTACCCATGGAGGTCAGAAGAAGACATCAGATCCCCTGGAACTGTAGTTCCAGATGGTTGTGAGTGCTGGGAATTGAACCCCAGTCCTCTGCAAGAGCAGTCAGTGTGCTCTTAATGACTGGGGCATCTCTCCAGCCCAAGGAGAAACCTTCTTTCAAGTTACTGGTCAGGGTAGTCCAAAAGTTTCCCAAAATAACACAGGCTATTGCCACAGACCTTGAGTGCCTTCCAGAACTTAAAGGTAAGACCCTGATTGCTCAAGATGGAACATATTTTGGACATAGGACTTGGAGCAATGGAGCTGGAGCTGGAGCTGACCTAGAAGTCTCCTCACCGAAAACTGGCTCTGACAGTTCTAGAGGATACTTTGTAAGCTGTTAAGGGAGAAAATCAATCAATGGTCCAACCCAGCTAGAAAGCCTAACAAACAGCACAGCAAACGATTCCTATTGGTGTAGTAGCGGCACTTTTATCTAGGGATAATCAACAGCTATCTAATTGAAATAACATTTCACTTTTTTAAAATCAAACATTCTAACATTATATGATATAAAGATAAGCTAATTTAATACATGTTCAAGAATGGAGAGGGGGAAATAGTGTCATTTTCCATAATTAAAGTATTATGTTTCTATAGAAGCAGAAAACTGTATGTAAAAAAAAAAAAAAAAAAAACACCCCACTTCTGTTTATAACATACAGTAGTCTTGAATCTGAGCCAAGATGTTTCAGGCAGCATTTGTGGAATGATGGCTGTGAGCACACAGTGAGTCAGAACTAAGGTAGCAGGGAAGTCACATCATGCAATTCAAGTGAGCTTTGCCACAAACATCTCAGACCCATTATGTGTTTCATTTTTCATCAATTTTTGTTTGTTATGTGTTTAGAAACCTTTTACTATTGCCCAATTTTTGTGACTCCTACATTCAGTTGCACAATACCATGCTTAGTATAAGAATCTGGGATGTGGGGCAGTGTAGGAATGAAACTTTGCCTGGCTCAAGGCAGGACCTGTAAGACTTGTCCCATAAAACCTCTGAGAGTTATCTGATATCTCTGTAAGTTATCAGTAGCTCCGGAAGGTCCGGGATATTACAGTGTTTTCTTGAGGTATTGAGCAAAATGTTATACCTCTAGTTTACCGGTTGCACAAACAGGAGCTCTGCAGTCCTCCCCCCACGCCCCCCGCCCCCGTAGTAGCCAAGGTGGCTCACCCTTCCCTTCCACCTGCCTCCAACTTCCTTGCCAGAGCACAGTAACTTTTGGTATATAAGCACATTGCTGGCATGAATAAAGAGAGAGAGTTTTATCTCCTGGGCTTTCTCTGAGTCCTTGTCTGTGTGTCTTTCTTTGTCTTTCTTTTCCATTGGGCAAATTCCTCTCGGTCCCTAACCCCCTCCTTGCCAGAGCTAAGCGTAGTGACTGTCAGCCTGCAGTCTTGTGAAGCTTGCAGGAGAGCCTTGAAGCTTGCAGTCCTGTGGAACTGCCAGGCCTAACCAAGGAGGGAAGAAGATTGTGTGGATTGTGGCCATGTGTGACTGAAGGACTATCAGATGATTATTAACTCTGGCCGGGCAGTTGTAAATTGTATGTTTTAATCCTATTGTAACTTATAAAGTAAGTGTAATCCCCATTTTACTGAAGAAACAAAGGTTTAGGGTGCTAAAGCAACAGGTCCATTGTTATCATGGGATTAATGAATGGCAAAGTCTATACTTATGGCTAGATCTGGTTAGGTACAAAACCTCTGGCCTAGTGTAGCATGGTCAATACCTGGTACTTCTGCCTTCGTTCCCACAGCCCTATGTAGGAATTACCATCATCACAGGACTCTGGACTAATTCTATAACTGGCTGCATGATTGTGCTCAGTTTAGCACTCCAGCTAACTTCTACCTGTTAATCAGAGTTGGCCCTTAAGTTGAAGCCTATTTGTCTTTAAATCATTCTATTGTTTTCCAAGACACAGCACCATAAATAGGAGAAAGGATGGTCTTTTCATTTGTGACTAGATAAATTGTATTAATTTCAGTGGTGGTGGTTCTTTATTCGTTTGTGGTGAATGGAATAGTTTATTTTAATCCAGAGTGTAAGGGATCTTGTTTTAGCTTGTTTTGGTGTTTTAAAGGGACTGAGATTTGTATGGGTGGAAATAGTATTGGAATTAATTTTGTACTTACATGGGGCTTTTGTGATATAATACATCCATGTGTTAGTCTATTAGCTTTTTTTGTAATTTTTTGGATTTCTAATGAAGAAAGTATTAATGGAAGATATGCAGTCATAGAATAAGGAATATTGGTTCTCTAAGCTAGAAGTTCAGAAAAGTTATGAGAAGTTGATTGAGTTTTATAGTATGGTCAAGCTAGACTCTAATCACACTTGGGTGTACACTGGCAGTTTTATTAACATATCCTGGGACAACCCCATAACCTCTCTGTGAGCTGTTCATGTCTTGAAAAGGGGTAATATTTGTCATAATTATCAAAGCTTTATTAAATTACCTTACACTTTACGTTATGGAGTTATTTTACTTTATTTATTTATTTACTTGAACCATATATAAAAAAAGACTTTTGCCTGAGTCTACAAGTATAGCTTTACTTAAAATAAAAAGTCAGGCACAGTGGTACATACCTTTAATCCCAACACTCAGGAGGCAGAGGCAGGTGAATCTCTGTGAGATCAAGGTCAGCGTACTGTATATAGCAAGTTCCTGGCCAGCTGGGGCTACAGGGAGACCCTGTCTCAAAAAGACAAAAAAAAAAAAAAAAGTCTATGAAACCCATCACTGTAAAATTTCTAAATAAAAGGAAAAAAAAAAAGCATTGGACTTGTATGACTTTCTTGTCACAGTTAACATTTTATTTGTTCTATATGTGAACTTTTTTTTTATTTTTTTTTTTTTTTTTTTTTTGGTCTTTTCGAGACAGGGTCTCCCTGTAGCCCCAGCTATCCTGGAACTCACTCTGTAGACCAGGCTGGACTTGAACTCACAAAGATCCACCTGTCTCTGCCTCCCAAGTGCTAGGATTAAAGGCGTGTGCCACCACGCCCGGCTTCTATATTAACTTTATAGGTAGGATATAGCAAGGGGGTTTTGCCAGCCATGGTGGTGCATCCCTTTAATCCCAGAACTTGAGAGGCAGAGGCAGGTGAATTTCTGTGGGATTGAGGCCAGTCTGCATAGGGAGTTCCAGGTCAGCTAAGGCTATAGGGTCACAAACAAACAAACAAACAAAACAAACCTAATAGATCTACCCCACATAGTGATTACTAATATTAAACGGTATCAGTTCAGTGTCAGGGCACTTGCTTAGCAAACCCTAACCCCCCTCCCCCAAAAGAAAGAACGTGGGCTTCATTATGACATTTTCACACAATATATATTATTCCTACTCACCGTCACAAGATACCGTGCTACCCTGCTGCCCTGTCCTGTGCCGCCTCTGCATCTCTCTCTAGTTTTCTTCCATCCCCAAACAGTCCACTTCTGTTTTCATGTCATTCATGTGTGTGTGCATATATATATATTCATTTGTACATGTATATATACAATTAGATTCTGTATATATACAATCTAGATTCTGTACAATAAAACAGGATATTTTATCTTTTCCCCAACATCCTCTCTTGTCCCTTTTCTTCGTAACCTTTCCTTATTGTTGTACTTCCTGTGCCCCACTCTTTCAACACACACACACACACAAAATCTAGATTTTGTGTATGAGAGAAAACCCTCCACATTTGTCTGCTTGATTCTGGCTTATTTTTGTGTCATGCTGATCTCTAGTTCCAAACATTTTCTTGAAAATCACATGATTTCCTTCTTGTTTACAGTTGAATAAAACTCCATGGTGTGTGTGTGTGTGTGTGTGTGTGTGTGTGTGTGTGTGTGTGTGTGCGTCACATTTTGTTTTGTCTGTTGATGGGCATCTGGGCTTGCTTTTTGTCTTGGCTGTGTGACTAGTATAGTGGTAAACATGGATATATGAGTATCTCTATGGTTTGCTGACTTAGATTCCTTTCGGTATGACCCCAGGAGTGGTACAGCTGGTTCTGTTTTCAGGGTTTGGAGAAACTTCCAGGCCTACCTCCGTAGTAGCTGCAGAAGTTTACATTCCCAGCGGCACAGAGCAAGGGTTTCTCTTTCCCCTCCATCCTCACAAGCATTTGTTTTCTTAATGATAGCCATTCTGACTGAGGTGAAATGCTATCTTGCTATAGTTTTAACTTAAATTTCCCTGATAGTTAAGGATGTTGAACCTTTTTTCAAACATTTTATTGGCCTTTTTGTTTGTGTGCGTTTTAAGAGCTGTTTCATCCATTTGGCCATTCATTAATTTTGTGTATGTGTGTCTTTTGTTTTTGGAATTCATGGATTTTGTCTGTTAATTTGTTGTCAGATGTGTCTGCCTGTATGTAAGTACCTGCAGAGGACAGAAGAGGGCATTGGATCCCCTGGAACTGGAGAAAAGTACAGTTGTTAGCTGCCAGGTGGGTGCTGGGAACTGAACCCAGGTCCTCTGTAAGAGCATCCTATGCTCTTAACTGCTGAACCACTTCTCCAGCCCCATAAATGGCTTTTATCATACTGAAGTATTTTCTTTTTATTCCTAATGTCTTTGGGGCTTTTATCAGGAAAGAATGCTGACTTTGTCAGAGTCTTTTTCTGCATCTATTGAAATGGTCGTGTGCTTTCTGTTCTTGTGTTCAAATATATGTTATATGTCTTTATTTGTGTGTATAAAACCATCTTTACATCCTTAGAATGAAACCAAGTTTCTCATGGTGTATGATCTTAATGTGTTCTTAACCTTGATTTGCAAATATTTTATTGTTAAGAATTTTTGTGTCTATGTTCATCAGGGAAACTGATCTATAGTTTTCTTTTTTTTTGTTTTGTCCAGTTTGGGTATCAGTAATACTGACTGAGAATGAGTTTGGTTATATCCCTTTCTATTTTGTGGGACAGTTGGTCTTAGCTTTTCCTTAAGGTTTGGTAGAATTCTGCATTTGTTCATCTGGTTCTGTGTTTCTTTGTGGGGAAACTTTTTATTAATGCTTTAATCTCATTCCTTGTTGATCTTTTTAAGTCATACTTCCTTGAAAGGTCAAATGTGCCTAGGAATTTATCTTTTTCTAGATTTCCCATTTTTTTTTTTTTTTGGAATGTAAAATTTTAGTATGTTCCCTAACTGTCCTCTGGGTTTCATTAGAGTTTGCTGTAACATTTTCATCTCTAATTTTATTAATTTGAACCTTTTTCTTTTGGTTAAATTGGCTAGGGGTTTGTCAGCCTTAATTATCTTGTCAAAGAACTAACCATTTATTTGGTTGATTCCATGTACTGCTTTATCATCTCCATTTCATAAATTTCTGTCCTGATCTTCAGTATTTTGTGCTACCCAGTGCTTTTGGATTTGGCTTTTAGTTTTCTAAGACTCTGAGCTGTATGCATCATTAGGTTATTTATTTGATATCTCTCTGATTTTTAAATTTTATTTTTATTTATTTGTATTTAATGTTTATGAGTGTTTTCCTGTAGACCAGGCTGGCCTTAAACTCACA
The DNA here is from genome assembly GCA_009823505.1 of Rhizomys pruinosus. Lineage (NCBI taxonomy): Eukaryota > Metazoa > Chordata > Mammalia > Rodentia > Spalacidae > Rhizomys > Rhizomys pruinosus. The sequence continues at coordinate 3,390,721 of VZQC01000410.1, forward strand.
GAGAGCTTTTGCCTCTTGAATGTTAGGATTAAAGAGGTGTGCATCACTGTGCCCAGCCCCATAAAAATTTTTTTAAAAAGTAAAAATATTACTAAAAGTAAAGGGCACACAAGGAGAGAAGAGTGTGGAGGGACCTTCTTGTCCTCTAATGTTGGAGTCTGTCATGTGGAGGTTGCTTTATTGAACTTGTAGGCTGTTTTTTCCTGTGATTTATGCTGGTGCTGTATCCCCTTGCCAGGAAGCTGCGAGGCTGGAGATGTGAGAGCCCATCTTTTTACTGAGTTGCCCCACAGTTTCTCTGTGCTTTTCTGCTGGTCTGTCACCCCCTCCCCCTTGTGAATTCCTATGTACTTCCTCTCTTTCTCTCTTTGGATAGCCCATTTTTTGTTATCCTGATTCTGCTCTCCCTCCATGGCACAGTGTGGCAGTTTCTAATCCTCCATCTGACCAGGAAGTACTGTCTATAATTTAGAAACTCTTTTCTTTGTGATAATGGTATAGATTTAAGAACTAAGGTAACAATTTGAGAGTAAAATAAGGGTTATAACTCTATACCAAAATTACAAGGGAACATGCAACATGCATTGAATAGTGTCGTAGGCAAAATAGTTGCTCCCTAAATTGTCCACATCTTCATTTCCAGAACCTGTACCCGTGTTAGGTTACTTCACACGGGGGAATTTAGGTAGCAGGTGGAGTTAATGTTGCTAATCAGATGACTTAATGGGATTATCCTGGGGTTTCCAGGTGAGCTCAGTGTATCAGAAGCATCTTTAACAGTGGAAGAGGAGGCAGAAGAAAGTCAGAGGACGTGTGGCAATGGAAGTTGAGGCTGCAGTGATACGATTGCTGGCATGAAGAGGGAAGGGGACCACAAGCCAAGAATGTGAGCAGCGTCTAGAAGCCGGAAAGGCAAGAATACCCTTGGGGAAGCTCTCAGCTCTGCCTCCTCTCCTAGGACCTCTAGAATGAGCACAGCTATCCTGGTCCCTGGGGTTTATCTCTCTCTCTCTCTCTTTCTCTCTCTCTCTCTCTCTTTCTCTCTTCCCCCTTCCTTTCTCCCTCTCTCAAAAATTATTTTTGGTTTATTTCTTTTTATCTGTAAAAGTGCACTGCTTGCATGTATTTAAGTACATCTGTGTATACATTGGCCACGCAGGTCAGCAGAGGGCATTGTATCTCTGGAACTGAGGTTATGACAGTTGTTAGCTGTCCTCTGCAAGAGCAGCCAATACTCTTAACCACTGAGCCATCTCTACAGCCCCTTCACACACACACTTGCTTTTTTATATTGCTAATGTAAAACTTTCCTCTTGGTTTTTGTTAATATTTGTAACTTGTGATGACTAAAGCCAAGTTTTTAGGAAAAACAATTTTTATGTGTATGAGTGTTTTGTGTGCATATACTTAAGTGCACCCATATGTGCATTGCACACTGAAGTGAGAGGTCAGAGGAGATTGTCAGATCCTCTGGAACTGGGGTTACAGATGGTTGTTAGCCACCACGTGGGTGCCGGCAACCAAAGCCAATGCTCTGGAAGAGCAGCCAGTCAGTGTTCTTAACCACTGAGCCTTTCTCTCTAGTCCTACGATCTAGTCTTACTTTGTTCTGTACCTACTTAGTAAATAATAGGATTTTAGATGTTGAAATGCAAGGGTGGGTGTAGTGAAGAGGGGCCCCACTAAATAAAACTTCTGTCCAAAATCTATCCTGTGAATCTCATTCGGTCCTTGAATGAAAAGCTACTGTTGGGCTGTTGGGCAAGATCCCAGCTCCAGATACTTTTCTAGATACCACTGCTGTTATCAGTCTTTTCCAAATTCATCTCCATGGATGACCTAATTTCCTTGGCCTTGTTTTTCTTGGATACAAAATGAGAGTCTCAGTCTGGATAATTCTGAAGCGTCTCCTTTAAATTTCATCATTTTAGATCATGTAATTAGCTTAGCCAACACCACAGTACAGCACCTCAGCTCATAAAGTCACATACCAGCCTGCTTTACTTATTTATTTATTTATTTATTTATTTATTTATTTATTTATTTATTTATTTATTTAGTGTTTTTGAGACAGGGTCTCCCTATAGCCCCAGCTGTCCTGGAACTCCCTATGTAGACCAGACTAGCCTTGAACTCCTAGAGGTCACCTGCCTCTGCCACCCAAGTGCTAGGATTAAAGGCATGTACCACCACACCTGGCCAGCCTGCTTTTAAGGTTTCTTGTGTCTGAGAGCCTACAGTATGTGGATTTAGAACATGTTTCTTTAGAGCATACTCGTCCATGTGTTCATGGCTGTATTAGTCACTTTTCTGTTGCTGTGATAAAACCACCATGAGCAAGGGAACTTATAAGGGAAGAGTTTATTTGAGCTTACGATTGATGGTTCCAGGGAATTAGAGTCCATTGTGGAGGGAAGCATTGGGGCTGGAGCAGCAAGCCGAGGGTCACATCTTGCAATGAGCACAGGAAGCAGAAAGAGAGACTGAAGACCACGAGGCTTGTTAAACTCACTAAGCCTGCCCTCAATGACGTACTTCCTCCAGCATGGCCACACCTTCTAAGACCTCCAAGAATAGTGCCACCAACTGGAGACAAAATGTCTGAATACTTAAAGCCTATGGGGGACACTCATTCAAACCACCACAACGGCCTAACTCACTCCATTTAGAATGTTGGATGAGTGTTCTCTGGCCTCAGCTCTTCTTATGACCTTGCCTAGCCACTCTTCTCCCTGTTCACACCGATGCACAGCTGTATATTGCCATATGTCATTTCGCATTATTCATCCATTAATTAGGGCAACAGCTTTGCGCAGTGTGATTTTTCTTTTCCATTTGACTGTATTTTGCTTTCCCATTGAGATTCAAAGCTCCTTCAAAGTCAGGAAACAGTTCTCCAGCCTCTTTATTGTCCCTGTAGAAAAAGATCTGTCAGGACTAAGCACGTAGAAGCTGTTCAAGAAATATTGATTGTGGATTTATCTGAGTGTGATCAAATTGCATTCAACCTTTGTTGCTGTTATCATACAAATTTTCTGCCTCGTCAGCAGCAGTGTCAGGTGCTGCTCTCTGAACAGTATTGAGCTCCTTGGAACATCCTGAAAGTGGACAGTGTTTGATCTTAGTTCTTAAAGTAGCCTAATTCTACTTAGAGATAAAGGATCTATACCAGTGAGTGTCATTGAAGTTTAGAAGGGGTTTGATAAAGATTTTATGAATGAGTTGGGACTTGAGCAAGGCTTTGAAGGTTGGGCTTTGAATACTAAGGAGCTGATACTTAGAAATTGGAACCTCATTAAGGATTGTTACAGGCTTTGTAGTGTGCAAAATAGAGGTTTCGGAAAGGGTTATGAAGTGGTATGAATTGGGGAAGGAAGATGTGTAGAACAGTCAGCTGTGGAGTGGCTCAGGCTGGTTGCACCTGAACAAGGTGCAAGGGAAGTAAGAAGGCCACATGATTTGGTGTGAACTTCAACTCCACCATGTATTTCAGCATTCTTAGTCTCTGTGGGCCTGTTTCCTCATATATCAGGTAGAGAGAATTAGCTTATAAGGATTATGTGAGATAATGGATGAAAAATATATAGATTGGAAATTAGTGCATGGTAATCTCAGTGATAATATCTACTCTGAACCTTGATGATAATTTTTTTCAACTTACCAATCACTGTGCCTTATTTCCTCTGAATTCTGAATTGTGTGGCTATGTTGTGTTCTTATCCACTGTGTTTGTATTCACTGATGGCAAATATTTCAATCCTTAGAAAAAGTGCTTGCTGTTGTATTAAGAAATGATTGAATTCTCTCGACCATACCTGGTGAAGTGTGTTGTTGAGTTAAATAATGTTTAAAATTATGGAGAAAGGTAGACCATGTACTTGTTAGTTGGTTTGTGTTTAAAAGCCTCCTTTCCAGACTGTCACTCACTCCTGTGGGGCTGCTTTGCTGTTTCTCTGCTCTTGATTGTGTGCTGCTGGGCACTAATCATCTTTAAATGGTTCATTAGCTATCATGATGGCTTTTGCTTTGTTTAATAATGAATCCTGTCAGGATTTCACCATGCCACTTGAACCTGGTTAATTGTGCCATGTATTTTTAACTGATGCCCAAAATTCCAGTCAGTCCTTTGAGATTGTTTTAGATCTTCATTATCTAATTGGCTGGGTTGAGTTTTTCTGTTGTGTTAATTTTTTGAAGATGGGAAAAAATACTGTTCTCTCCCTTTCCCTATTCAAAATTTCTTAGTTGCCTGACAAGTTGAACTGATTGGAATGATAGGGGCCCTCAAATTATGCTAAATAGATACTTTCCAATCTTACATTGCATAGGCCAGTAAATTATGAACAAAATATGTAGATGCTTTACAAGCTTAATTTTCAGAAGAGTATCATTTTCTTTTATAGTGGTTGGAATTGGAAGAGGAACAAAAATGTTGACCAGTATGTTATCAGGATCCAAGGTAAGATTATTGAAATATTTTTCTTCTTTGATGTTTTTCTTAATGACCTACATACATGCTTACATGTCTGTGAAAAGCAAGGCATGGTGGTGTGCACCTTTGATCCCAACACTCAGAAAACAGAGGCAGGTGGATCTCTGTGAGATAGAGGCCAGCCTGGTCTGCAGAGCTGCCGTGTGGTTCTGGGAATTGAACTTGGGTCTTCTGCAACAGTAGCTGGTGCTCTTAACCACTGAACTATCTCTCTAGCCCCGTAGCCTTTGATTTGTAAAAACCCTTTCTTTCACTGTAGCCTGAGTAGTTGGTAAACTTGTCTTTATTAAGGTTTTTTTGTTTTGTTTTGTTTTTGGTCTTTTTAAGACAGGGTCTCGCTTTAGTCCCAGCTGGCCTGGAGCTTGCTATGTAGACCAGGCTGACCTTGAACTCACAGAGATCTGTCTGTCTCTGCCCCCAAGTGCTGGGGCTAAAGGCATGCGTCACCATGCCCAGCTTATGTTTTTTTTTTTTTTTTTTTAAGTTCTTTAAAACAAACAAACAAACAAACCCAAAACCTATGACCAGAAACTAAAAGAATTTCCAGCTCATTGCAGAGTAGTTGATTTCTTGTAAAATGTTATGGCAATGTCAAGTTGCTACCTGAGAACCTCATTTTCTGAACCTATGTAGTTATAGATATCAGCCTGTGGGCCTCCCTTTGAGTGGCAGTGGTCAAAGTAAGCTTTTCTTAAAAGGCCCCAAAGACATTAACAGGTATAAACACCCATGCTTCTCTTTTGGAAGGGATCTTGGTCTCTGAGATAAATGAAAAATTTCAGTGTGGCTTGCTATGGAACCATCAATACATTGGTGCTAAAAAAAAAATCACAGAATATAAAATAGGGACTAGAGAGATGGCTCAGTTAAGAATACTAACTTGGGGGCTGGAGAGATAGCCTAGCGGTTAAGAGCACTGACTGCTCTTGCAGAGGACCCGGGTTCGATCCCCAGCACCCACGTGGCGGCCGAGAACCGTCTGTAACTCCAATTCCAGGAGAACTCCAGTTCCAGGGGAATCCGAGACCCTCTTCTGACCTCCGCGGCATTGCACGACACGGGTGCACAAACCTACATGCAGACAGTACATTCATACACATTCAAAAATAAATAAAATTAAAAAAAAATAAATAAATAAAAAGAATACTAACTTGAAGACCAGAGTTTGGACCCAGAGTTTGGACCCTAGCTCCCAGCCGGCAGGAGGAGGGGCAGAGACAGGAGGATGTTCAGGCTTGCTTGCTGCCAGCCTCACTGAAAAGCATGAGCCTCAGGTTCAGAGAGATCCTGCCTCACAGGAATATGGTGGACTATGGTAGAGGAAGACACCTGATGCTCTCTTCTGACTTCTGCCACTGTGCCTGCATCTGCATACACGTGCACACAGACCACACACACATGCACAGATACATACATGCATACAAAAAAGTGTGTTAAAATTAAATATGTGACTGGGGTGGTGGTGCACACCTTTGATCCTAGCTCTTGGGAGGCAAAGGCAGGTGTATTTCTGTGAGTGAGTTTGAGGCCAGCCTAGTGTACAGAATGAGTTCTGGGCCAGCCAGAGCTACACAGATCCTGTCAAAAAAACAAAACAATCAAAATCAAAATGACAACCCCCCCCCAAAAGTAAATATGTAGGTCTTTACTAGTAAGTTTATATACATCTGTTTCTGATACATGTTTTTACCAGTTGCCTAACATTTGTTTCTTTTTTTTTTTAATTTTTTTATTTTTTTATTTTTTTCTGTATGTGTATTAATGTACTGTCTGCATGCAGGTTTGTGCACCCGTGTCGTGCAACGCCGCGGAGGTCAGAAGAGGGTTTCAGATTCCCCTGGAACTGGAGTTCTCCTGGAATTGGAGTCTCAGACGGCTCTCGGCCGCCATGTGGGTGCTGGGGATCGAACCCGGGTCCTCTGTAAGAGTGGTCGGCACTCTTAACCGCTAGGCCATCTCTCCAGCCCCAACATTTGTTTCTTAACTCCAGAATATACACTGTGGTTATTTAATAGAGGAATAAGAATTATGTTTATTCTCTTTCACATTATTTGATATTTTAAGAAGTTTTTTTATACTTTAAAAAGTTTTGCAGTTAACAAATTACTTTTATTTTAATAAGAAAATTAGATTCAAATTGATAATTTCTTCGGGTTTCTTTTTACCCCAAGCTAAAATCCGTTGAGGTTATTGAAATATTTGCTATTTACTCTTCTCCACAAAATCATAAGCATGCACAACACACTGTGTGTTACTAAAAGAATTCACTTGTAAATTCCAGGCATATTTTCAGAAATATGATGACTGGAGATGTAAATACATCTGGTTTAAATTTTATTTGGTTCAGACCATTTTGGTCTTTGGCTGGAAAAGCTGAATGTCACACAGAAAAGCCAGGGACCCTTAGATGACTGTCACATGAATAGAGCATCTGAGACCCTCAGATGACTGTCACATGAATAGAGCATCTGAGACCCTCAGATGACTGTCACATGAATAGAGCATCTGAGACCCTCAGATGACTCTCACATCCCAGGTGCGTCTCATTATAGAAACTTATGTTTTGTATTTGTTGAAAGAGTTAAATAATTTTCATTTTATTTTTAGGTGTGTTGAAGATTACGTTTATTTTTTTTTTTAGAAATAATTCTAAACTATTGCTAGATACTGTTCTGGTAGACTGTATCCATTACTTGATATGTTGTTGTGATAAAATACCTAACAAAAGCAGTGTAAGGCAAGAAGGATTTATCTTGGCTCACAGCTCAGGGTGCAGCCCATCCTGGTAGGGCAGGGGGGCACTAGGAACATGGGGTGCTGGACACGCTATATAAGCAGGAAGAGCAGTGAGTGCTTGTGCTCTGCTGGCTCTCTTCCTTCATTCAGTAGTCCAGGGTGGCCTGGAACTTACGTAGTCGCTGCCCTTGAACTCTGATCCTCCTACCTCCACCTCTCAGGTGCTGGATCACATACAGGTGTTCATCACTATGCCTGGCTATGATAGGCTTTTTTTTTTCCCAGTCTGTGATGTACTTTTGAAATTTTTCCTTCTAATTCTTTTTTTTTTTTTTAATGTCAGTGGCTGTAGCCTTGCAACTTGACCTAGACCTAATGTTTGAACTGTTTCCTTTTTTTCTGCTTCCTAAGTTTAGATGAATTTTTATTTGTATAACAATGCTATGGGAAAAATTATATTGTGTGTAGGGTAGTGTTGCTTCAATAGTAGAAGTATTTTCTAGGGTGGTAGACACTACTACTTACATTACCAAGCATAATTTAGCATCTTCTTCCTCCTGACTGGAGGCATTGCTGACTGATTCAACATGACCTAACAATATTTCTGTGGTCAGGAAACATCCTTAGAATTCTTTTCTGCACAGTCCCACTGTTTTTTTTTTTTTTTTTTTTTTTTTTTTTTTTTTTTTTTTTTTTTTTTTACAGTCACTTGATTAACAGAATGCTGGATTTATAAATAAAATCTTCAGGCCAGCTTCAGACTGTATTGCTTCTGTCTGAAGACCAGAGGGTGTTCAGAGCACCCAACTCTTTTTCCTGCATTCTCTTATTCAGATCAGAATGGTGGTTTGGGTTTTGTTTGAGGCAGTATCTCCTTGTAGCTCTGGCTGGCCTAGAAATTGCCATGTAGACAAACCTCTATGAGGTTTGGCCAGCTCTTTAGGATTTCAGCATTCTAACCTGTCTTCTACAGTGGCTGGTTCAGTCTATACCTCTGCTGCATCCTCTGTTAATACCCAAATATTTCATAAGTACTTTACTGATCATTTGAAATCTTACAGGTAGGAACTGTAAAGTGCTGTTCCTTCTTAATGACATATAAAGCCACATTAAAAAAAAATCCTTTATCCTAAATAACAAGCCTCTTAGCTGGGGGTGATGGCTTATGCCTTTAATCCCAGCACTTGGGAGGCAGAGGCAGGCGGGTCTCTGTGAGTTCAAGGCCAGTCCGGTGTACATAGGGAGTTCCAGGCCAGCTGGGGTGCATTTGTAGCTTTCCTTCAGCTGCAATTTAGACTATCTAAGTGAGCTTTTCCAGGTGGCTTAAGGATAACTAATAGAACTGAGAGTTAATTATCATTACATGCCAGTTTAAGGTAAAGGTAGAAAGCAGCTCTGATTTTGATCATCAGTTTGCAAGGTATAGTCAGGGACTCCTGAGACTCTTTCAGTGCGTCTATTGAAGATTATATTCATAGTTTTGCCTTTTTAAACTTGCAATAGCAGACTCAAAAAACAAAGGGCTGCTTGTACCAGAGGAGCAGTGTACCTGCTGTGGTGGTGATGGAATGTGTCTTTGGATGTCAGCGTTCTACAGTTTTCATTTTAATTTCTAAAACAGAAAATATTGAGTGAGAGTTTTAAAAAATGTGCCAGGGCTTCTCCATAAATTTTAAGTATGGGGTTTATGTAGGGATTCTAAAACCAAGATGGTTGAGAAATAGTGGTGTAAATATCGTGTCCTCTAAAAAGACCCCTGCATGTTGCAAGTTTCAAGTTAGCAACAGAACCTGCAGTGATTTGAGAGGTGCCAGCTACAAACTGAACATCTAATTACAGTGAGAAAGGGAAGAATTGCAAATGTAGAAACTCTTAAGCCTGAGCATAAAAGTCTGTCAGCGTTTTATTAAGCTGATATTTTCTAGCTAGTAAGCAACCTGACAGAACAACAGTGCAAAGTCCTGCTAACAGCTTATATTTTGAGAAAGTAAGGATCAGTATATAAAACATAGTGGGGAGCAGAGGGCATGCACAGTGATATGCGCCAAGCAGCAAGGTACGAGAGCCTGGAGAGACGCCACGGTCAGCATTTTGCTAGATGCTCTCCCCTCTGCAGGAGCTGTCTTTGTCTTACCTTTTTGCACTGTAACTTCCTAGCTGTGTTGAGTCACTGTAACCTATGTAATTTGTGTCTGGCTATCTCATAAGCACTTAGGAAAATTATTAGTATTTCTACAATTCTTAGGAAATAGGATGGAATTTGTGTATTTGAGCTAGGCCGCCATTCTTTTTCCTTTCTTTTTTAGGCTGGTGTGGTGGCATGCTTTTAATCCCAGCACTCAGGAGGCAGAGGCAGGTGGATCTCTGTGAGTTCAAAGCCAGCCTGGTCTGCATAGTGAGTTCTAGGACAGCCGGGGCTTCAGGGGGACCCTGTCTCAAAAAATAGTCTTTTTAAGATTTTATTTATTATTTTTATTTTATGTGTATGAGTGTATTGCCTCAAGTACACCATGTTGAGCAATACCCAAAGAAGTCAGAAGAGGGCATCAAATCCCCTGGAACTATAGACGGTTGTTAGTTATAGATGGTTGTTAGTTACCATGTGGGTGCTGGGATTTGAACCCAAGTCCTCTGCAAGAGCAGCCAGTGCTCTTAATCATTGAACTATCTCTCTAGCCCCTCCATTTCTTTTTTTTAACAGTTTTTTAGTTTTAATTTTTTTCCTCCATTTCCTTTTAATTTTATTTACTTTTTTTTTATGTGTATGAATGTACTGTCTGCATGCAGGTTTGTGCACCCATGTCGTGCAATGCTGCGGAGGTCAGAAGAGGGTCTCTGATTCCTTTGGAACTGGAGTCAAAGACAGTTCTTAGCTGCCATGTGGATGCTGGGGATCGTACCTGGGTTCTCTGCAAGAGCAGTCAGCACTCTTAACCGCTAGGCCATCTCTCCAGCCCCTCCATTTCTTTTATATGTGAAATTTATATTGATTTTTTTACTCTGCCCATGTTTTGGAGGTGGGAGTTTAGAAGCTGCAGGAGGGAGATTAGTGGGCAGAGGTGGGAGGACTTTGGAAAATGAAGAGCTGTTGGTGCTTAGAGTACAAAAGAAAATTAAGGCTGTGGACTTGCCATGTCCCAAAGTAAATGACATCCAGAATCCAGAGACGAAAGTGAGTGTTGGATACTTGGCAAGTGTGGTATTGCCAGGCCTCCCAAAGAAAGACTGTGAACATCCAGTGCTTCTCAGTTGGGGGTGCCTGTCTGCCCAGGATTATGAACTTGACTGGTGTCTTTCTGAGGGAAAGGGAGGAACCAGGAGGCCAGCAACCCCTCCCAGCAAGTCGGCCTTGGCCAAGGGCATAGAAAAAGAATGCTTGTTGCTCTCTCCCCCAGTCACCATCTTGGGCAGAGGTCACCAAGTCCATGCTGGGACTCTAGATGGACTTGAGGGGAGGGGGAACACTGCCTTTCCTGTAAGTGACATCCCCACCCCATTAAACTCACTAGAATCTTCCAAACTGAGGTTTCAGAGAGTCTTCTTTACTTTGCCTCTGGGACTGTGGGAGGTGGAGGCAGGATGCCACCTGTGTGTGCACCTCCCAGAAGGAGTTTTAGCAACAGCAGGCACAAGTACTCAGTTCAAATCTGTTACATGACAATACTGCCAACACATTCGAGGCTGCCTTGGTCAAGCTGCAGTTGTCAGCTTTACATACTGGAAAGAGAGAACCTCAGCGGAGGAATGGCCTTCACACTGGCCTGTGGCCATATATGTGAGGCATTTTCTCAAATGCTGTATTGCCACTCTGGGCAGCGTAATCCCTGGGCAGGTGGGCTTGATCTGTGTAAGAAAAGTAGCTGAGGCCGGGCGTCGTGGTGCACGCCTTTAATCCTAGCACTTGGGAGACAGAGGCAGGCGGATCTTTGTGAGTTCAAGGCCAGCCTGGTTTACAGAGCGAGTTCCAGGACAGCTGGGGCTACAGGGAGACCCTGTCTCGAAAAGACCAAAAAAAAAAAGTAGCTGAGCAAGCAGCATTCATGTTCCTGCCCTAGCTTCCCTCAGTAATGAACTGTGATTAGGACCTATAAGCCAAATAAATCCTTTCATCCCTAAATTGGTTTTGGTCATAGTGTTTTATCACAGCAGTAGAAAAGCAAACTAGGACAAAGGCACAGTATATGACTTCATCATGTTTCTTATACAGTCTCTGTCTCTCTCTCTGTCTCCCTCTCTCTGTCTCCCTCTCTCTCTCTGTGTGGGTGGGTGGGTGGGTGGGTAGGTAGGTAGGCAGGCAGGTACACGTATGTAAGTATGTACTGAGTAAGTGTGCCTGTATGTGGAAGCCAGAGGTCTATCCTCAGGCCCCATTTCCCAGGAGCCGTCCATCATGTTTTGAGACAGTCTCTTTTTTTTTTTTTTTTTTT
>VZQC01000410.1:3403007-3488647 GCA_009823505.1 Rhizomys pruinosus
GTGGCTTATAACATCTCCTAACCTGTAGAGGCTGTAAGCTTGTGGCATCAGCCATGGGTTATTCCTCCAAGGAGAGAGCCAATAGCCAATTAGGTTTGGGATATACAGGCATATGGCTGCCTCTGTTGCACAGTATTTCCAGGCAGGCGGGGTGTAGCTGGTGCTGACGATGGAGTCTTGCTTGACAGTCTCTTAACTGAAACCTGGGGCTCCCCAATTAGGCAAGGCTGGCTGGCCAGTGAACCCTGGGGAGCCACTTATCTCTACGTCCCAAGCACTGGGATTACAAGCATAAGCCACTCTGTCCAGCTTTTTATGTGGATTCTGTGGGTCAAGCGTGGGTCCTCATTCTAGTGTGGCAAGCACTGAGCTGTCTTACTAGCCTGCTTTCATCTTTCTTGAGAGCTCACTGTAACCACATGAGTCACTGTAACCAGTGTTACTGTGAATCATTCCGCGTCTCCTTTTGTGTGATGATAATATTGTTATCCATTGCTTACTGGAGACAGAAATTGTTGTTCTAAATTCTTTGCTTCTTCTCATGAGGCACTTATTATTTTCCCCTATTTTAAGATTAACTGATTCTGGAGCAATTAAGATGAACTTAAGCACTTCGCCATCTGTGGTGGAGTTGTAATTACAGCTCAGCAGTCTGAGTTTGAGCCTCTGCTTTTACCATTTATCCCGCTGTACTTCTCCCCATGGGGTGCTTATGCAAGGTCGATTGTTCTGAACTAGAGAAGCAGAGTCAGGCATCTCAGGTGATGAGACTGAGTGTGTAGCTAGTTACAAGAAACTAATTTTTTTCAGTCCTAATGAAACTTTTAAACAACTAATTTAAATGCTTTGGAGCATTCCCTCCTGCTTCACATTTGTGTAAAAAAAATATGAGTTCTGTAATAGAGATGTTTCCATCCAAGGCTTTTGCTGAATGTCTGCACGATTATGGGAGTCGCAGTTTTTAATATTTTTTTCATTTTTTCTTGAGTCCTTTCACTAGCATAATAAGCTTGTCATTAGTAAATTTGCATTTCTTCAAACTATTGTGAGGGGTTTTGTGTTTTCTGTTTGTTTGTTTTGTGTTGTGACAGGGTATACCTGTGTAGCCCTAGAACTCACTGTCTAGTTCAGGTTGGCCTCGAACTCACAGAGATTCCCCTGCCTCTGCCTCCTGAGAGTTGAGATTAAAGGTGTGTGCCGCCATGCTTGGCCTGAGCTTCTCTTTAAGTCATATAAGCGTAGATTGTTTTGTCTGGGAAATAGCGGCCCTTTCACTGCTCTCACTACATCATGTGGAACTCTAAACACAACCTAAAAGTTGTCCAAAAGAGTAGTGAAAAGAGTGTGTACGTGGTTAACTGTAAGCCATCTTAGCTGTATAAGAACCAACTTTGTGGATAATGGTCAATTCTGAGAAAATGTTTTCCTTTCAGAGAACATTAGTATCAGTTTCAGTTTGCTGAGAAAACATGCATGACAGTTAAGTGTAGTACCTCTGCTATTCTCAATGTGCTCTGGATTGTGTATGAGTTTTGCTCATATTTTTCTAGTATTTAGTCTTTATTTAAATGCAAGATCTAGTTATGAAGATTGATCTCAGGATTTTATATAAGTAGCAGATTTGAAATCACTTTGATTGTATGTATGATAAAAATGTTGATTCTTGTGATGGCCATGCTGTGGTTTATTGTACCATTCTCTCTATCGTGGGCATAGAGTGCACCCTGCTGTCTCTGATGGTTCCAGGGCCTCCACAGATACTAGAGTCCAGGGTTCCTCAAGTCCCTGCTAAGTGTGGTATAATATGTGCCTGCAATGCAAATCCATCCTGTTACATTGTCAATTACCTCTAGATGACATAACACTTGCCACAGTGTAAATACTGTGTGTTTATACTGGATTGTGTGGGAAATAACAATAGGAAGTCTGTATATATTCAGTACGTATCTTTTTTTTATATAGAATATTTTAAAGATTTATTTTTATTTCTTGTGTATCAGTGTTTTGCCTGCATATATGTAAGTGTACCATGTGTGTGCAATGCTGGGGAAGAGAGTGTCATGTCTCCTGGAACTGAAGATACAGTCATGAGCCAGCACATGGGTGCTGGGAACCAAACTCAGATCCTCTGCAAGAGCTGCTAGTGCTCTTAACAACTGAGCCATCTCTCCAGTCCTTGTATAGAATACGTTAATCATGGATATGGATATTGGAGAGCTAGTTATATCTGAAAGTTTTCCACCAAAAAAAAAACCTACCAGTATAAAAGTTGTTTTAGAAATTTGCAATAGCAGTATGCTTATGAGCCATAAAAATTAAAAAATTGTTTTTTCTTTCTCTTGTGGCTGATGTGGGAAGTTTCTGGCTGTTTTATGGTTTATGCAAGTGCTTCCCACAGATCAGAAACAAGCCAACAAAAAGATCTCAGAGTGTTTTGTTTGGGGTTTTGTTTTGGCCTTCACTTTGTATCAGGTTGACAATAGTAGAGAAATTCTGTGTCAATTACAAGGTGTGTGTAGTAGTCTTGTGTTGCCTCATGGCCTGTTTTTCTTGTTTCTCTCTTAGAGGTATGTTGCCATTGGAGAGCTGGGAAAAGCCACTGACACTCTGGATTCTACTGGGAGGGTGACGGAAGAGAAGCCCTATGGTAAGAACCTCATAATTTGGTCTTCCTCTGGGATTCAGAGAAAGCTGCTGTGAACACAAAACCTAAGCAGCGTGTGGTGGAGCTCACTTATAATCCCAGCTCCAGAGAGGCTGAAGACAGAAGGATTTCGAGTTCTAGACTTGCCTGGGCTACATGGTGAGACCCTGTCTCCCAAAAGAAAAGAGGCAGCAGAATTTACAGATACACATTACTTGATATTTTTGTTGGGTTTTAGTTCTCAGAGTACATTACTTTAGGTTAAGAAAAATTAGAAATTGCTTATTGTATTGTAGCTTAATGGTATGATTTTATGAATAAAGACCTTATAATTGGTTTCCCCCTAGAATGAATTGTTATAATGTTCAGGATTATTCTTTCACATAACCCCTTTGCCAAACATATTTGTAGCTAGGATTTAGGATATTTTTCCAAGTACATGAATAACAAAGCAGAAATACTATCTTGTTAGATCATGTCTGTGTCTTGCGGTACCCTTGTCTTAGTGTACCCCTGCCTTGCCTTTTGTTTTAACTAAAAAACAAACAAAACAAAATAAAACAAAAAACCAGCTACTTCCCAACTATTGAGAGAAATGTGTCGGAGTTCATACTTTAAAACTCATCATTTACCTTTATTTTGGAGTGAAAAGATCTGACAGGGGAAAACTAAGTCTCTGAGGTAAAGGGGAGCTTACTGGGCCCCCCCCCCCCTTAATTTTTTGCAGTTCCTTTCACTATTCTAAGAAAGGGTAGATAAATGAACTGGTCTCCTAGCAACTCACAGTGCTCAGGCTATTTATAATGCAGTGCTGGAGGTTCTGTCAGTGAGTTCACCTGCATTATTATGTCACCAGTTGTGAATTATTTCTAGGTATTCTGGGCTTTTTCTTTCTCATGCTTAATGTTAACTCTTCTTAATTTGGCTATGGACAGTCTGGTTTCTGGCTTCTCTGTGTTTTTGTGTTGCTTGCCCTTATTATATATTCCAAATTACCCCAGTAGCAAAACCAGCCTTTTCTTGTTCATAGTGGTTTACTTTTCCTATTAACATCTATATATAGTTTAATATCTTCCTTAATTAAGCAATATAATGAAAAAAATCACTGATGTATTTCCATGTCTTTTTAAAAGTAGATGTTAAATTATCCTTGAAATTATTATTAGAATTAGTGAACAATAACAGACCCTCATTTAATTGATACTCAGCCAGAACCTTCAACCAGAGGGTTTTAAGATTAAAGAGGCATTAAGACAATAGGAAGATAGGAGATTTGTCAGGGTGTACTAAAGTATAACAGCAGCATATATAGTTATACAGATATAGTTAAATGTTCTATGTCTTTATCTCCACCTGCCAAGCATAAATCAGGAAAGAGATATTTAGAATAATGGTTCTAGGGTGGTGTAACCGAAGATGGAGTACAGCTTGGGGAAGCATAAAGGACACTAGGCTAAACAAACTTAGATTTGCCTTCTAGTTCTACCCTGTTCTAAACTTCACTTTGAAAATTTCTTAACTTATTTATGTTCCATCTCCAAAATAATGGTGATATTGGCTGCATAGTTGTATTAGTCACTTTTCTGTTGCTGTGATAAAACACCATGACCAAGGAACTTATAAAAGGAAGAGTTTATTTGAGCTTATGATTGACGGTTCCAGGGAATTAAGAGTCCATGTGGCAGGAGGCATGGCGGCTGGAGACTGGAGCAGCAAACCGAGGGTCACATCTCGCAATGAGCACAGGAAGCAAAGAGAGAACAACTGTAGACTATGAGGCTTGTTAAACTCACTAAGCCTGCCCCCAATAACGTACTTCCTCTAGTACGGCCACACCTTCTAAGACCTCCAAAAACAGTGCCACCAACTGGAGACAAATGTCTGAATACTTACAGCCTATGGGGGACACTCATTCAAACCATCACATTCCACTCCCTAGCCCCCATAGGCTCCTGACCATATAAAATGCAAAATGCATTTAGTCCAACCTTAAAAGTCCCCATAGTCTTTACCAGTTTCAATGCCATTCAAAAGTCTACAGTCCAAAGTCTCTTCTGAGACTCAGGCCAATCCTCTTAACTGTAAGCTCCTGTACTTCTTAATAAATCAAAAGGGGCAAAATTACAACTCCCAAATCATGTGGAACTGACATACACATTCCCTTCCAAAGGGAAGGAATAGAACAGGATATGAGACGAAATGACTGGACCAACAAGACGCCGAAAACCAAGGGAAAAACCAATTCCAGCTGCTCCATTGGCGACCGGCGACGTGAATTCCAAAGGGCTAGATGGCTCAGCTCTTCAGCTTTGCTTGCAACACACATTCTCTTCTTGGCTCGGTACTCAGTCCCTGTAATGCAGCTCTCCTTGGCATCATGCGCTGGCAATCGCTAACTATCTTGGGCTCATCTGTGCCAATCAGCTTCACTTCACAACTTCACGCATGGCCTATCACGGCTTCTTTATGCGTCGACCCCCTGCTGCTCTCTGCTTGACCTTGGCAGCTCTCTGAAACCGTGGAGGAAGAACTGATTACCCCTTCACTCTTGTGAACTTCATGCCTTAAAGCCAGCATACCACGTGAATGAATTGCCGAATTTGGCTGCAAGTTGGGATGAACTTCTCGTACTTTAACCACATTTTGCAATTTTTTCTCTGCCCTGGACTTGTTTGGAGGATTAGCTGGGTGTGATCTTTCCCTGAAGGTACTGATGTCTGTTGTTTACTTGTAAAATCTCCAGGCCCTCTGTTTTTTAATCACTTTTAGTCTCCTTAATGAAAGGAGCTCTTTTCCTTCACATGATGCCTTTTGGCGCACACCTTTAATCTTCCAAGTGCACTTTTCAGATCCAAAATACATTCTGCATTTTCATTCTGCCCCTTTGCTCTTTTTCACTGTTATTCTGCACAGCCATTCACCACCACACCACGGGGCCACCATTTCTACGCTAGGCAGTTTGAAATATTGTCTGCAAAAGACATCAGTCCACCACTTTTCGACTAAGCATCAGGCAAGCATCTGGACTATGGGCAAACTGCTTCCAGACTCTTTTTCAAAATATCCCATTTGTTGCCTAAGTCTTTATTTTTCCTCTGGAACTGTTACATTTTTTGCAGCAATGCTTTTCTTCCAGGCTTCTACTAGATTGGCCCCTTAAGCTCTGCTTACAGTAGTCAACAGCTTTTCTAGCCCAAAGTTCCAAAGTCTTCCACATTTCTCCAAACATCCACATGGTCAGGTTCTTCACAGCCAACAGCCCACTCTCTGGTACCAAATTACTGTATTAGTCACTTTTCTGTTGCTGTGATAAAACACCATGACCAAGGAACTTATAAAAGGAAGAGTTAATTTGAGCTTACGATTGACGGTTCCAGGGAATTAGAGTCCATTGTGGTGGGAGGCATGGCGGCTGGAGACTGGAGCAGCAAACCGAGGGTCACATCTCACAATGAGCACAGGAAGCAAAGAGAGAGCAACTGTAGACCACGAGGCTTGTTAAACTCACTAAGCCTGCCCCCAATAACGTACTTCCTCTAGCATGGCCACACCTTCTAAGACCTCCAAAAACAGTGCCACCAATTGGAGCAAATGTCTGAATACTTACAGCCTATGGGGGACACTCATTCAAACCACCACAATAGTGTTGTTGCAAGGATGGTTTTGGGAGGAGAGTATGCAGGCATTTCATCATGCCATGTGCTAGAGGCGCTCTTAGTAGTTCCTGGAGAGATGATAGTAACTTGGAACAAGATGCTGTTGGAGACAAGGATGTTTTATTAGGATAAAGGCGATGAGAGTAAAAGTGATGAGACTTGATTGGATAGGGATAGTGAAGAGGTTGTCAGTGTGGCCTAGGGTTTGAGGTTATAATGGTTACATGATGTTGCCATAGAACGGGGAATTCTTAGAAGAGGACCAAGCTGAAATATTTTCTTTCTTCTTTTAAGCATTTTGGAATTAAAAAAACAAACAAACCAAAAATCTCTACTTTGCATTTGCTAATTTGTAACTTTGCTTACCCCTGTGAAAGCTCAGGGCTGGGGAGATGACTCAGTGGGTAAAGCACTTGCTACAGAAGCATGAAGACCTTGAATCCCAGGAACACACAAAAGCCAGGTGAGGTAGGTGATGCTTATAATTCCAGCGCTCCTGCAGGAAGATGGGGAGGCAGAGACAGGAGAATTCCTGGAAACTCAAGGGCTAGGCAGCCTGGTGTGTACAATCATGAACAAGGGGGAAGGAGGACCTGAGGTTGTCCTCTGTCCTCCATATGTCCGTCTCTACTCACACACACACATCATACACACATTATCACACACACACACACACAGTGGCATCATACACATAAAGATTTTTTTTTTAAAGAAAGAAAGCTCAGTAGTGAATCATAGGGTAAGTGAGTAACTTTCATTGGACTCTGAACAGAAAAGCTTCACACGCTTTATTAAATAGTATTCAAAGTCGTAGAGAATGGGGGTTTTGGAAACTCTTTGAAGATTGGCAAGATTTTTCTGTGTTCTTTCAGTAAATCATCAAATATTTACTGTCTGTTTAAGCTGCAATAGGTGCTGTGGAGAAGATAAAGGGTGTGCGATCCAGCTTCTGCATAATGTCTCAACCTTTTGAGCACTAATTCTGAGACCTATGTCTAGTAATTTTTGTGTCATTAGTATTTTCCTGAAGTGAAAATCAAAAATATTCTAACCTATCTCATACACATATTTTTAAAAACTAATATAACACAGCATTCTAGTTAGCCTTCTGTTGCTATGATAAGACACTGGCCAAAACAAACTTGGGGAGGGAAGGGTTTATTTGGCCTACACATCCCAGTCATAATTCTTCATTGAGGAAAGCCAGGGCAGGAACCAGAGGGCAGGAACTGAAGCATGGAGCATGGAGGAACACCGTTTACTGCTTTACCTCTGGCCTGTGCTTAGCCTGCTTTTTACAACCCAGGACCACCTGCCCAAGGGTGGTACCAACCACAGTGGGCTGGGCTTTCACTCAAATCAAGAAAATGCCTCATAGGCTTGCCTACAAGGCAATCAGATAGAGGAAATTCCCCAACTGAGGTAGATGTGTTATCAGTGACTCAAGGCTAGGATGTTCAGTATATATAAAACTACACAAAAGTGATTTGAAGTTAAAAATGGAGTTAAGTTCTAACTAGGTAATCATAAATAGGTCTTTTACCTGTGTGAATATCTGGCAGACACTCTGAGATAAGGTGGCATACCCAGGTTGGTTCTTTGTTGTGTTCCACCCATTAATTGCCTGGGTGCCAGCACCCCACCCAGTCATTGTAAATAGTCAACACTGCCTGGTTTTTTTTTTTGTCTTTTCAAGACAGGGTCTCCCTGTAGCCCCAGCTGTCCTGGAACTCACTCTGTAGACCAGGCTGGCCTTGAACTCACAGAGATTCACCTGTCTCTGCCTCCCAAGTGCTAGGATTAAAGGCATGCGCCACCATGCCTGGCTAATCTGCTGTTCTTAATTGATCCATCCAGAGTGACTGACATTTGGATAAAGTAACCAAAGTAGTCTGTAGTCACTGGCAAGTAAATGCTCTTAAATTATCTTGTCCTAACTAGACAAGTGCTATTTTTAGCAGTTGTATTGGATAGCTGAAAGTTAGCCTAAGGAATGGCTTAGTGGACTGCAAATGCAAACCATGTAAACAGGGCTCTTCCTTGGATTCTCTGTTGAAACCACCTCAGTTATTCTAAATACCAATTTTCACTCTTTATAAATCTGTCTCTGGGCTGGGTGCTGCTCCCTTACACTGTAGGACTGAAAGCATGTCTTTTTTTTTTTTTTTTTTCGGTTCCTTGGTGTTATTGGTATAATTAATATATGGCAGAATCAGACATTTATCATGTGAATGAACAAGGAAAGTCACAAGGTGTTCTCAGAGACGGTGGCTGCAGGTCAGTTCTAGGAAGGACAGAGTGTCTTCCTACCTTCCACTGTCCTTTCCTCAACCACATCAGCCTTAACTGCCCAGCACTGTTGTCTCTGGGCACGCACAAGCTTCCTGTGCTTATCTGTTCTCTACTATGCTCAGGACACTAAGGCCATAGCCTACTTGTGGCTAGACGTGGGCCAAGCTTTTTGGCCTGTTCTTGCAGTGGAAATAGATTTTTCTACCCCTTCTACGGCTTACTGGGAGGTAAGAAATGTAAAAGCAAAGTGATATACCTCATATTACTCCTCCGTTCTCAAGAGAGATCTTGAGGGCAATGGACCAAGGCCTTTTCATATCACTCTCGCTGATACTGTAGTCATTAGTACCAGCTCCTCTTGGGCTGTGGAATGGTTGGCACACTTCAGGAATTCAGGGTACAGGAAACCAAAGAGTCGAACTGGGCCTCAAATTGGGATTTTAAAAAGTAAGGTACATATTCTAGTAGGGCTCCTGGATGCCACTGTCCCGTGGTGATGTGTGTTGGTCTTTAAGTTTTGTTATCAAGTATTATACAAATGAGCAGCAGATAAATTTACAGCTCAGTTACTTATTGCAGAGCAAACATCCATGGAGCTACCACATGGACCTTCAAGAGATGGTTATGTGTAACTCCATGAATGAGTCTCAAAACATATATATTTTGTGTGTGGATTTGGTGTTGAATCCAGGATCTCATACATGCAGGCAAGCAATCTGTATCACAGAGCTGTATCTGTAGGCCTTAGAGGAAGTGTTTATATGTAGACGAACAGGTCTTCTTACTTCTAACTTACTTTCATAGTTGTTTTTGCTTTTTTAGGTCCCTTGCATTTCTTTTTTTTTTTAATTTTTTTTTATTAATTTTATTTATTTCTGTATGTGTATGAATGTACTGTCTGCATGCAAGTTTGTGCACCCATGTCGTGCAATGCCGCGGAGGTCAGAAGAGGGTCTCGGATTCTCCTGGAGCTGGAGTTCTCCTGGAATTGGAGTTTCAGACGGTTCTCGGCCGCCATGTGGGTGCTGGGATCGAACCCGGGTCCTCTGTAAGAGCAGTCGGTGCTCTTAACCGCTAGGCCATCTCTCCAGCCCTGGTCCCTTGCATTTCTTTATGAGTTCTTGAATCAGGTTGTCAGTTTCTACACCACACACACGTATACACACACACACACACACACACACACACACACGCACACAGAGTCTCCTGGGATTTTGAGATTTAGTTGATTCTGAATATCGGTATGAATCTCAAGCCATGAAACAAGATTTATCTCTCCGTTTAGTTAGGTCTTTAGTTTTGCAGCCATATTTTGTAGTTTTCAATGTACATAGTTCACATGTCTTATGTATGTAAAATTGTTTATTTCCTATTTTTGATACTCTTGGAAATAGAATCTTTTTTTTTTTTATCTCTAGGAATCTAGACTCATCCTAACAAAGAATCTAAACAAAAGTAATGAGAGCTAATAAATGAATTTCACAAGGTTGAACAACAAAAGACCAACACATAAAAATCAACTCCAGTTCTATATCGGAGCAATGGCTAATCAAAAGTTAAAATCTGAAAGATTCCGAATGTTTGTGAAACTAATTTATTAGCTCTCATTACTTTTGTTTAGATTCTTTGTTAGGATGAGTCTAAGGAGACTAGTTTTCTGAGCTCTTTTTTTTTTTTTTAGCCCTACTTATAGCATATAAGTTTTTTGGAGTCTCTGTTGAATGTCCCAGGTATTCAACAAAATTCCTTCACTGTTCCTGGTTTGAAAGTCAGATACCCACCACCTTTGTAAGAACTTTGGCAATAGTTTCCTTAATTTTGTGCAGACTTGCTGTATTGATGAGCACAGCTTAGAATTTAAGTGGGTTTTGGGGAATTCCTGTTATCTCAATCTCTCCTTCCCTCCCTCCCTCCCTCCTTCCCTCCCTCCCTCCTTCCCTCCCTCCCTCCATGTAGTTTTCTAGCTGTTACTGGCTCCCTACCTTCTGACCTCTGTTCATTAAGATCACCAAGTTTGTTTGTTTATTTGTTTGTTTTTGAGGCAGCTTCTCCCCATAGTCCCAGCTGGCCTGGAACTTGAAGTATAGTGCAGGCTGGCCTTGATCTCACAGAGATCTCTGCCTACCTCTGCCTCCCACATGATAGGATTAAAGGCATGTGCCACTACCCCCAACTAAGACCGTTGAGCTATTTCTGAGATTCTCTTCTCTGCCACTCCAGGCAGAAGCACGGTTTACAGTGTTTGCCTTTCTTTCCCTCCTCTCAGAGATTATAGTCTTTGCTACCTGCTATGTAATGGCTACAAACAATTGTTTGTTATATTTTGTATAGTGGCAGAACCTGTCCAGCAGTAGCTTATTGTGGTTGAATATTGTGTTTAACTTATCATACTGCTTTTAGCTCCATGGTTCAATAAGTAACAATTACCATGCTGCATATTTATTGACAGGATCAATGCATTGTAAGCAAGTAGTGGTGTGTAGCCTGTTCAAATATATACATTATATATATACATACACACATTAATTTTATGGGAATGACTTGCAGTGATTGAACTTGGGCCTTTTTCACATGCTATATGCTTTGAGCTCAGAGAATGACTTTAAAAATTTCATTTGAAGTGAATGGTGAATGGTGTCACTTTGATTGTGTATTAATTTACTAAACAAAAAAATAATCCATGTTCTATTGTACCTGTGTCACGTTCATTTCCTTTGGGCTAGTTACTGGATATCCTTGCTGTGAAGATTTTTTCCCCCCTGCATTTCTTTTTCAATTCCATGATAGTGGCATTGTTAAATGGTGGGGCAATTGTTTGGATCAGACCGATCTCTGGTTTTAGATATGCCAGCACATTCACTCCATACGCATGTGCCACAAGCTTGGCTTTTATTCTAAGATAACCTGCAGCGTAGGCTTTATGTCTGCAGTTCAAACATCAGATAAATGATTGGCCTAGTTGACTTTTAAATGCCCTTCAACCTTGAGATTCTATTATCCTTGAGCAAATTAAATTTCAGCAAGAACTTCATGAGTGCCATCTTAATAGTGCACGTTTTCTCAGAAGAAAAACTGTCTTTGTCTTTGAGAGGCTCAGCATTTCATTGGTGAGATAATACCTTAGCATGTTGTTAAAAATTGTGGGTGACTAATTGCAGAGTGAACAGCACATACCATGGTGGATGTCTGAGCTGTGAAGTCAAAGAGAGACAGTGTGACAGAAGTAGACGGAGAAGGAGCGTGCCTCTGTGTCTTATGTGGGGATGTTAGTGAAAGAAACCACTGAAGCAGGACAAAAGGGAACATGTTCACAGGAAAGGAATGTCAGCGAGGGACCAGCCTGGCAGAAATAGAAAGCTGTTTGGTCTTGTTTTTAAAATGCATAGCTAAGCTAAGTTATGAACTACAGCAATTTCTCCACCGTGGCATTTCTTTTAGCCCAGCTTGGTGCTGCTTAGATTTGGCAAGCCCAGATTTGCATAACCAAGGTGCCACTGGGAATTATGTCTTTTTTAATGTTGCAGTCAAGTAAAACTTTCTCATGGAAAAATCCTCATCCGTACTTTGAGACATGTCTGTCTGAGGACTGTGAACAGTATACCATCCAAGATACATGATTTTGGAGTTTCTGCTGTTAGAGAAATTCTTTTGAATGCTGTAGCTCCTCACTGTCCAAGTCCAGTGGATTCTAGTCTTCTGTTTGTGTTTAGCTTGTAAGGATCAAGGACACACTGAGGTTGAGACTGCCTAACTGGGTACACAGTAGTCCATGTGGCCCTTTAATTTTTATCATGATATTAGAAGAGTTGAAAGCTCACTGGGTTTTGTTTAATGTCATTAAAGTTAAAATTTATATATATATATATATAATATATATCATATATATATCATAATATATATATATCATAATATATATATCATATATATTATATATATATATAATATATATAGTGCCAGAAAAAAGTTTAAATTTTTGTAAAATCACAAAACACTAATTTCTTTCTGGTGCTTGTTTTCTACATAAGTTATAGAGTATTTCTAAGGCATGGCTTGTTACTGTATATGAATTGACTATAAAGACTCATCTTTAAGCGTGAAAACCCCACTTATTGAATTTGTATATCACAGTTTTCTCTGTATGAAGTCATAGAGTGGTATATAATATTACATTACTTTGTTTGATGAATACCAGACAAGCTGAAAATGTGACTACCATATAAAAAATTTTATGTGTAAGTCTTTATTCAGATTTTCTAAAGTTAGTGTTTATAAATGCTCAGTAAGCATGTTAAAGCCCTTGCTATATATGTTCTTTGTACTGGTTTATTTTTGAGGCTGACTGAGAGTTCATTTAAAAGAGGAGAGAAAGCCCCAGAGCAGAAAGGGATGGGGGAAACAGACCAATAGCTCCACTTGGAGACAAAGTTGAATGTGAGTGTATAAAATTCGTTCCATAACATAGAATAGTTTAAAATTTTTTTACTATTTTTTATATATATATTTTGTACAAGATTATCAAATCTAGACCCGTGTCCCCCAACCTATCTCCCCACCCCGCCAGAGCTCATGCATTCTGCCAAACATGCTTTTCATCTCTTTCTCAGTCTTTCTCGATATTCTCCATGTGGAAGTTGACTGTTTTGAGCAGAAGTTCAGTTTCAGTCAGTTCTTTGATGCAGTCCTTTCTGTTGTTGTTGTTGTTGTTGTTGTTTCCAATATGCATCACTCCCAACTGCTTGGACAAAAGCTCAAGGGGCCGTGCACAAGTTTTAAATTTTTATCAGGTAAAACTTATAACACTTGTACTGACTAATCTCAAATACTGTAATAGATTATTTAAAATATTTGATTCCTAGAGAAACTAAGGGCAAAAATGTATGGTTTTTTTTTCTGATCACTCTACTATTGATTAGTATAAGACCATTTTTGTAGCTAATTTGATATTGTTCTTGAACTTCCTAAAGGCATAGTAGTCAGAACCATTGAGATTATATATGATGAATTTCTTTATGATGGCTCATTTTTAATTGGGGAATAATGTGGGGGGGTAGAATTGACCCAAGGGAAGTTCAGTTTCTATAAGGAATAACACAAGATTTTCTTTTGCCTTTCATCTCATTAATATGAATTTTATTCCTTTCAAAAAGGCAGCATTTGGCCTACAGGATATATATACTCTGTAATATATGTTTTATTGGAAAAAAAATTTAAATGACTTTTCAGAGCTATTGGTACTGTCAAAATAGCACATGTACTTCTATGGCTGTGTCACCTTTTCTTGGTTCATTTTTGGCAGATAAAATAACACAAGAAGATATTGAAGGCATTCTACAGAAATTTACTGGGAATATAATGCAAGTACCCCCCCTGTAAGTTTAGTTATTAAATGTGAATAAATGTTTAATTTTATTGACTACTGATTAACAGCATCACTAATTATATTAAAGTGGGCTTTCTTTTGCCATGTGTTAAGAAAGGGTTTTAATCTGTCATTTGAAAAAGAGGTAAGCCAGATTTAGCCTGGGTGTAAAGTTGTGGATCCTAAGAGACAGTGGGTCTGCTCTCCTCTCTCCTGGATATTAACATACCCTGGCATTTGTGCATCCAGTTTTTATCAGCCTTTTTGATTCTATAGACATTAGGGCAGTTCCCACATTTACAGTGAAGAGAGTATGTGGAAGCACCAGGCTTATGGTTCAGAGTCCTAATGCCTGTCCAGCCCTAGAATCTTTACAACAAACCAAAGAGAAAAGTTATAACTTTGTAAAAATAGGAGTATTAATTGCTTTTTTAATTAATTGCCTTAGCACTCATTAGTTCATTCAGGCTGTTATAACAAAATACCATAAACCAGGGAGCTATTTCCAGTCCTGGAGCCTACAACCAGGATAAGACACTGGCTGCTGTTCTGCTGATGAGAGCCTATTTTCTCATAGATGTGTCCTCACAAGGTAGAAAGGACAAGGCATATGTCTGGGGACACCAGTCCGTCCCTTTCCTGAGAGCTCTGGTTTATGACCTGGTCACCCTCCAAATGCCCATCTTGGTACTTAGGATTTCAGGATCTCTCTCTCTCTTTCTCTCTCTCTCTCTCTCTCTCTCTCTCTCTCTCTCTCTCTCTCACACACACACACACACACAAACACACACACAAGCTGTTTTAGATTTTTCTTTTCTGTGATTATTCAAGGGTTTGTGATGTCATAGTATTTGACATAAGATTTGTTAAATACATTAGTTCTTATTAGCTTTTCAGAAACAAATGTATTTTATTGTATTGTATTAGAAATTGTTTCAAGGAGACTTAGCTGAGGTCTTTATGAGTGGAAGCTGCTTTTAAGTTGATGACTAGTGAAGGGAAGCTATGACTGGGCCGTCTCTAGGAAGGTGATTAAAGGATAAAATAACAGTGCTCACTAAATGCCAGAGTGGATTTATAGTAGCCTCAAAGATATTTAGGGACTATCTTAGTTAGCTTTCTATTGCTGAGATAAAACACTGGCCAAAACCAGCTTGGGGAAGAAAGGGTTTATTTTATCTTACATCTCTCAGATCACAGTTCATCACTGAGAGAACTCAGGCCGGGAACCTGGGGCAGGATCTGGAGCACAGACCATGGAGGAACACTGCTCACTGGCTTGCTCCCCTGGCCTATACTTAGCCTGGTTTCTTACACAACCCAGGACCACCTGCCCTGGGGTAGCACCACTCATAGTGGGCTGGAGCCTCCCCTGTCACTCAGCAATCAGGAAAATACTCCAGAGACATGGCTATAAGCCAGTCCAACAGAGGAAGTTCCTCAATTCAGGCTCCCTCTACCCAGGTGTCTCTGAGATGGTGCTAGAATAACTAGGAAAAATGAGTCCAATTTAAGAAGATTTTTAATATAAAGAGCTGCTGTCGCCTTTCTTTCCATGCATCTAGAATTTTCTCAGTCTCCATCCGATCTCCTTTCTCATTTTCCCTGTTCCCATCTTACAAGATATTCTGCATTAAAGAAAGATGGACAGAGACTTTCAACTTTAATGAAGAGAGGTGAAGTGGTAGAGGCCAAACCTGCCAGGCTCGTCACTGTGTACAGCATCTCCCTTCGGAAATTCCAGCCACCGCTTTTCACATTGGGTAAGATGGAGGGGGAGAACAACAATAACTGTATTTACTTGTATCTTTTTTTATATTTGACTAATTTTTTTTTTTTTCGAGACAGGGTCTCCCTGTAGCCCCAGCTGTCCTGGAACTCCCTCTGTAGACCAGGCTGGCCTTGAACTCACAAATATCCACCTGCCTCTGCCTCCCAGGTGCTAGGATTAAAGGCTTATGCCCGGCTCATATTTGACTAATTTTATGTAATTACGATGGACCCCTACAGTATTGAAATTTTTTTTTATTGAATGTAAGGAAGGTTATTAAATCATATATTTAATTAGGTATGTCTAACCCCATGGAGGTTCAGAAATACCTTTCTGCTGGTATTATGTAAAGGTAGCACACACCTTTAGTTCCAGTACTATGCAGCCAGAGGCAGGTGCATCTCTGAGACATCAAGGCCAGCCTGGTCTACATAGGGAGTTCAAAGCCAGCTGGGACTACAGGGAGACCCTGTCTCAAAAAGACATACACACACAGACATGCACACACACACACACACACACACACACACACACACAAAGTCAAAAAAAAAAAAAAAACCAAAGAAGAAAAAAGAAAAGAAATACCTTTCTGACTTGGCTGAAGTTTTCATGTTACATGATGTTATCTTAGAGAATTGGGAGTAAAATGCTTTAGATCTCTTCAGAGAAGTAAATAAAGGACATGTCTTTTCAAGATTTTAGATTTTATGGACACTTTTTCTTCCATTTTGGCTAGTATGTAACTGATTTCATTTTAGATTAAAAAACTCCTTTTAAAACAAAGCATGTGGGCTGGAGAGATGGCTCTGCTCTTGCAGAGGACCAGGGTTCGATCCCCAGCACCCACATGGCAGTTGAGAACTGTCTTTGACTCCAGTTCCAGGGGAATCTGACACCCTCTTCTGACCTCCGTGGCATTGCAGGACATGGGTGCACAAACCTACATGCAGACAGTACACTCATATACATAAAAAAAAAAAGTGACAAGTCTCCTAAAAAAAATAAAAAACAAAAAACAAAACAAAGCATGTTTAAATTTTGGACATAAATTTCTAAGAATAGACTGTTTTCCCCCTACCTACTTTTGTTGTCTACAAGTTATGCTAAACATCCCAAAAATGTGGGAGAAATAAGACAGAAAAGTGTTGTTGGATACTTGGTCACAGTTTTTTTTTAATTATTTATTCTTTATTTTTATTTTATGCATATGAGTGTTTTTCCTGCATGTATGTAAGTGCGCCCAGGTCATGCAAAACCCCCAGAGGCTAGAAGAGGGCATCAGATCCCCTGGAACTGGAGTTACATATAGTTGTTAGCTGCTGTGTGGGTGCTGGGAACTGAACCAAGGCCCTCTGCAAGAGCAGCTATCTCTCCAGCCCCCTGGTCATAGTTTTAGTTCAGTTATCACAGTTTGGTTAAGGTTAGTGTATAATACATATCTGAAATAAACTGAAAAACCAAAAAGCTTGTTTATATGGTTAGAAACCATGGCTGGGCGTGGTGGTGCATGCCTGTAATCCCAGCACTCAGGAGGCAGAGGCAGGCGGATCTCTGTGAGTTCAAGGCCAGCTTGGTCTACAGAGCGAGTTCCAGGCCAGCTGGCACTAAAGGGAGACACTGTCTCAAAAATACCAATAATAATCAGAAACCTTAGAAACTATGTAGCTGTTAGTCCTTTGGGTTTCCTGAAGTGGATTCTTCCCATATTTTCATAGTACATACCAAATAAGATTCCTTTTAGAAATAATTTCCTCAAACCTTTTCTTCCCTGAATTTTATTTATTTATTTATTTTTTTTTTTATTTATTATTTTTTGTTTTTGGTCTTTTTGGCCTGGAACTCACTCTGTAGACCAGGCTGGCCTTGAACTCACAGAGATCCACCTGCCTCTGCCTCCTGAGTGCTGGGATTAAAGGCGTGCACTACCACACCCTGCTGAATGTGGTATAGTCTAAACAAACAAACAAATAAATGAATAAATGAATGAAAAGAAAAACACCCTCGTTCTAGTTTGCTTTCAATTGCTGTGACAAAACACTATCACCAATACCAGTTTGGGAAGGAAAGGGTTTATTTGCCTTACATCTCCCAGGTCACACACAGTTCATCACTTAGGGAGCCCAACATAGGAACTCAGGGCAGGAAGCAGGAGCTGAAGCACAGGACATGGAGGAACACTGCTTACTTTCTTGCTCCTCTAGCCTATGCTCAGCCTGCTTTCTTTCTTTCTTTTTTTTTTTTTTTTTTTTTTTTGGTCCTTTTGAGACAGGGTATCCCTGCAGTTCCAGCTGTCCTGGAACTCCCTATGTAGAGTCCAGGCTGGCCTTGAACTCACAGAGATACGCCTGCCTCTGCCTCCCAAGGGCCAGGATTAAAGGTGCGCACCACAACCCCTGGGTTCAGCCTGCTTTCTTATACAATACACAACAACCTGCCCAGGAGTGGCACCACCCACAGTAGGCTGGGCCCTCCCACATCACTCAACAATCAAGATGCTCCATGTGGCCACAGGCCAGTCCAGTGGGGGAAATGCCTGAATTGAGGCTCCCTCTGTCCAGGTTAATACTAAAGCTGTCCAGCACAGTCCTGTTCTTAAGTTTCCTGAATCTAAACCACTTGATGAAAGGGAGGGGGAGTGGGGAGGGGGAGGGAGGGAAGAGGGAGGGAAGAGGGGGAGCCAGGGGGGAAGGAGGGGAAGAGGGGGAGGGAGGAGGGAGGAGGAAGAGGAGGGGAGGAGGGGAGGAGGGGGGAAGGAGGAGGGAGGAGAGAAAGAAGAGGGGGAGCCAGGGGGAAGGAGGGGAAAAAGGAAAGAGGAAGAAGAAGACACTAAAAAATGTTTTAAGTGTGGCAGGTACTTTTGGCAGATTAGATATAATACATGACATCAAGGAAAACACAAAAATTTCAGACTGCATGTAAGTGATTATAGCCATGACTAATCTTGAATAATATGGAAACGTTAGCACACCCCCAGCTGATCCTGCACTCTCCTCTTGTCTTAGCGGTGGCCCCCAATTATGAGCTGAGGCTGGAAATATTGAAATCCTGGGTGATTTTAGTTAATTCTCCCAAATTTCTTTATTTGATAAGACCAGAAGCAAATACAGGAGTAGTGCTTTGATGTGGAAAATGCACCCACCCTATGCAGGATTTACCAAATTAGTCTATAGTAGAGCTCTGCTCTCAACCAATGAACATGTGTTACTGGGCTAAGGAGATGTTTAGACATTGCCAGGTTTACAGCATCATGTAATTTTAAGTTACTTTTTTTCCAGGAGTATTTCTAAGCAAATATTTCAATATATCAAGCTCTCTCTGTACAGTATGTTATCTCAAACATAACTCTTATCATTTAGAAGGGTTTTCTTGGTGTGGTTGGTCATATTATTTCAAATGTTATAAAACCTGAAAAATTTTTTAAAGTGTACAGCTCATGATAGCAAAGCTGAGATTTCTCGTCATTTTAAATCTAATACGTGAATGAAATGTACAAATCTGAAAATAGCCCATGATAGCAAAACTGAGATTTCTAACTATTTAAACCTATTAAGTGAACAAGGCTGAAATATTAGTGTGGCATGCCTTGCCAGTTAATTTAAAATGTGTCCATGAGTATCTGCTGTTTGCTTCCCCCACACTGTGACTTTTCAGTCTCGCAAACACATATGCTGCTGGATGAATAATTTATGCTTCAGCACATAAATATTTTATCACTCGATTGTTTGCATAGTGCATTTTTACATTTGTAGAGGGGCATCATTTCTATGTAAAGTGGATTTCACGGGAGGTTAGCAATTTACCATGTCACTGTTAACATTCCAGATGTTGAATGTGGAGGAGGTTTTTATATCAGAAGCCTGGTCAATGACATTGGCAAAGGTAAGCAGAAAAATGAATTGTGAATCATCATGTAGAGAGTACTACCCTTTCTGGTGGGAAGAGGGCATTTTATGTTTGTTTGCTTGTTTGTTTTCTTTCTGTATTTCTAAGTATTGGCCTGAGGAGCTGAACTCTTGTGCTGCTCTCAGCTCTAGAAGCATTGTGGTTTATAGCTTGCAATTATCTGTCAGCCTCAGCAGCTGCAGTGAGGGGCTTGAAGAGAGAAGACTAGAAAGAGGACAGGAATAATGGATGAAAAGCCAACATTTTTTGCAAGTACAAAACATTTTAACTCAAAGTATGGATCAGAAAAAAAAGATTTATCTTTCTCAAAATTACTTGCGTTGACAAAAGTCAGAATGTTTGAAAACTGGAATCTGCAGTCTTAAGTCAGAAAGTTAGCGTTCCCTCGCCATTGTGACGCTGGACAGACAGGTGGTGCTGTCTCATCTGCAGAGGAAGGGCATTGTATGCCTGGGGGGTTATGTCCAGAGCTAAATAAGATAACCATGTGCAAGTTCTTTATAGAGTTTAAATCACTAAATAACCTTTTCCTGCTTAATCATCACTTTACCTCAAGGCTCTTGGTCTTATGTTGGGTTATTGCAGTTTAACTTTTGGGGATTTTTTTTTCCTCTTTTATTTATTTTTTAAGGGGATTCTACAATATAATAACACAGTTGTTTTCAGATAACATTGATGTTACTCAGTTTGCCATACAATTAGGTAATTGGTGCCTTTTTTGAAGTGAGCCAAATTATTAAGCATAAGCAATGAATGTAAGTAACATTCATGTAAAACCAATTTGCAAGTATCTATGTCCAAATTTTGAACAACCCAAGGTTCCCATCGTCCAAGTGGAGAAGCTTGTATGCACAGTCATGTTGATCAATTAGGAGTCCAGACTATATTGCTGTAGTCTCACATTTTACCCCAGTCTCTCCGAGGCCCTTACACTCTACCATGCCTCCTCTTCTGCAATTTGTTCCCTAGGCTTTGGGAAAGGGGCACAAGTGGGTGAGAAGCAAAACAGCCTATTTTCTCTGGAGATGTCATTTTGGACTCTAGTCTGTTCAGGTTGTTTCCCTTCATGGGTTGACAGCTTATCCAGTGATACCTTTTTAGTCATGTTAACAAAGCACAAGCAATTGGATGTATAGGCACTTAAGCAGTACTAATTGTTATGGCAAGCTAAGCTGTGAGCATAGACACAGATGCTTGGATGGTATGCTAATCCACAAACTGGTTTCTCTAACTTTTGGGGATTTTGAGAGGTTCGAATTAGGTTCTTCTGACATTTGAAACGTAGATTGTGAAATACTGTGTGGCTTATCTTAGACTTTTTCTCTTTTGGGTTCTATAGAGCTGTCTTCCTGTGCCAATGTACTGGAGCTCACCCGAACCAAACAGGGGCCATTTACACTTGAGGAGCATGCCCTTCCAGAAGACAAATGGACAATTGATGACATTGCACAGTCCCTTGAGCACTGTACATCTCTTCTGCCAGATGAGTTGGCACTTAAAAAAATCAAAACCTGAAGACCCTACTGGACCAGGCTTTGAGCTGTGAATATATGACTCTAAATGAGACAAAGGAGAAAACGATGTAATTAAGACTCTTTGAGACTGGCTGGGGAGACCATTTCCTGGTTGTTTGAACCCATATACAGACATAGAGTGAGTGGCAGGAGATGTAGCAGCCATTTCTTGTGTTTGTGTAGGTGAAGAAGACCGCCACCTGCAGACGTGGTGTGCAGTCTGTGCTCCCCCATAATGGCCTTGATTGGCTCTTTGCTATTCTGTGAATCATTAGGATGTCTTTTTTTTTTTTAATTTTTATTGATGCTTTGTGCATTTAATACATCATTTTCCAATTCATTTCAGGCACATTTCCCTTTCCCTTCCCCCCCACCCCACCCCCATCCCAGATCATGCATTCTGCCATAAACTGTCCTGCATCTTTCTCTCAGTTTTTTTTTTTTTCATTTTTTTAGCTAATAAGTGATAATCCATGAGTACAAGCATCCTTCGTGCAAAACCAATCTGCAGGCTGTTGTGCCCAAACCCCCACAGCCCACCATCCAGTGGGGGTGACAGGTTGTTTGTTCAATCAAGTTGATCAAATGAGTGTCCAACTACATTGCTGTAGTTTCACCATTCACCCCAATCGCAGCCTTTACATTCTACCATGCCCCCTCTTCCGCAGATTGTCCCTAGGCTTAGAAAAGGGCAACAGGTGGATTGAGAAGTAAGACAGTCCACCTCTCAGGGCTGGAGAGATGCCTAGCAGTTAAGATGCCGATCGCTCTTACAGAGGACCCGGGTTCGATCCCAGCACCACATGGCGGACTGAAACGGTCTGAAGCTCCAATTCAGAGAGAACTCCAGTTCCAGGGGAATCTGAGACCTCTTCTGAAACTCCGCGGCGTTGCACGACATGGTGCACAAACCTAATGCAGACAGATACATTCATACACATACAGAAATAAATAAAAATTAAAAAAAAAAAAAAAGACAGTCCACTCTCTCTGGAGCTGTTGACTTGGACTCTGGTCAATTCTGGCTGTTTCCTTTCATGGGCTGACAGTTTGTCCAGGAATAACCTTTCGATCCTACTAATGAAGAACAAGCAATTAGATATATAGGTATTTAAGCAGCACTAATAGTTATGGTAGGTTACTTTAGCATAGACACATGTTTGGATATGTTAATCCATGAATTACATTTTTCCCCCCTGTTAAATATGACAGGGTCTTACTGTGGCTTATAACATCTCCTAACCTGTAGAGGATGTAAGCTTGTGGCATCAGCCATGGGTTATTCCTCCAAGGAGAGAGCCAATAGCCAATTAGATTTGGGATATACAGGCACATGGCTGCCTCTGCTGCACAGTATTTCCAGGCAGGTGAGGTGTAGCTGTTTATGTTGTTGAACTCTGAATCTAGATTCAGAAAAGTTGGATTTCTGAATTTAATCTTTCTTTAGTCTTTTTCCTGTGAAAAAGTTAAATAAATATTCGAATTAAAGAAAAAAATTGAGCTACATGTGTCCTTTCATAAAAATGAATGTAATTTAGTATCATTTTTGCTATTTTTAGGCCGCCAGGTGGCTCCATTGTTGGAAAATACTTCAAGTATATTTGAAGTATGCAATTCTGAGCTCTTTCATGTGTTGGGAAAGTTTATTCTAAAAAAAAATTTCATTGATAAGACTGTACTCATCCAGTATGGCTGTGTTTATTTAAATCTTGGAAATGAGCAAGTTTTTATAATAAATATTTGTAAATGTACTAAATTACTGCTGCTTCCACCAACAGAATGTAAATAAAAGATTAATATTTAATTAATTCCATCTCTCCCTGTAGAGGGGACAGCTTTTATAGCTGTGCATTGAGGCAGCTATTTCTTTGGAACCACTTTGTTCCAAATTACTAAATAATGTGATTTTTAAAATTTAAACTTAAGGAATGATTCTTCAGTTAAAATTCTCCTTCCTGTTCTTTAGCATTTCTTTGTATCTCTTTATAGACCATTAATCCCTGTGACACCATGTTTCTATAGTTATTTGCTCTTCTAGTGATATTTATAGACACAGAAAGAGCTGCCCTGCATTTCCAGCTCATTTCTTCTGCACTCAATATTTAAGAACAGTGATTTTCAAAGGTTTCCATTCAAATGAGTACAGGATGTTAGTTCCCTATTCCTCTTTACTATGATTTTGAAAATGTGATCACTTTTGCAAAACAGCAAATTTCATGTAATGAGTGCTTTGTTCTCTCTCTCTCTCTCTCCCCCTTTCCCTCTTTCCCCCATCTCTGTGTGCATGCATGTGTGTGTGTGTGTGTGTGTGTGTGTGTGTGTGTGTGTGTGTTGGGTTTTTTTTGAGCCAAGGTATCCTATAACCCAGGATGGCCTCAAACTCACTCTACCCAAGGCTGGCCTTAAGCTCCTGATTTTTCTGTTTCTGCCTCCCAGGTACCAAGAGTACAAACATAGACCATCTTGCCCAGCAGGAATGTAATATATTATCCAGTAAATCTGTAAAAACTTCAGATCCCTCTTCATTTACTCAAGTATGCTTTCATAAAGACTTATTTAAAATTTCATAAACAGGGCTGGAGAGATGGCTCAGCGGTTAAGAGCTCCGACACTCTTGCAGAGGACCTGGGTTCAATTCCCAGCACCCACATGGTGGTTAAGAACCATCTTTAAGCCAGGCGTGGTGGTGCATACCTTTAATTCTAGCACTCGGGAGGCAGAGGCAGGCAGATCTCTCTGTGAGTTCAAGGCCAGCCTGGTCTGCAGAGTGAGTTCCAGGCCAGCTGGGGCTATAGGGAGACCAAAAGGCTCTTTTTTTTTTTTTTAATTTTAATTTTTATTATTTTTTTTAATGATGCTTTGTGTATTTATTACATCATTTTCCAATTCAGTTCAGGCATATATCCTCCTTTTCTTATCACATGATTTTACCTACATGGTGTGTAAAGGTATGTGGTACCCCAGGTGTCCTGGATGCCTTGAGC
Organism: Rhizomys pruinosus; assembly: GCA_009823505.1. Taxonomy (NCBI): domain Eukaryota; kingdom Metazoa; phylum Chordata; class Mammalia; order Rodentia; family Spalacidae; genus Rhizomys; species Rhizomys pruinosus. Next base: position 3,427,131 of record VZQC01000410.1, read on the forward strand.
CTGAGGGTACTGTGGAAGTACAGATTTTGAGCTGTGATATGGATACTGGGAACTGAACCTAGGTCCTCTGTAAGAGCAGCAAGTGCTCTGAACCACTGAGCCATACAGGTTTTTAGATTGTTGTGGATTACCCTTTTAGAAGATACTTGTCTGGGGCTGGAGAGATGACCTAGCGGTTAAGAGTGTCGACCGCTCTTACAGAGGACCAGTTCAGGGTCGATCCCAGCACCCACATGGCGGCTAAGAACCGATCTAAACTCCAATTCCAGAGAACTTCCAGTTCCAGGGAATCCGATCCCTCTTTCTGACCTCGCGGAGTTGACGACACGGGGTGCACAAACTTGCATGCAGACAGTATATTGATACACATCTACGAAATAAATAAATGCTGGGCATGGTTGGCTGGACAACATAAATGCACGCTTTAATCTAGCACTTGGGAGCAGAGGCAACGGATCTCTATGAGTTTGAGGCCAGCCTGGGTCTAAGAGTGAGTTGTAGGACAGCCAGAGCTTCAGGGAGACCCCTGTTCTCAAAAAAAAAAAAAAAAAAAAAAAAAAAAAAAAAAAAAAAAGATACTTGTCTGCAAGTTAACCTCAACTCAATAATTTTAAATAAGTAGCAAATGGTTTTTTTTGGTTAGCTCATGTAAACCTTTATTAAGTTAGCATGAGGGGGCTGGAGAGATGCTCAGTGGTAAAGAGCACTACTACTCTTAAGAGGACCAGAGTTAGTTCCAGCACCAATTGTAGGTGGTCACCAACCACTGTAATTCCAGCTCCAGGGGTTCTGACTCCCTCTTCTGGTCTTGTGGGACCCACACATGTGCAGCAATACACTAGACATTTTTTAAGTTTAAATATTTTTTTAAAAGTTTGCTTCAGCATTCTCAGCATGTTGGGAACTTATTTTAAATAAAAAAAATTTTAATTAGTTCTGGGGGCTAGTGCAGTGGCTCAGTGGGTGAAGGCCCTGCTGCCAACCTGACAACCCCATGTTCAACTCCCCGGATCCACAGGGTGGAAGGAAGAAACAACTCCTCAGTTGTCCTCTGACCTGGTACATCATAGCATGGTGCAATGCACACATGCATGCATGCATAAATGCATGTAATTTAAATTTGCTTTAATCTTCATGTGAGAAAGAATATTATATGTTACATTTATAAGTTAAGAGTCCTGGAATTTGTGTCAGCCAACTCAACAGCCTGTTAAAATGGGGGGTGCTTAGTAATCCTGTCTAGTATAGCAGTCAGGACTAGTCAATAGCGCTAGCTGAATAGCTGGTAAAGATAAGCGAAGTATTTGTTTTTTTTGAGACGTATGAATACACATAAAATTTGCTTATAGGGAACAGAGATTATATGAAGAGATAAGTAACTTCTAAAAATAGTGGCCAGTCCTTTTGTATTGAAAACACTGAAGAAATTTGTAGATGGAAAAATTTCCCGTAATCCTTACCATCTTTAATGCTCTTTTGGANAGAAGGATTGAATCCTCTGGGCATTGAAGGAAGAAATGCCTCAGATTGCTGCAGACATCAGGCCCCTCATTGGATCCTACTAGTAACAACTATTTTTAATGAATCCTAATGAAGCTTTATCTTCTAGGTGCTGCAAAATTCTAATATGAGAGACTTTCTTAAATCCCCCCCCACAACACCGAACAAGGAGGAATATGATGCTGATGAGGTTGTTCTCCCGCTGTAGACTGGAGCCAGCTGTTATCGAGGTATTCTCTGAAAAAATCAGTCAAACTGCCTTCTTTAAATTGACTAATGGACATCGAAACTGTTGAAAGGATTATTCTCTTCAGACCCAAATATACTGCTAAAGTCTCCTTAAGTATGCACTTAAACAAAATATATTAATACAGGAGCTTTGAACACAGCAATGGATTATTTCTACCAAGGAGATGTTGGCCAGGGATCCAAGCCCACACAAAGGTAAAGGCTCCTTGCTTCCAAACGGGGATATCTGCAGGAAGGCGAGGCGATCAGGCCCTGGCTGTTGTTGAAGACCTGATCTAAACATGGGAAAGATTGTATGGAGACGGCACTTGCAAGCATCCGGGAGTCTTCTGGAAAGCCAAAGAGTGTTACCAAAGGCCACAAACCAATAACGCAAATATACGGTCTCCTTGAGTCAAGCCAGACTCCTCCGTCAGTACCAGCTACACCTCATCTGCCTGGAAATACTGTGCACGCAGTGCCAGCCCTATGGTCTTGTATATCCCACATCTTAATTGGGCTATTATTAGCCTCTCTCCTGGATGAATAACCCACATAGCCCAAGCTTACATCCTCTACTGGTTAGGTAGCTTTTTATAAACCCCATGAAGGACCCCGTCGTTACTTAACAGACTAAAAATGTACTTCTGGATATTAATACCCATCCCAAAAATCTGTGTTTCTTTTTTTTATACTACCCAAAAGTCACCTCCATAAACACTGTTTACTGTTTAATACCTATATATCTAATTTTGTGTGTTTCATTAGTGGTCAAAAGGCTATATATATACTGTTTAAAATACCTATTCTACTCTCATTGCCTGTGCTTTCATTACGGTAGGACGAAAGGTTATTGCCTGGACCAGTCTGTCAGTCCCTGAAAAGAAACAGCCAGAATGGACTAGAACCAAGACAAACAGCTCCAGAGAAAGTAGACTGTTTTGCTTATCATCTACCTGTGACCCTTGTTTAAGCCTAGGGAACGATTTGCGGAAGAGGGGGAGTGGTAGCATGTAAGGGCTTCAATTAGGGTGATTTGTGAAACTACAGCAATATCGACTGGACATTATTTGATCAACTTGACTTGTACATTCAAGCCCCTCCAGCTGGATTGGTGGGAGCCTAGGGCTGTCTGGGGTTTGGGCACACCTGCTTGCTAAAATTGGTTTTACATGAAGGGATGCTTGTACTCCTTAAAAAAAACAGGAATCATGTCGACATTGATTTGCCAAAAAACGCTAATGAGACCAGCTTGGGCTCCTTCTTTTCCATCATGTTTAGGGACTGCTCTTCTGAAATACAAAGTGAAGTGTTTCTTCACACACAGCTTGTTTATCTATAAACACACGTGCTGGTAAATTTTTGTCAACTTGACAAAACCTCGTCATAGGCTGAAAGTTTGTCCAGGACTAACCTTTCGATCTTACTAATGACGCACAAGCAATTAGCTATATAAGTATTTAAACAGTACTATAGTTCTGTAGTACTTTGGCATAGACACATCTGTTTGGATGATATATTAATCCAAGAATTACATTTTCCCCCGTTAATATGACAGGGTCTTACTGTGTGTTATAACATCTCCTAACCTTTAGAGGATGTAAGCTTGTGGCATCAGCCCTGGTTCTTTCCTCCAAGGAGAGAGCCAATAGCTCAATTAGATTTGGGATTTATACAGGCACATGGCTGCCATTGCTGCTCCGTAATTTCCAGGCAGTGCAGGTGTGAGTGGTGCTGACGGTGGGAGTATGCTTGACTAAGGAGACCCGTCTTTTGCTTTATTGGTTTATGGGCCTTTGGTAACACTCTCTGCGTTTCAGAGGCCATCTGTACTCTTGCACGTGCGGTCTCAATACATCCCTCCCATTTAAAGTCAGGTCTTCGGCAGCAGGGTCTTATCGGCCCTCTCCTCCTGCCGGTATCCCAACTTAGACGCAAGGAGGCCCTTTTACCTTTTGGGGGACTTGGATTCCCCTGGCCAACATCCCCTGGTAGAACAATCCATTGCTGAGTCAAGAAGCTCCTGCATTAATATTACTTTGCCTAAGTGCATAGCCCAATGACTTTAGTATTATATTTGGTTCTGAATTGAGAATAATCCTTTTCATAGTTCTTCTGGTATTAGTCAATGAAAGAAGGCAGTTTTTTTAAAACCGGTTTTATAAGAGATTACTTATATAGTTGTCTCCAGTTTACCATGGAGAAACGGACCTTCTCATTGTCCTATTCTCCTTGTTCTATGGGGGGGGGAGGCAAGAAAAGTGTCTCCATATTCCTGGACCAACTGGCAGCCCATGAATGAAACAGCCAGAATTGACCAGAGTCCAAGACACAGCTCCAGAGGGAGTGGACTGTTTCTGCTACTCCTCTACCATCCACCTGTGCCCTTTTCTAAGCCTATGGGAAACAATCTCGGAAGAGGGGGCATGTAGAAATGTAAAGGTGCGGCATTGGGGTGAATGGTGAAACTACAGCAATGTCGTCTGGACACTCATTGATCACTTGATGAACAAACCATACCTGTCACCCCTGCACTGGATTGGTTGGGTGTGGGGGGTTTGGGCACAACAGCTCTCAGTTGGTTTTGAGATGAGAGATGCTTGTACTCATTGGATTATCACTATAGCTAAAAAAATGAAAAAAAACTGGAGAGAAGATGGCAGGGACAGTTAGGCATGAATGCATGATTCTGGGATGGGGTGGGGTGGAGGGACGGGAAAGGGGATACATTGTGCCTGAAATGAATTGGAAATATGTATGAATAATGCTCACACAGCATAATAAAGAATAATAAAAAAAAAAACCCTAGACATATCTGGGAAGAGGAAATATTTCAGCTTGAGGAATTTCTCCCAGTAGATTTGGCCTGTGGGCATGTTTGTGGGTCATTTTCTTGATTTCTAATGTAGGAGGGCCCAGCCTCCTGTGAGTGCTGTCCCTGGGCAGGTGGAGCTGGGCTGTGTGAGAACTATATTTGAGCAGTCTGAGGGACAAGCGAGCCAGTATGCAGCATTCTTCCATGGCCCCTGCTTCAGGGCCTGCCTCCTGGCTTCTGCCTTGAGTTCCCTCAGGGATGGGACTGTCCCTTGGAAGTATTCAAATGAAATAACCTTGTCTCCCTAAAACAAAAAAAAGGAGCTTAGATACTGAAAACTCTTTAAAGCAGGTTTCATGCCAGGCCTGAAGATGGCCAAGAGCTGGAGGAAGACAGTCATTAAAATACACTCTGTAAGATTTGCAGTTTAAACGGATGCTTAAAAATAACATATATTGGGGCTGGAAGAGATTGCCTAGCAGTTGGGAATGCCGACTGCTCTGCAGAGGGACCCGGGTTGATCCCAGCACCACATTGTGGCTGAAAACCGTCTTTAAAACTCCAATTCCCGAGAACTTCCAGTTCCACGTGCATCTGCCACCACTTTTTGACCTCCGCCAGCATTGCACGGGACAAGAGTGCACCGACCGCAGGCAGTACAGTAACATGTCATTACACATCGAGAAAAAGGAAATTTTTTAAAAAATTTACATATCAAAAATAACATATTTATATAGAGAGGTATTTCGTTAGCAGCTTTATACAGAAATACAAAATAAACCATAAAGTAATGGACTTGATTTCTCTGAAGTCATAGTCCAGGCATATAGCTTAAAAGAGCAAAGTGTATATTGGATAAAATTTATTTGAGGATACTCAACTCTGTCCAAGCTTTGCCCACATATTATAGGATATTTAGGCTTAGTAAATGTTCAGATTAGTTAAAATTTGGTTGTAGGTTTTGGTGAAAATGTAATACATTTAAACTAATTGGGCATATAAAATGTTAATGTTTATTATAATTTATAATTGCATTCCAAAAATAACTTTGGGGCTAAGGTACACAAATTGTTCTCTATATTTTTCTGCGTTCTTACAATATCCATTGTAACAACTTTTCTTTACTTGTAGGAACTATTTACAGGGAATTAAGTTTAATTTTATTCCCAAAAAGTAGCCTACACGTCAATTGAGAAACATGTTTGGGGAAAATTTACGGAACACTTATGCCTTGGCCCTGTGCTGGGATGTGTAATACAACTTATTATGCATCTATAGGTCAAAAACATAAAAATTTAAAAAAAACAAAAAGAGGGAGGGTGGGAGGTGGGGGTAATATCCCTCTGGGCTACAAATGAAAAAAACTCTGTGTTCCAAAACTTTTGATAAATTTGCAATTTTGAGGTCTTGAACTAACAATGGGAGGGGAGATTTGTATGTTCCCACAGGTAAAACACCAATCTAAATGACGAAAAATAAAAACTTTTGGCTGTGCCGCTGGATGGACTGGGAAATGCCAGAGAGCGGCTGACCATCTGAACATTAAAGGAAAGAGGAACCTCAGACTGCCTGAAACACAGACACACTGAGCATATCTACTGAATCTACTGGGGTTACGTTTATTTTTTTCTTTTTTTTTTTTTTTTTTTTTTTTTTTTTTTTTTTTTTTTAATTAATTTTTATTGATGCTTGTGCCTTTCATACATTTTTCCAATTAAGTTCAGGCTTATTTCCCTTTCCCTCCCCCCCACCCCCACCCCATCCCAGAATCATGCATTCTGCCATACTTTTTAAGTCCTGTCTTGCATTTTCTTCTCAGTTTTTTTTTTTTTTCATTTTTTAGCTATACGTGATACTCCATGAGTACCAGCATCCTCCATGTAAAACCCTATCTGCAGGGCTGTGTGCCCACAACACCTACAGCCCCACCATCCAGTGGGGTGGTTGGGACAGGGTGTTTGTTCCATCAAGTTGATCAAATTGAGGTGTCCAGACTACATTGCTGTAGTTTCACCATTCCACCCCAATCCTCCTTACATTCTACCACGCCCCCTCTTCGCAGGTTGTTCCCTAGGGCTTAGAAAAGTGGCACAGGTGGATGAGGGTAAAACAGTCACTCTCTCTGGAGTGTTGACTTGGACTCTGGTCAGTTCTGGTTGTTTCTTTTCATGGGCTGAAAGTTTGTCCGGGAATAACCTCGATCCTACTACTGAAGAACAAGCAATTAGATATATAGTATTTAAGCAGCACTTACTGGGACCTAAGAAGTTTACCTTCCTGGTGCTGAGAAACCTTCCTATCTCCCCTTTCTAAGAAAAAGAAAAAACATATGGTACTGAAGTCCTTCCCTAACTGTAAATTAGAGCCTCAACTTGTTATAGTGGTAATTTTGTATAAAACAGGTGTAACTACCCTTTTTTAATTGATGATAGGCATAGGAACTGTGAAAGGAAATTCTCTATTTAGAGCCCAATTCAAATAGTAACGTCTTTATAAGCTGTGTAATAAGCAAAATATTGAGTACAGAAAAGCTCTGATATTGGCAATGAATTATCTGCCTAGGAGATTTTGGCTAGGGGATTCAACCCCCCCCCTGTAAATTATAGAGGCCTTTTGCCTATAATTGTGATATATGCAAGGAGAAAAGGCAGTAAGTCCCTGTTGTCGAAGACCTGATATGAGCATGAAAAAATGTTTTGAGATTTCACTTACTAATGTAGAAAAACTGCCTCTGAAATGCCAGCGAGGCATACCAAAGGCCACTCAAGCAATACAGACCACAATTGACTCCTTGAGGACAAGCAAGGACTCCTCCTTCCATATCAGATTAACTCAATGCCTGGAGATACTGTGCAACGTGGCAGCCATGTGTCTATATAATTCCTCAAACTCTTAATGGATCTTAGCTCTTTTCTGGAGGAATAACTCACAGCGGATGCCCACACGCTTATGTCCTCTGTGGTTAGGAGATTTTATAAGCCACCAGTAAGAATTTGTCACCCTTTATAGAGACACCACAGTTTGTGGATTAGCCTCCCATCCAAGGATCTGTGTCTAGCTCACAGCTTAGGCTGTGCCATAACAATTAGTATCTGCTTAATGCCTGTACATCCAATTGTTTGTGTTTGTTAAATGTAAAAAAGGATATCACTGGATAAGCTGTCAAACCATGAAGGGAACAACTGACAAACTAGACTAGAGTCCAAATGACATCTCCAGAGAAAAAAAATGGCTGTTTGCTTCTCACCCACTTGTCCCCTTTCCCAAAGCCTGGGAACAAATTGCAGAAGAGCATGAGTGGTAGAATGTAAGGGCCTCGGAAGACTGGGGTGAATGTGAGACTACAGCAATATAGCTGGCTCCTATTGATCAACATGCTTGCATATACAAGCTTCTCCACTGGACTAGGGAACCTTGGGTTGTTCAAAATTTGGACATAGATACTTGGAAAATTGGTTTTACATGAAGTTACTTACATTCATTTGCTTATGCTCTAAATTTGGCTCACTTCAAAAAAGCACCAATTACCTAATTGTACAGCAAAACTGGTAATTCAATGTTATCTGAAAACAACTGTGTTACTATATTGTAGAATCCCCTTAAAAAAACTAAACAAAGTAAAAGATGAAAAAATAGAAGCGGTCTTCAGTTGATAAAAATGCTTGCTGAGCTGACAAAACCCCGGGTTCAATCTCCCGCATCATTGGGATATAGTGTAAAGCAAAACCCTCTCAAGACTAAGGGATGAGGCCTGGAGAATCCGAGAATCGGCGATCCAGGTCATCCTTAAACTAAAAAAGGGAATTGAGGTCAACTGGGCTTTGAGACCCTGTATCCAAAAGAAAGTATCCCGGGAGAGGTACTTCCCAACAAAATATCCTAGTCCTTGTTAAGACAGTGCTAGAGGTTAAAGCCACATTGCCAAGAAAGAGTTCAAGATCAAATTAGAAATCAATACAAACCCAATGTCCATAAATATAAAACAGACAAATATGGTGTGTAAATATTTTAGGATACTATGTAGCATTAAGGCTGAGTAAACTGCTGGGCACAGTAGTGGCAAATGCTTGTAGTCCTACTACTCTTGAGATGAGGAGATGGTAAACCTACGAGACAGACTACCTCAAGTTCCAGGCTAGCCGGGTTAAATCATAATACCCTGCCTCAGCATGATAGCTAGAGTACACAAATGATTGAATTATAACCATCCCCAATGTCCAAAAAAACCCGGATAAATCACACACAATTATGTTGAGTAAAAGAATAGACCCAAGTGAGTATACTGTGTGTAAGTATAATCTAAAAACAAACATGAGCAAAGCTAGTCTAATGGCTTCTTGACTTTTTGGCTAAGATAAAGTATAGCACAGCTAATCTATACTTTTCCAGGTCATATAAATAAACCGTTGGGAGGGTTGTTATGACAATCTCTTATCTCGCTTCTCTTCTCTCTCTCGCTTCTCTCTCTCGCTCTCTCTCTCTCTTTCTTCTCTCCAGAAGAGTAGAGATGATATATACACCTAATATATATGTCATATAATAAGATATATATATCTTATATTGATATATATATATTTCTGATCTAAATATTAGTTAATGGTTTGAATCGTTTTTGAAAATTTACTGAGATGTGTTTATTTTGTGGACCAAAAGATAGCATTTAAAAGTTTCTGGAGAGATGGCTCAGTGGTTAAGAGCAGCGACTGCGCTTGCAGAGGACCCGGGTTCGATTCCCAGCATCCACATGGAGGCTAAGAAACATCTTTAACTCCAGTTCCAGGGAAATCCTAGGCCCTCTTCTGACCTCCGTGGCATTGCACAACACAGGTGCACCAACCTACATGCAGACAGTACACTTATACACATAAAAAATAAGAAATAAAAAATTTTTAAAGTTTCTAATCCTATGATATAGTTCATTATTCAGTAATATTATACCTGTCTAGCATGTAGAAAGCCTTGATTCCAACACAAGAAAATGTTTTCATCGTAAAATGTAAAATTCATATCTATCATCTATTTATCAATTGCACCTCAATTATAAATGAGGGAGTCTCAAAAGATGAAAGTTGCTCCAATGCTCTTAAAAAAAGACTAATTGAAATCAATCCAAAAGTAATTTTTATAACATGAGACGAAATTCAAGACCAATTTAAATGAGGTATGTAACAAATGAACATGATTGTACAGCTAGCAAATATATCATTAAGAAGAAAATACAGACACCAGGCATGGTGGCACAAACCTTTAATCCCAGCACTCGGGAGTCAGAGACAGACAGGTTTCTGTGAGTTCCATGCCCACTGGGGCTATAGGAGAACCTATCTAAAAAATAAAATACAATAAATAAAATAACCTATCCAAGAAAGAAAATAGAGTCATTGCCAATTGTTTCTGGGATTCAGTAGTACAAGAGAGAAAATGGAATTTTGGCATGAGAAAATTTTAGGCCAATCTTCCTAGAAACCATTCATTTAAAACTCAACAAACAGTAAAATATTCAGAAATGCATGAAATAATTACAAATTTTGCTGTGCATAGAGTGTGTGTGTGTGTGTATATAAACAATTCTGAGTCACATAACATTGTTTGAGAAAGCAGAGAATAATCAGAGAACATAGTATTTACTATGTATTTAGTTGGGAAAACAAGTTTTACAGTAACTGCAAAATAACTAAACAAAAATGGGGGGGGGGGGCTGAAGAGATGGATCAGCAGTTAAAAGCAATAGCTGCTCATGAAAAGGACATGGTTTTAGATTCCAGGGACCACATGGCAGCTAACAACCATCTATAACTCCAGTTCCAGTGGATACGACACCCTATTCTGACCTCCATGGGCACTGCACAACAAGGTTCACTTACATACATATAGGCAATACACTCATACACATACAAAATAAATAAAAATGCCGAGCGTGGTGGCGCACGCCTTTAATCCTAGCACTTGGGAGGCAGAAGCAGGTGGATCTTTGTGAGTTCAAGGCCAGCCCAGTCTACAGAGTGAGTTCCAGGACAGCTGGGGCTACAGGGAGAACCTGTCTGGAAAAGACCAAAAATAAATAAATAAATAAATAAATAAATAAATAAATAAACAGAAGATACTTGTCTGCAAGTTAACCTCTAACTCAATAATTTTAAATAAGTAGACAAATGGTTTTATTTATGGTTAAGCTCATGTAAACCTATTATAAAAAGTTAGATGAGGGGGCTGGAGAGATGGCTCAGTGGTTAAGAGCACTTACTGTTCTTGAAGTGGACCAGAGTTTAGTTCCCAGCACCAATTGTAGGTGGCTCACAACCACCTGTAATTCCAGCTCCAGGGGTTCTGACTCCCTCTTCTGGTCTTGTGGGGGTACCCACACACATGTGCAGCATACACTCAGACTTTTTAAGTTTAAATATTTTTTTAAAAGTTGCTTCAGCATTCTCAGCATGTTGGGAACTTATTTTAATAAAAAAAAATTTTAATTAGTTCTGGGCTAGTGCAGTGGCTCAGTGGGTGAAGGCACCTGCTGCCAAGCCTGACAACCCATGTTCAATCCCCAGGATCCACAGGGTGGAAGGAGAGAACCAACTCCTGCTAGTTGTCTTCTGACCTGGTACATCATAGCATGTGCAAATGCACACATGCATGCATGCATAAATGCATGTAATTTAAATTTGCTTTAATTCTTCATGTGAGAAAGAATATTGATATTGTACATTTATAAGTTAAGAGTCCTGGAATTTGTGTCAGCCAACTCAACACCTCTGCCTGTTAAAATGGCACAGGCTGCATATAGTACATCTTCAATAGTCACTAAAGCCCAAGTCCAGGACTAGTAATACTTTACAATAGAACTAAGCTATTTGTTTTTTTTAACTTGAAATTCACACATAAAATTTTCTAATAGGGAACAGAGATTATATGAAGAGATAAGTAACTTCTAAAAATAGTGGCCAGTCCTTTTGTATTGAAAACACTGAAGAAATTTGTAGATGGAAAAATTTCCCCTAATCCTTACCATCTTTAATGCTCTTTTGGAGTTTTCAATTTTTTTTTTTTTTTGTCTTTTTGCATAGCACAGAGCTCTCCCTGCTACCCCTCTGGCTGCTGGAACTCACTCTGTAGACCAGGCTGGCCTTGAACTCACAAAAACATCGTGGCCTGCCTTCTTCCTCCGTAGTGCGTAGGATTAAAGGCATGTCGCCAACCCATGACCTGGCTACAGAAGTTTTTCAAATTTCTTATATAGTTTCCCTTTTTATTCACCATATTACACCCTTAAGGCACCTGTGCTTTTTATTGATTTTGTTCACTTGATATTACTTGTGTATATTTAGTTTTTCCATGATTATCTCAGTCATATTATTTTATACTCATAATTCATTAAATTACTTTCTTATTGCTGAATACTTAAGTATTTTCAGTTTCATTAGGAGGACAGATTCTTAGAGTGTTTATTAGATGAAGTAATATGAACAGTATTGTGATTTCTTTACTGTCTTATATTCCCAGAGTTGTAGCTTTTACAGTGTCATTGTGGTGGGATATTTATATGCTGTTAACTTAGGAGGTATAAGAGAAATAAAGTTTCTCTGACTTTGCCTTTTTTTTTTTTTTTTTTTTTTTTTTTGTCTTTTTGAGACGGGTCTCCCTTTAGTCCCAGCTTGGCCTGGACGGCTCCGTATGCTGAAGCGAGGCTGTGGCCTTGGAACTCACAGAGATCCGCCTGCCTCTGCCTCCTGAGTGCTAGGATTAAAGACGTGCGCCACCATACCTGGCCTCTGATTTGCTTTTTATGATACATACTTTATTCATTTATAGAAATGGTTTCTTCATGTATTTGTGTGAGTTTCTTATGCAGTAAATGTTTGATAAAGTATTTTTTATGACCTTGGTTTCTTTTTCTGTTGCCGAGATAAAAATCCTCTAATTAAAGCAGTTTAAGAGAGAAAGGGCTTATTTTGGCTTATAATTTGAGGGTAACAGTTTATCATGATAGGAAGTCAGGGCAGCAAGAGACTGAAGCAGTAGTCGCTTCACATCCACCTTCAGGAACAGAAAATAATGAAGCCCAGTGTCCAGCTTGCTTGCTTTCTCTCTTCTTTTTTTTTTTTTTTTGGTCTTTTTGAGACAGGGTCTCTCTGTAGTCCCAGCTGGCCTGGAAGTCACTATGTAGACCAGGCTGGCCTTGAACTCACAGAGATCCGCCTTCCTCTGCCTCCTGAGTGCGTGCTGGGATTAAAGGCATGCACCACCATGCCCAACTGCTTTGTCCATTTTTTATACAGCCCAGGATCCCTGCCCAAGGAATGGTTCTGCCCACAATTAAGATGGGCCTTACCAGATCTAAAGAAACGGTTCAGTGGTTAAGAGCACTGGCTATTTTTGTAGAGGACCTGGGTTCAGTTCCCAGCACCCACATAATGGCTGACAGCCATCCAGAACTGGAGTTACAGGGGATCCACTACCCGGTTTTGGCCTCTATGTGCATTGCATGCATGTGGTGCACTTGCGGACAAAGCACTCATACACATACATTGTACTGGATAACTTTAGTTGTCAACTTGCACGCCTGGGAAGAGGGAACCTTGTTGGGAAATTTCCTCTATTGGATTGGCCTTTTCTTGATTTCTGAGTGAGGTGGAAGGGTCCATCCTATTGAGGCCAGGAGATCTTGGGTTATTTAAGAAAGTAGGCTGACTACAGGCCAGAGGAGCAAGCCAGTAAGCAGCATTATCTACTCTGTGCTTCATTTCCTGCCTCCAAGTTCCTGCCTCCAATTCGTACCTCATGTTCCTGCCTTGACTTCCCCCAGTGATGAACTGTGATTAGGACATGTAAGCCAAATAAACCCATTCCTCCCAGATTGGTTTTGGATAGTGTTTTATCACAGCAATAGAAAGTTAACTAGGCTGGGCGTGGTGGCGCAGGCCTTTAATCCCAGCCCTGGGAGGCAGAGGCAGGCAGATCTCTGTGAGTTCAAGGCCAGCCTGGTCTACAGAGCAAGTTCCAGGCCAGCAGGTACTACAGGGAGACCTTGTCTCAAAAATACCAAAAAAAGTTAACTAGGGCAGCTTTTTAGTTTGTTTTGTTTGTTTGGTTGTTTGTTTTTAGATTTCACCACATCAATTAACCTATGGAGATTATCCCCTTAGGTATGCCCAGATTATTCTAGACCGTCAACTTGACAAAACTAACCATCACAGATCCTGCTTGTTTTTGGTCTGAGACAGGGTTGCCCCGTAGCCCTGGCTGGCTTGAAACTATGTAAACCAGGCTGGCCTTGAACTCACAGAGATCCACCTGCCTCTGCCTCCTGGGTGCTAGGATTAAAGGTATACGCCGCCACGCCCAGCATATCCTGTTTTTTAAACTTTTTTTTTTTCATTTTTCCTATCCATGCTTACTAACTCACTTTATTGATTCTTCCCTTTTATCATTATTAGATGTATACATACATATGAGTAGTTAAAATTTATTGAAATTTTAAAATACTCAAAATATTTTTATTATATGTATGTATATGAGTGCTTTGCATGTATGTAAGTTCATCTGTGTTTTGCAGTGTCCACTGAGTCCAGAAGAGGATGTCATATGCCCTAGAATTGGATTTATGGACAGGTTTTAGCTGCCATACTGGAATCCAGGTCCTCTGTAAGAGCAGCAAGTGCTCTTAACCACTGAGCCATCTCTCCAGTTCTGATGTTTAGAAATGTTCTTAACTTCTTTGGGCAACTGACACTGAGAGGTGCTCTGAAAAGTTCAGGATTCATTCATAGAAATTTTTATTTTCATTTTTTAAATAATTTTACTCAGCTTATTAAATATATGTGCCAAAAAGCAAACTGGAAATTCCTGAAAATGTCCCAGTCTGTAACATATTAAATCACTTCATTTTGATACTTTAAGTCTTAATATTTCCGAGAAATAGTTCTTAACCTGAAAGTTGTTGAAAATGGTCATAAAATTCCCTTAGATCACTGGCTGCTCTTGCAGAGGACCCAGGTTCAGTTGCCAGTACCTACATGGCAGTTAACAACTGTCCATAACTCCAGTTCCAGGGGATCTGACACTTTTCTGACCTCTGTGGGCATTGCATAACACAGGTACACTTACACACATGCAGCCAACATGCACATACACATACACATAAAATAAACAATAAAATTATACAATTATTTTCTGACCTTAAAGTACACATTAAAATAATGCATAACAGCTGAAGAGATGGCTTAGCAGTTAAAAGCACTGGGTGCTCTTGCAGAGAACCCAGGTTCAATTCCCAGCACCCACTTGGTGGCTGACAACCATACATAGCTCTAGTTCCAGGGGATCCAACACTCTTTCTTGACCTCCACAAGCATTGCACAACACGGGTGCACTTACATGCATGCAGTCAATATACTCATACACATAAAATAATAAAAATAATAAATAAAATATTTAAAAAATAATGAGCATTTGCTTTCCACAAATTCAAAATTGTGATTTGAAACTCACATTTTCTCATACTGATTAGAGCTTTTCTTCTTCAATATGTGAATTAATTCAGGACATTGACTCATCAGGAATTCTCCATCTAAGAAAAGTGATACCAGGTCATTATTACATTTATGCCTCTCTGACCAGTTTAAAATCTGTATCAAACTTACAGCGGATTTAGAGGTTCAATTAGATGGTGAATTATTCTGTGTCAAAGGAAGAGAGTAATTTACCTTTAATTGTGATCTAAGTAGTAAAAAAAAATGTGATTCAGAAGCACCCTAAAATGTTGAAACATTTATTAAATAGGAAATAAGAATGAAGATTGGGTACTGAAATCATTGCACTGGTCTTCAAATGTAAGAAGGGGCTGTCTTAAAACCATTTCCCTTTTAAAGATATGTATGAACAGTTCTAGTTTGCCCTAATCATCTATTAAACACAGTTGTTAAGCACATGCATGGCATTCAAATTGGTACTGCCTTCATTGCCAACTTGTGAATTCAATTCCGCGAACAAGTTGCTTTTCGATTGCTGTTGAAATGGTGAGACTGGGAGGGAAGTTCAGTTAGGATTACTGTGCTCTTCTGTTTCATTGCTTTTAAAATACAACGTAACAAGATTACTTTTGTCCCTGCCATTAATCAGCTCTTTGGTTCTAGGCAAATCACTTAATCTTTTTGGGACTCGGTTTGTTCATCTTTAAAACAAAGGACACAGACTAGTCCATGTCTGAGAACAGTAGACTTTCAGTGCGGGGCATTCGTCTTCTCAGGAGCTCATTCCTCTTGAGCTAGAGGTTTCATCATGTTGATTGATTCTGGAAAATCGTATCCTTCGTTTCTTTGCATACCATGTCTCTCCTAGCTGTTAGTCCCATTCGTACCATAACGTTTCATTCTGTGGCTTGTTCCTCTTTCATATTTTTCATCTCTATCCTTCTGTGCTAAATCCTGGGAATTTTCTCAGATTTTTTTTTCCCAAATACTTCTTTCTGCCATTTTATTTAATAACAGTCATATTTACTTCAGTGACTATTGTGTTGTTTTTGTTTCTAGAATATACATATTTTGGGGTTTTTTTGTTTTTTAACTTTTTAATTTTTATTAAGCGCATTTCATACAACATTTCTTTTTTTTTTTTTTTTGGTCTTTTCGAGACAGGGTCTCCCTGTAGCCCCAGCTGTCCTGGAACTTGCTCTGTAGACCAGGCTGGCCTTGAACTCACAAAGATTTGCCTGCCTCTGCCTCCCAAGTGCTGGAATGAAACAATATTTCTTAATCAAATTTAGACTCATTCCCCCATCCATGCCCACCCCTCATCCCCCATTCCCAACCCCCGCCAGAGCTCATGGATTCTGTTATACACGTTAAGTCCTATCTTGCATCTTTTTCTCTGTCTTTTATAACCTTTTTGATGCACAAGTTTACTGTTTTGGTCAGTTCTTTTTTTTCTTTTTTGAGACAGGGTCTCCCTGTAACCCCAGCTGTCCTGGAACTCACTCTGTAGACCAGGCTGGCCTTGAACTCACAAAGATTCGTCTGCTTCTGCCTCTCGAGTGCTAGAATTAAAGGCATGCACTACCACACCAGGTTTTTGGTCAGTTCTTTGAGTAGGTTTTTCTCTCTTTTTTTGTTCCTTTGATTTTATATTATTCCAAAATATGCATATACACACTCCACACATAAATCAAAATTACAAAATCTGAAATTAAAATATAGGTTAATTCCAAAGCACATTTAGAGTTTCACATTTTATTTTATTTTTTAAATTTTTTAAATTTTATTTATTTTTTTGTATGTGTATGAATGTACTGTCTGCATGTAGGTTCATGCACCCGTGTTGTGCAATGCCACGGAGGTCAGAAGAGGGTCTCCCATTCCCCTGGAACTGGAGTTCTCCTGGAATTGGAGTTACAGACGATTCTCAGCCGCTGTGTGGGTGCTGGGGATTGACCCCAGATCCTCTGCAAAAGCAGTCGGTGCTCTTAACCGCTAGGCTATCTCTCCAGCCCTAGAGTTTCACATTTTAACAGTAAAGTTGCATGCAGGTAAAAAGTATAACTTTACATTCTCTTTTTTTTTAGAATATGAATATTCATATTCCTATATGATAGAACACACCATAGGATTACATAGGGATAAATTATGAGTGGTTGTAGCACATACATATTTTTTTAACCAAATCAGCCTTTTTCTATGTGTGTTTTATGCCCCTCCCTCTGACACAAGGGATTGAACCCAGGACCTCATTCATATGTAGGCAAGTGCTCTGCTACTGAGCTACAGTCCAAACCCTGTGTTGTCCTCTTCCTTCACTCAGGTTTTCATAAGTATCTATTTAAAAATTCTTTTTGTTTTATTTTTATTTTTATTTTATGTGTATTGCATGCATGTGTGCAAGTATACCCATGTTGTGCAATGCCCTCAGAAGATGGAAGAGGGTGTCAAATGCCCTGGTGCTAGAGTTATGGACAGCTGTTAACCACCATGTGGGTGGTGGGATTTGAACCTGGGTCTTCTGCAAGAACAGCCAATGAAATGCTCTTAACTACTGACCCATCTCTCCAGTCCCAAAAGCATGTATTTTTAAACTTTTTATTGATGATAGAATATGTATACAGAAAATTGCTCATTAACTGTATAGCTTGATAAATTTTCACAGACTGAACACATACATAACCAACATGTAAACAAAAACAGAATATTACTAGTCCTACCTGCCCCTAAGCCCTGTAGAAACTTCCTCTGTCAGTAGCTACCTTCCCCTACCCCGCCAACCAAGTAACCATTTCTAAGTATGGATTTTGGTGAATTTTTGTCTGTTTTGTGCTTTATATAAATATAAGAGTATGGTACGTGCCCTACCCTGCCAGCTCAAAGCCATGTTTATGAAGCTTTTCGTTTTTGTTGCTGTCTTCATCCAGACGGCTTTAGCAAAATGCAGGTGTTCACTGTTCGCACTTCTGAGTAGTCCAAGATCAGGGTGCTGGTGTGGTCAGGGTCCTGTGTCAGCTCTCTTCCAGCTCACTGAGTGCTCCTGAGGTAGAGAGGAAACTCTCGGGTCATCATCATCCGCTTCCAGGGCACTGATCTCGTCATTGGCCTCATGACCACTTTTAAACTTAACTGGATCGCAAAGGCCTTACCTTCTAACTTATCACACATTAGGGGCCGGGGCATCAACATACAAATCTCAGAGGGGCACAAACAGTCACTGCTGCCCATAGTCATGGGCTGTTTGTTCTCATTAGTTTAATATTCCTTTGTGTTTAACATTACTCCTTTCTCTGTATTTTACTTAATTATATATACTTGATTAGCTTCTGTTAGGGCTTTATGAACTATCTAGTATTTGCCTCCTGGTTTAAAAAAAAAATCACGCGGGCTGGAGAGATGGTTCAGTGGTTAGGAGCTCCAACTGCTCTTGCAGAGGACCCAGGTTCAATTCCCAGCACCTACATGGAGGCTAAGAACTGTCTTTAAGCTGGGCATGGTGGCACACACCTTTAATCCTAGCACTCGGGAGGCAGAGGCAGGCAGATTTCTGTGAGTCCAGACCAGCCGAGTGTACAGAGTGAGTTCCAGGCCAGCTGGGGCTATCGGGAGATCCTGTCTCAAAAAATAAAATAAAAATAAAAAAATACATGCATACATATAAAAAAACAATTGAAAAATCACACACGGACCTGGAGAGATGACTCAGTAGCACTGGCTGCTCTTGAAGAGGACCCAGATTTGGTTCTCAGCTTCTACACGGCAGCTAACAACCATCAGTAACTTTGGTTCCAAGGGACCCAACATCCTCTTCTGACCTCTGTGGGCATTGCCTGACAGGGTACACTTACGTACATGCAGCCAGTACACTCCTACATATAAAATAAAAATATATTTTTTTAATCAAACACATTTCTGCTGAGTATTCATAATAGTGGAGTCTAGGTCATAAAGCACTCATAGTTAAGCCTTGGGAGCAACTGAGAGCAGTTTTTCAAAGTTTACCAGCAGTGCCTGGGAATTCTGGGGGTTCCACATTAGCATCAGCACTAAGTATTTTACATTTTATCTTAGCCATTTAAGTAAGTGTTTAATCATCACAGTTGTGGTTTCAATAAGTTTTTTACTGATTATTTTTTATCTGACTGCCTAGTTTATTACTCTAATTAGTTTTGTCTATTTAGTGGTATGTATTAATTCACTTACCTCAAAGTGTTAGGGAGTGTGTTCTAATACTGTTTTTTGAAACTCTTAATTGTCAGCCAAGGAAAGTTATGTCCTCTGAGTTGCAAAGTAGGATACTGAGTTAATTCAGCGAGTCTTTTTTTTTTCTATGGATTTTGTGTATTTGGTCCAGAGTATCCCTGCAGAGAGTTGTTTCTACTGGGCACACCCAAGATGTCACTGCTCCCAATCGTAAATATACCTAGTCATAACACATACATATAGGGAAAAGCACAGAACTGACAAGAGAAATAGAAACACTGTTAGAACTGGAGGCATCAGCTCTCTCCTGGTGACTCATAGACAAGCTAGGCAGAATCTAGAAAATGATAAAATAAAACATGGTAATGCTATGGGAAGTGTCATCAATGCTAGCAGCCATCTGACCTAACTGACAGTTATAGAATGACCTACCCAGCAACAAAAGAAAGACACACATAAAACAGAATCCATTGCAATCTCAGAAAGCAAGTCATAATAAATTTATAAGAATTTAGACCTTATATTCATGTATTTTATTGTCTCTGACCACAATAAAATTAAAAACCAATTAGAGAACGATATCTAGAAAATCTTCCAACATTTGGAAATTAAATGATAAACTTGTAAATAACTTATACATGAAAGGAGATATCACAATGGAAATTATTTTAAATGGAATCACAATGTATGAGATGAAGCCAAAGAAATGTTTAAAGAAAAATTAAAATATGTTTATGTTTGATAAGACAATGACCTGAACCTCCACTTAAAAGCTAGAAAGAGCCAGGCGTGGTGGCACACGCCTTTAATCCTAGCACCTGGGAGGCAGAGGCAGGCGGATCTTTGAGAGTTCAATGCCAGCCTGGTCTACAGAGCAAGTTCCAGGACAGCTGGGGCTACAGGGAGACCCTGTCTCAAAAAGACAAAAAAAAAAAAGCTAGAAAGTAGTCAGATCAACGAAACCTGAGAATGTAAAAGCAGAAATATGGACATGAAAAACAAATAATAAAACAGCAAAAGTTGGTAAGGGCAAAAGCTAGTAATTTGAAAAGATCAGCAAAATTAAATAGAAATGATACAAATGACCAGTATTTGGGAATGGAATAAGAAACATTACTTTAGCTCTGAGAGACGTTCAAAGAATAAGGGAATATTGTGGATGTCATTTTCCTTAAACTAAACACAAGCTAAGGTACTACAAGGAAAGTCTAGCCAATGTCTTAGGTACACAGAACCCAAATGTCAGAAAACCAAAGCAGGTATGTCATAAAAAGGATAGTACGTGGTGAACAAGTGAGTTAGCTTGGGAATTCGAGGTTAGGGCGGCAGTCAGCAGTTACATTACCATATCCATACACTTCAAAGAAAAACCATCTGATCATCTCCGTAGATGTAGAAAAAGCACTTGACAACAGTCCATTCCTGATTAAAACCAATGATGATCAATTTGGAGTTGAAGGGAAAGATGTCATCCATACACAATTGATACAGACACCAGTTGCTAACAACATTCAGTTTTCTCAGCCTGATAAAGAACATCTATTAAAATCCTATATCTAACAATATACTTGTTTTAAAAGATGAATGCTTTCACTCAAAGATCAGAAACAAAGGATTATTTCTCCACTGACATGTCTGTCTTCTGTCATTTCTCATACATCCTACTGCCTTTGGTTCCGTTGGAGAACCACAACTAATACATCTGCCTCATGTGCCTGTCTGTTCCATATTCTGCCCAATGAAACAGTTCATTTTTCCCAGCTCTTTGAGGAATTTGTCACTCTTTTGAATTCAATTTACCTTGCAGCCTGAACTCCCTGATGGACTAAAAAAATTATCCAGTGTTTTCTTACTATTAGGGTAGAACTGATATTCTCTTGAGGCTTTCTATGCTAAAACAACGCACTTCTCCCCACCCCCAGCATTTATAGTTGAAAGGATTTTGAGAGATAGTTTGATCTATTTTTGCTAAAAATGAAACTCTCCATATTTTAAGAGTGTTTAAGACAAACTAATTTGCAAAACTAATGTGGTTAATTTCATATCCTTAGCAAATAATCTGTTAAGGGCTTAGGGAGATAGCTGTCGGTAAAGTACTTGCACAAGGCCTTGAATTTCATGCCCAGAACCTATTTAAGAAAGCTGGGCATGATGAGAGCGCATGCTTGTAATCTCGGAACTGAGGAGGCAGAGACCAGGGGCTCCCTGGAGCTCTCTGGGCAGCCAGATTAATCTGAAAATCCCAGGCCAGTGAGAGACCCAACAGAAAACAGGACGGAAGGTGTCCTGAGAAGAGATAACAGAGCCGGACCTCTGGTCCCCACATGGACACGTACCATGCAAACACGAACGTATGTACCCACGAGTCTCTACACGGACACATACCACGCAAACATGAACATATGTACCCACGAGTCTCCACACGGACACATACCACGGAAACATGAACATATGTACCCACGAGTCTCCATACAGACACGTACCACGCAAACAACGTAGGTACCCACAAGTCTCCACACGGACACATACCACGCAAATATGAACGTAGGTACCCACGAATCTCCACACGGACACGTACCACCCAAACATGAACGTATGTACCCACGAGTCTCCACATGGACACGTACCACGCACACGTGAACGTAGGTACCCACGAAAATAAATCACAATCTTTCAAGCAGTAGATTAATGACAAACCATTTAATTATTGCTCTGAAATTACCTAACTTTCTCATTCTTCCATTAGAGGAGAAAAAGGGCACAGAAAAGTAACTTCTCCTACCCTCAAATTATTGCATTTGTCAGGACAGCTCCTACAGGCCAGATATCTTAAGTCACTAAAGTTCTTTTAGTTCACAGAGCCAGCAGTATGACTGAAAGGCGATGACTAGTTCATTTTATTCTATATAATTTAAATACATCAGTTGTCAAATATTCACACACGCCTTCCCTTTGAGGAAGTAATGTATGGCATACAAAAGACATAGTCCAGGCCTTTGAGAAGCTTTCACTTAACCGAGAATAGGAATTCAAGACACATACACACAAAGAGATAAGTAGAAATACAAGACAGGGCATCAAGACCAGTAGAGTCTTTCTATTAAGAAAGACCTTAATAGAATGATAATTCATTCCTGCAAACATCTGTTATGCTCCTATGAAAAGATTGGAGAATACAGGACTTCTAGTAGCCAGGTTAGCAGGGTGGAGGAGAAAGACTTTGAGCTGGCCTTGAATTGGGTACCCAAAGAGTCAAGAGAGGAGAGCAGCTGAGGAAGGGAAACTGGTCCTGAGAAGATGGCAGTGGACATGGCATAGTCACTCAATAGAGAAAGCAGTCTGGAGAAAAGGATCATTTGAGATTATGTCATTGGGAGCCCTGAAAGCCAAGATTGATTATACTTGAAAGGAGAGTCTGGTTCACGTGGAGACTATACTGACAAAACTAAATAGAACAGGAGGCGGAGCACCCAGTTAGAAGGGAGTGTGAGGCAGCAGTGCCAGACTGAGGTCATAAACTACAAGGGTAGTGCATATCTGAATGAACAGTATAAAGGAAAATCGATGGTACTTAGTGATTTACTAGGTAATTGAGGGTTATAGAACTGAAGGGCAAGATGGTTAACATTAGTTTGTCTTAAAGGGAAAGAATCTGAAATTTTATATCAAGTAGCATTTTCTTAGGCATTAGGTCATTACTATAGTTGCCTGTAATAATGACTACCACCATGTTATATCTCTCTTATCCTCTTGGGATGGCTGGTGTCTTCCACCACTCTCCAGAGTGTGTGGCATGTAAGCACCTTTGAAGTTAGTCTGTAGTTATGACTTCCGGATTGTGATTTGAAATGCTGAGTCACGGCCTTGGTTGAAAGCCTGGGTTGCATTTCTGAACCCTGCTGCTTATCACTGGCTATTAACCTTTGTCAAGTTAATTAACTCCTGTAAGCCCCAATTTCTTCACTTATAAAATAAAGCTATTAAGGACCAGGAGTGGTGGCACACACCTTTAATCCTAGCACTTGGGAGGCAGAGGCAGGCAGATCTTTGTGAGTTCAAGGCCAGCCTGGTCTACATAGCGAGCTCCAGGCCAGCTGCCAGCTGGGACTAAAGGGAGACCCTGTCAAAAAAAAAAAAAAAAATAGGGCTATTAATACTACTTCTGTCACAGAATTATGACTCCTAAATTAGGTGATTCAGATAAAGTGTTTAGTATAATTCTTAGCACTTGGGAAATAGTACACAGCAAGTAGAAACAAATATTACACACCGGATTTATACACCAGAGGAGGATGAATGTGAAATTCTCATGGTTTATGGATTCAAATTATATGCATATTGTTTGGGTAAGAAGACTTGAACTGAAACAATTTCTTGACAACAAAAATTATTTAATGGTGAAATAAGCTATCAATACAAGTAAAAATCCATTTAAAAGATGGAGATGTTCATCTTTTGCACAGTAAGTGCCTTAAATGCACTAAAGTGTGTGTGTGTGTGTGTGTGTGTGTGCGCATGTATGTGTGTTCTTTCCTTATAAATCCATCCCATCATTTTGGAGTTTGTCTTTGAACCCTGCCCAGCTGGTTTCTATAAACCCAATACTGAGCAGTCCCAAACCAGATGTACTGTTCCAAGAGCAGCCTCACCCAAATTAAACCACCACCAATTCCTCTCAATGCTCGGTCCCAGGGGCTGAAGAGATGGCTCAGTGGTTAAGACCACCAGCTGATCTTGCAGAAGAGTGGGGTTTGAATCCCAGCACCTTAAAGGCAGCTAACAGCTGTGTATAACTGTTCCAGGGATCCACCATCTTCTGTTCTCCATGGGCACTGCACAACACAGGTGCACTTATACATGTAGTCAATATATTCATACACATAAAATAAAAATAAATAAAAATGTGGGGGCTGGAGAGATGGCTCAGCAGTTAAGAGCTCTGACTGCTCTTGCAGAGGACCCGGGTTTGAGTCCCACCTAGCACCCACATGGTGGCTAAAAACTGTCTTTAAGCCGGGTGTGGTGGCACACACCTTTAATCCTAGCACCCGGGAGGCAGAGGCAGGCAGATCTCTGTGAGTTCAAGGCCAGCCTGGTCTACAGAGTGAGTTCCAAGCCAGCGGGGGCTATAGGGAAACCCCATCTCAAAAAGAAAAATAAGTAAATAAATAAAAATTTTAAAATGCTCTTTGTATCATATCTGGAGAGACATGCTCTGAGGCACAGACAGTGGGAGAGATGAAACACATGCTGTAATGCTAAAAAATGAATAAACGGGATAAACGGAACAAG
The DNA here is from genome assembly GCA_009823505.1 of Rhizomys pruinosus. Lineage (NCBI taxonomy): Eukaryota > Metazoa > Chordata > Mammalia > Rodentia > Spalacidae > Rhizomys > Rhizomys pruinosus. The sequence continues at coordinate 3,451,638 of VZQC01000410.1, forward strand.
ACATTTGTTTTCATTCTAATGTGGTTTGGGATGGAGCACTGAAGCACATTCTTTTTTAAAATTTTATTTTTATTTTATGTGTAAGTGTTATGCCTATCTGTATGTGTCATGCAATGCCCCTGGCAGACAGAAGAGGATGTTGGATCCCCTGGAACCGGAGTTATGGATGGCTATTAGCTGCCATGTGGGTGCTGGGATTCAAACCCCATTCTTCTGCAAGAACAGCCAGTGCTCTTAACCACTGAGCTATCTCTCCAGCCCCTGGGACCGAGCATTGAGAGGAATTGGTGGTGGTTTAATTTGGGTGAGGCTGCTCTTGGAACAGCACGTCTGGTTTGGAACTGCTCAGTATTAGGTTTATAGAAACCAGCTGGGCAGGGTTCAAAGACAAACTCCAAAATGATGGAGAAGCTGAGGGGATGGATTTATAACATGAGAGTAAAAGAATTAAATATGTATAGGTCAGTTAAGCAAAGACTAGAGAGAGACCAGCTAAATGTATACAAATACTTAAAGTGTATATATTCATTTACCATGATACCCAGGGGCACAATGAGCAGTAATAGGATGAAAACTTAAGCTGGAAATATAAAAATCTTTCCAGATAATGAATCTATTAACACTGTTTGTGGCACAGCCTTTCCCTAGAGAAGCAATAGAAATTTCAAGCCTTGTTATTTTTTAATTAGATATTAGATGTTACAGAAGTGTTATTCATTTAGTCAGGTGTGATAATGGCCTTGTAATAAGAGAAAATGTCAGGTCTGGGGATGTAACTTGGAGGGCTTGTCTAGCATGCATGAGGCCCTAGATTCAACCCCCAGCACTACATAAAACAGGGCATGGTGGCACACACTTATACACCCAGCACTGAGGAAGTAGAGGCAGAAGAGTCCGAAATTTAACATCATCCTTGACTACGCTGTGAACTTGAGGCCAGCCTAAGATACATGTTTCAAAAAAAGACCCTGTTTCCAAAAAAACCCACACAACACCAAAGGGGAGAGGGCAGTGAGATGGCGCACACCACCGGCTTCGATGGGCCTGGTTTGAAGCTAGAACTCTCACGGAAGAAGGAGGGCACCTACTCCTGCAAGTTGTCCTCTGACTCTACATGTGTGCCATGACACACACACACACACACACACACACACACACACACACACACACAAATTAATGTAAAGAAAAATTTTTAAAACATTTTTTTAAATTTTATTTATTTTTAGGCCGGGTGTGGTGGCCCACGCCTTTGATCCTAGCACGCAGGAGGCAGAGGCAGGCAGATCTTTGTGAGTTCAAGGCCAGCCTGGTCTACAGACGAGTTCCAGGCCAGCTGGGAGCTACAGGGAGACCCTATCTCGAAAAGACCAAAAAAATTTTTTTAATTTATTTTTGTATGTGTTTGAATGTACTGTCTGCATGTAGGTTTGTGCACCTGTGTCGTGCAATGCCGCGGAGGTCAGAAGAGGGTGTCAGATTCCCCTGGAACTAGAGTTAAAGACAGTTCTCAGCTGCCATGTGGGTGCTGGGGATCGAACCCGGGTCCTCTGCAAGAGCAGTCAGCACTCTTAACTGCTAGGCCATCTCTCTAGCCCCTACAAATTAATGTAAAATTTTAAGTCAGGGCTACAGAGATGGCTCAGCGGTTAAGAGCACTGACTACTCTTGCAGAGGACCTGGGTTTGATTCCCAGCACCCACATGGCAGCTAAGAACTGTCTAAGCCAGGCATGGTGGTGCATGCCTTTAATCCTAGTACTCCAGAGGCAGAGGCAGGCAGATCTCTGTGAGTTCAAGGCTAGCCTGGCCTACAAGTTTAGTTCTAGGCCAGCTGGGGCTACAGGAAAACCCTGTCTCAAAAACACCAAAATAAAAAAAAAAGAAAGAAAGAAAGAAAGAAAATTTAAGTCATTTTTCCCCCAGTGCTGTTATGTAGGGCCAGTTTGGAGCCAGGAACAGAGGGTTGAGAGGAACAGGGAAATTAAAGAAGCTGCGGAAAATGAGATGTGCTTTCTTTTCTATAGGAAGGGCACCCAGGCCATGGGAAGGTAGACTCTGGAAAGGAGTGTGTGCGCCTTTGGTCCCAAGGACTTTTTATAGGAAATCCACACAAATTGCCAAACTGGTTCTATAACAGATTACATCACTGTTTACTTTTGGGGTCCTTGAACACACAGTGTTAGCCATTTTGTGCAGATTAACAGCCCTTCCAATGTCTAGTGTTAGTCATCTTGGCTCATGCCAGAAATTCATATCAGCGCCATGTTGTCTAAACATAAACAGGCCTTCACTGCCTTGATTCCCTTCATTTCACTCCTTGTAGACATTAGGCATTTTATTGGAACAGGCCCACAGGGACAATATAGGGAACAACAGTACACAGGCAAGAAGCAGGCTATACTTCCTGAAGTTAGGGTGGTCTGCTCTAGTAGAGTGCAGAAGCTGTCCCATTCCCACCAATACTACTCTCGGGGGTCTCCAGTTACCTGCTGCTTGGGGAACGCCTGGGCACACATGGGACATTGTCTGTAGGCATTTCAACTTTGCCCGAGAGGCCTACTCTCCATCAGGATTGACCTGTGTCTTGGGTTTCCTTCCCACTTGCCCAAGTCATCAATGCAGCCATCCAGAAATATCCTCTGCTTCTGGCCTCTGTATCCATCAAACACAGGTTGACTCAGCCTCATCATTCTATTGGTTAAACAGAGGATTATGGCCTGTCACATGATAAACGTTTTAATGTGTTTTTAATGAAATTTTTGTGCATTTCATACAAAACATCTTAATCCTCGTTTATACTCTTCCCCTATCCACACACACACCCCCCATCACCTCCACACGTACCAGATTTCATGCATTCCGTCTTATATGTTAAGGCCTATCTAGTCAGGCTAGTGTACCCAGACATTCCTCAGTACAAGTTCGTCCAGTGGGGTCTAGTCAGTCTATCTGTAGTCCCTCCCATGATAAACTCTTATAGAGTTCTGTTTTCCTATACACCAGAAATATTCACCCAATGGGATGGCTCTACCCAGGCCAAGTGGCCCACCTCCCAATTGTAGAGGTGCCATGGGAGGATCCATAGTAAGCCCCCTGTACATTGCCTAATTGCCAGTGTATGCGTGAAGGGGTAGAGCTCAGTCATAACAGCCCTAATTCAGTCCACCGACTACTTTGACCAACTCTTACCTATGCAGTGTCCATGTGGCCTGTGGCCCCCTGCTAGAACTATCAAGGTACCAGACATCAGGATGGAGTAGTCCCTTTTTTGTAGGGACCTGGCTCCGTGGGCTCCCTCCCTTGGAGATCCTTGGTGGCACTGTTACATATTCTACTGGTCCCAGCACCTCCTACAATTCAGCTAGTAGGGGACTACTTCTTAGTGCTCCCCTCTGATCTAGGTAGTCTTCTCATTTGCCCAAAGTAAGGGCTTGGGCCACCCCTAACTTGGAGTGGATAACCAGGACCTTACTCATCTCACAGTGGGGTATGCAGTACTCACTAGGACTTTGCCTTTCCCAGTGATAGACTCAGCAGCTTGCAAAGCTGCATGCACTACTGCTAACTGCTTCTCAATAACATCATGGCAGCTCCCAGCCCCCTTCCACATCTGTGACTAAAATCTTACCAGGACTGGCCTCTTCCCCAAACACTGCCACAGGTCTCAACCCAAACCTATTTTATCAGTGGTCATATTCAACTCAAATGATTGGGTCTGGTCAATGCCTCCAAGCATCTGTGCTTGGCCAGTGGCCTGCTTCGAAGCCACGAATACTCATTAAGTGGCTTCAGTCCAATTACATGCTATTGGTTTTTTTTTACATAAGCTATACAAGTGTTACAACATCTGGGTCAGGTGAGTGATGAAGCCCACAACTCCACAAAGGTTTACAATTGCTTGACTGTTACTGGTTGAGGATATGTCTGAACCTTATCAACTATAGCCTTTGGTATATCTTTGGTCTTACCTGGCCAGACAACTCCCCAGAATTTGACAGACAAACCAGGCCTTTGCACTTTGGAGCCATTCACCATCTATTCCCATGATTCAGAGCTATGAGTCACTTTAGGCTCTCAGGCCCGCAGTTACTGATTCCAAATCTTCAAGAGAATCAGAGGTTAAGATAATATCAGCATAATGATACAAAGGGACCACTTTGGCTCATTGCCAGGACTCCAAGTCCTGACTCACCAAACCATGACAAATGGTGGGGGTGTACAAATATCCTTGGGGATGCCAGGCATGGTGGCACATGCCTTTAATCCCCAGCACTTGGAAGGCGGAGGCAGGCAGATCTTTGTGAGTTCAAGGCCAGCCTGGTCTACAGAGTGAGTTCCAGGCCAGCTGGAGCTCCAGGGAAACCCTGTCTCAAAAGAAAAAAAATATATCCTTGGGGCAACATGGCATGATAGATGTCCACCGAAGACCTTCCCAGGTAAAGGCAAATTGTTCTTGGTCCACTACATAGTGGCACCGACCCAAAGTTGGAGTCAGTTTTTCCATCAGGTCCATGTTAGTTGACACAGCAGCATGCATGTCTCAGTACTCAATAGTTATGCTCCACGGTTCATCTGGTTTCTGCATTGATCATATGTGGGCATTGAAGGGCTCCACAGTCCTATATAACCTCACTGGTAGTCATTTGGAGGGTTGCAAGCCCTCACAAGATATCCACCCCTAGGCTATATTCAGCTACTAGAGAAACACGCACTGTGTACCGCTGGACCAGAAGCCAAAACAGCTTATACCCCAAACCACGGTCAGTAGCTTGACTGTGCAGCTGCCATAGCAATCTATGTATTCTGTGCGTGCAGCCAGTCCTGGGTAGATCCCGGTTTCCATGAACTAAAGAAAGTATAATCAGCTCCAGTATCTTTAAGGGCCAACACTCTCTGCACATTGGTGGGAGACCAGTCAGCTCAACATGAGGCCTCGTCTCCCCGGGGTCCCCCATAACTGGGCATTTCAGCCCACCTCTAACCCAGGAGGGCAAGTTCACCTGACAGAGGTGCTGGAAAAACGTGGAGACATACGTACCTCATGTGTTCCTGCTGACCCAGACTTCATGTACCATTCCTTAGAGAACTTCCGGTACCACTGAGAGGCTTCAGCTGCTTCCACAGAACTAACAGCACCTCATTTGGTCAGCAGATAGAATGAGGTCTATCCACATCTGGGCACATGAAACAGGCTGTGCTCCTGGCGCATTTTCAGCTCTTGGACTAGGGGCATCAAGTCCACGTAGGAATTTCACTGACTTACTGCCCCTGGAAACTTGTCAGCATCAGCTCTTATCAGACGAGCTCCAGCTGTTACCCAGCTCATTAGCGTGTGTTCTCCCCTAAGTCTGTGGTCTCAAGGCCTGTAAGTGCTGTCTTAGAGAAGCCAGGGTGGTGATGGAGGCCAACTTTTCCATCTTCTCCACGGTTAATGAGACACCATCTGCACCTTTGTCCAAGAAGTGCAGAAACCAGACCAGGCCCAACTTCCCCATCTGTCTGTCCTGCTTCCCGGCTTTCACAGCTCTGTCACAGCACGGGGGGTGTAGGACTCGGACTCTGATCATCATTCCGACCCCAGGACTACTCTACCTCTATCTTCTGCTGAATTACGAGTGCAGCATTCCGTGGCAGGTGGGGCATTTCCTCAGACTTCGCCTCATTGCTCATAGAGGGGTCTCATGGAACCCCTGGTCCAAATCACATCCCCAGGATTCCAGCTGCCCTCCTTAGCTCACACCTTACACACCTCAGCTTCGCAACACAGGATGACCTTAGAGCCAGCCAGGAGCAGCCAGCCTAGCTTTCCAGCTGTTATCCATTTTTTTCCTGGTAAGGCATCTGCGGGGATCCCCAGAGCCCTTTCCAAAGATTCAGGGATTCCATCTGGCTCAAACCAGCTTTCTTCTAAGGTGGAATCCTGGAAACTATGCCAAATGTGGAGGCCAAGTTCAGGGGCCAGGAACAGGAGGAGAGGAACAGGGAGAGTAAAGATTCATGGAGCTGCTGGCAAATGAAACAAGCTTTATTTTCCCCAGGCAAGGCACGGTTGTTAGGAGGGCAGAAACTGGGCAAGAGCACGTGTGCCCTGGTCCTAAAGTACTTTTTATAAGAAGTCACACGAAGATGGCTCCTTGCCAAACTGGTTATAGAAAAAGATTAATCACTGTTTACTTTGGAGGTCCCCGGACATCCAGCATCAGTCATTTTGTGCTGACTCATCGCCCTCCAGCTATCTAGTGGTAGCCATCTTGGCTCCTGCCAGAAATTCACCATGTTGTCTAAGCATAAACAGACTCTCACAGTCTTGCTTCCCTTCAGTTGCATACACGGGATTATTGGCATACAGCAATGTGCTAATCAAGAGATTTTCTTTAAAATACCACAGAAAAGAAAAAGAAGATGAAGGAAAAGAAAAAGAGAAAGGAAAGAAAGAAGACGAGAAAGAAAAAGATGAAGCCATTGTGGCAAAAAAGAAAAAAAGAAAAAACCCAAAACGCTGATAAGGTTGTGTCAGAGGGAAAGAACGTGAGGGTACATTTTGCTCTTCTGCTTTTTTGTACGCTTGAAAACTTTCACAATAAAAAATGAATTATATTTTTCTGAATGAAACTGGGTAGCACATTAATTCTTGGGCTCTGATTTGGAAAGCCTTGTTGCCGATGAGCAGACTTCTGGTTGACCAAAGCCCCCAGTAGCTTCATCATCTTGTTCTTAAGATAAAAAGCCCTTTCTAAGGCTATGGGAGAAATCGAGAAAAATCTCTGGAAGTGTTCGTCTCCCTGTTAATCACAGAGGTGGGACTTCTATGGCAAAAGATGGGTTGTTGAGCCAGTGCTCACTGATCACTCCTGATCTCCTTACTGACTTGGAAAATATTAGCCATTGAACAACGGTTCCTTGTTTTTCGAAGAAACACTTTCTTCTTACTGAGTTTGGGAAAATAGAAGAGTCATTCATGAAGGTGTGTGTGTGTGTGTGTGTGTGTGTGTGTGTGTGTGTTTAAATGGGAATGGGAATGAGTTTGCTTTTGCTCAGGCCGTTTTACAATACTCATACCTTAGCCTCCCAAGTCACTGAATTACAGTTAGGCACCTCCATGTCCAGCTTAAAATGGAAGCTTTTAAAATCCCAGCATATATATAGAGAGAGAGATAGCTCAGTAGCAGCATGATGGTCTGCCTGTGATTCCAACACTTTTGAGGCAGAGACAGGATCCCTGGAGCAAGCTGGTCAACTAGATGAGCCAAATCTGTGGGCTCTGAGTTCATGTGAGAGACCCTACCTCACTATATAAGGTAGAGAGCAATAGAGAAGACACCTAGGGTCAACCTCTAGCCTCTACATGCACACACAGACACAGAATTGACAGATCGCTTGCCTAGTATGTGCAAAGCTCTGGCCTTGATTCACAACACTATAAAGATGTTTCCGTGTCTTAATTTTTTAATGTATATGAATGTATTGCCTACATGTATGTAAGCGTACCCAAGTCATGCAATGCCCACAGAGGTCAGAAGAAGGGGTCAGATTCCCCTAGAACTGGAGTAATGGATGGTCGTTAGCACCATGTGGGTGCTGGGAATCGAACCTGGGTTCTCCCCAAGAGCAGCCGCCAGTACTTTTAACCACTGAACCATCTCTCCAGCTCCCCCCACCCCTTTTGAGAAGAATTTAAAAAGCAAAATTCTGTCTTTTACCCCCTCTAAGATCTCATCTTGCCTTCTTGTTTTGAATGTTTATGGCTGGAAGTCTGAAGCGCTTTTGTAGTGTAGACCTTGCCTGCTTTTTAGTTTGCTAGAGGAATATAAATATTTGATCTGGATGCTGCCGATGGCAGTCAAGCATGAACAAAGCCTGATACTCGAGGAGCTGTCGTGTCTGAAATTTTCCAGAGTGCACAACTGGGCCAGTGCATGGCACTAAGAGCGAGGCAGAGTCTGACTCAGCATAAGAATGAGCTCTGAGCTCTGGAGCTGCCTGAAGGGAAAGCAGAGTCTGCTGGGTGGAATGTGCCTCATCGAGGCAAGCCCCTAGCCAGGCTCATATCATCTCTCACTTGGGCTCTTGATGAAGCCATAACTAAACTTCCTGCCTCTTGCACATTATTATCTGCCTTGCCTCACAGTGACTGTTCTGAAACATATCTGAGGTGTCTTTCCCCTTAAGATTCTTGCACCCTGAGCGTGGTGGTGCATGCCTTTAATCCTAGCACTTGGGAAGCAGAGGCAGGCAGATCTCTGTGAGTTCAAGGCCAGCCTGGTCTACAGAGTGAGTTCCAGGACAGCTAGAGCTATAGGGAGACCCTGTCTCAAAAACACCAAAAAATAAAAAAAATAGTCTTCCACCCATAAAATAAGGCTCAGCAAGTGCCATACCTAGTTTCCCACAGTATCCTTGGTATTATGTACTATGCCTCACATATAGACATTCTTCAATAAATATTTAGCAGGGGAAGCCGGGCATAGTGGTGCATGCCTTTAATCTCAACACTCTGAAAGTAGAGGCAGGATGTATAGATGTATCTCTGAGATTAAGCCCAACCTAGTCTACATAGCAAGTTCCAGGCCAGTTGGGGCTATAGGGAAGCCCTGTCTCTAGAGAGACGACTCGATGGTTCAGTTGGTGAAGTGCTTACCTCATGAAACACAAGCATGAGGACCTTAGTTCAGATCCCAAGAACCCATGTAGAAAATGAGGTGCCTAAGTATATATACCTGTAATCCCAGCGCTGGGGGGTAGGTTGAAAGAGGAGGATCCCTGGGGCTTGCTGGCCAGTCAGTCTAGCCAAATTTGTAAGCTCCAGTTTCCCTGAGATCCTTTTTCAAAAAATAAGATAGAAAGCAATAGAAGAAGACAATTCATGTGGACCTCTAGCCTGCACCTGTGCGCACACACACACACACACACACACACACAATGTGTACTGGAGATCAAACCATCAGGACATGAACCTTTGGGAGTGCCCTCAAGCCATCTCTAAACTAAACTGCAACACCCACCAAGGGTCTTTTCAGAATCAACTTAAGATTTATAAAAATGAAGTCTTTTTTAGTAGCCCAGTCAGAATTAATCCATCCCATTTCAGTTGCCTTGACACTTCACACATATGCTCATTACTATAGTTAGCACCTCATTTTAATAATATGTTTAATTGCCTGTCTTCCCTGCTAAATTGTGGGCTTTGGGAGAGTAAATACTCTGTGATCATGTCTATTTCTCAGTGCCTGGTATATTCTAGACACTCAACTTCATGGAATAAATCTTGGAACTGAGACATTCCAAATGGAAGACAGTGGGTGTTCATCAAGTTTAAGTGAATGAATCAAGCGAGCTGGCCTTCATCCAGCACATGCGTATTGTGTAGTTAGTTAGTGCCACCTGCCTTCCAGCTTGGCTCAAGGAGAGCATATTCCATGGCCCCAGAGATATAGCTGTTCTTTAATTTAGACTTGCACCTAGTGTAGTCCTCAAATGGGGGACAGTTTCCCCCATTTCTGTATCTTGAACATCAGATGATGCATTATGCAGTGATATGTGCTGCTGCTGATGTTTATTCTGCACCCCTAAGCTGCTCTCAACTGTAAGAACCCACAGAAGCAGCAAGAGGACATGTAACTTGTAATTTGTGGTGGTTTTGCTTATTTGTTACCATTTAAAGGAGGAGGTGGGATTGGGTTGTTTGTTTGGTTTGGTTTCTTCTTCAATAAGAAGCATCTTAATGGAAGTAGTCTGGACATCTGTCCCATTTTCAAAAATTACAAGTTTCGATCATTGCTAAATTGTACAGATCCCAATCTGTCTGCTCTGCATACATTTGCATTTATAAAAGCAGAATCAGGCTAAAAGTCTTTCTAATGCAATCCCCTAAATGCATGAAGCATTAGATTGCTTTCCCCCATTGGTTCATGCATTGCTAAAGGCTTAAAAGGATCATTGATTTGAATTATTTAATATGTACAGCAAGTTGAATTTCTTAAAAAAAAAGAATCTTTGGGGTTACTGCTTTACTTCAAAAAATTTTAATTGTATCTATTTATTTGTGGTGTGTGTGTGTGTGTGTGTGTGTGTGTGTAGACATACTACTTCACACATGTGGAGGTCAGAGGACAACTTGCAGGAGTTGCTTCTCTCCCCCCACCATGTGAGTCCCAGAGATCAAACTCAGTTCATCCGGCTTGATGCCAAGGGTCCTTCTGTCCATCCTCACCAGCCATCCTGCTGGCCCTGCTTTGTTTTTGTATTTTTAATGTTAAATCTCATTTTTCTTGGAAAATAAGAAGTTAAAACTATATTCACATAAAGCTCCCAAAGTGCCAGATTTTCATCATGTTTTTAAACCATCTAGGAAATGTTTGATTCTAATGAAATGTTACTGCTGAAAATTGGGCTGAAATTGCTGAGCTAAAAATATAGTTATAGCTGCATATTATTCTAATATTGCAACTTTTTTCCTTTAGAGGCTGATACAGATAAAGAGACAAAGCAATGTTCTAATTTATAATAAAAAGTCACTCTATTTGGTTGTTGCTGCTTTTGAAATTTTAAACCAGTTTTCACTTAAATGCAGTCAATAATTCTAGACTTTAAGCATTAAAGATTTTTATTGTGTAATATAAGTCTTAATTCTAATTCTTTTTTTTTTTTTTTTTTTTTTTTTGGCTTCTGACTCCTCACCACATAGAAAAGCAGCTGTGGTTCACATACACAGTAATTGTGCTGTAACATCTGGTGAAGGGTCTATTTTAGTCCTGTGCGTGCTGCGTCAGAAGCAATGCCAGAAATGCGAAAGCCTTATTTGTATGTGAGTGTGGCTTCCTCTAACAATCAAAGGCTCTTATTTAATCCCTTTGGCAGAGCACTGAACAAATGAAAATCCAAAGTCCTACCTACATACAGCCACCAGGCTCGTGAGAGGAAATGTTTAGGTGAGGGGACTAAAAGGGCAAGTATATAATTTATCTTCTCAACAGTCACCTTTGAGAGCTAAACTGGAGTGCTAAAATAACTGGAAGTTTTTAATTGATCTACGACAGGTATAATGGGAACCTCCCAGGGCAAACCATATGCCACTGTCACCCTAACTAGAAAGTGTGCCACTAATATAGCCAGCCTCATTGACCTTGGTATATAGGAAGTTCCTCTGTAAATTCTAGTGAGAAATTGATGGGGCTTTGGACCAGGGAACAATAGAAATTTGAATATTTTTAGCAGGGCAACACTAAGATTCATAGCAGGTTAAAGTCAGGACACAAAAGAGCAGGTAAAGTGAAGGATTTAAACATGGTCTTACAGTAAAAAGGAGGTAACTGAGCCGGGCGTGGCGGTGCACACCCTTAATCCCAGCACTTGGGAGGCAGAGGCAGGCAGATCTCTGTGAGTTCAAGGCCAGCCTGGTCTACGGAGTGACATTCCAGGACAGCTGGGGCTACCAGGGGGGCCCTGTTTTTCAAAAGAGCAAAAAAAAAAAAAAAAAAGGAAGGTATTGATGGTAAAATGTTATTAAATATGTATCTTTCTTAACAAATTATATGAAGTTAGCTGTTGTAGGAGGGCCAAACCCAGTAGCCTACCAAGGTAAGCCAGGGTTTGGGTCGCATGTGGCTTTGATTCTGTAATCTGAAATAAGGTTTTGATATTATATTTGAGATGCAGCTAATGTCCTGTTGTCACTTAACACTAAACCCTTCTACATGAACCTACCTTAAAAATAGCTACAGCTTCTCGATTTTTTTTCGAAGCCAATTTTTTGTTCAATTTTTATGTGCTTCTCAAATTTGTGAGAATAGCATGTATTTCTTGCTATGCTTTCCTTTTTCCTGAGGGTCCCTTTAAGCCTTTTAGGAACTTAATTCAATCCAGCCACTGTCAGGGGCTTAATGTTTGCAAGACAATGCAAGCCAATGCATGCATGTGTGCAAGGAGCGTGCAAGATGCAGAGAGAACAAGGCTCTGCTCTGTAGGCATTTCTGTGCAGTCCAGGAGGGGGGAGAATCTGATTCAGCCCTACAAGGGTGTGTGCCATCCAAGGAGCAGTGAAGATTGGTCTATCTTTTTTTTTTTTTTTTGCATGCTTCAACTATCTTAACATTTTTTTTTTTTAATTACAAAACAGGCATGAGGATTTGAAGGACTTGGAAGTGGCCATCTGGTTGTAGGGGGTCTGTGCTGGCTTGCTTTACTTTTGTCTGCAACTTTCTACTCACTTTAACTGACTTGGCTTCGTCAAAAGCTCTTTCATGGAGTCTTTTTTCCACACCCATTCAAGGGTAGTTAGTACAATGCACTTCCTGTTGGTCCCTAGCTCATTCCTACATGCTTTCCCTTATTGGCCTTTGCTGTGGGGTTGACTCTCTTTCCTCAGCTTCTTGACTCACATTCTATAAGTTTTGGTGCCTAGTTCCCAGTATGCCTTCTCTTCATCCAACCCCTGGCCTAAAGAATCTAGAATATGGTCACTGTCATCCTTCTTCTCTCACAGCTCCAACCCAAGCAAGCCACAAAGGGCTCTCCCCTATGCTCCAAGTTTGTTCCTTCCTCTCCCTACAGGACTTGACCACCTATACTGCTGGCAGAGGAAAGTGAGATCTACGGAGAGGCAGGTATGGAAATCCAGAAGAAACAAAGGCCCCATGTATGTGCTAGGCTTGAGGAGTACTAGATATCTAATTGGTCTTAGGCAAGGATGAAACTCATGGAGAGCTGAGGGCTGCAGATCTGAGGGTCAGTGTGTTTAAACCCAGGGCACATAGTCAGATGGTCATTCTAGGGAGAATGTAAAGAAGCTAAATGGCTTCTGAGTTCTGGGTCGATCAAAACCGGGCTGAGGGTTAGGAGTGAGTCAGGAGACGGTCGAATCCTGGGAATCAAGGGCAGAAATGGGTCAGGTGGGAAGAATTTGTTTATTGCATACATTTTTGGCAGGTGAAATGACCGGAAAACAAACACTTATTCAGCAGTTCCTGCTTGCCTGTCTCACCCATTTAATTCCCACAGCAAGCCTATAGAGTCATCATCCCCATCTGAGAGATAAGGACCTGGGCTCATGGATATTGAACACTTCGCCCAAGGTTATAACAGCTCATGAGTGCAGAGCTGGGATCTGAACCCAGGAAATCTGACATCCAGAGCTCGTGCTTTTATTATGATTGGATCAGTGCTCACAGAAGACTGGCAAGAAAAGAAAAGTGGAAGGAAGGAAGGAAGGAAGGGAGGAAGGGAGGGAGGGAGGGAGGAAGGAAGGAAGGAAGGAAGGAAGGAAGGAAGGAAGGAAGGAAGGAAGGAAGGAAGGAAGGAAGGAAGGAAGGAAGGAAAGAAGAGAGGGCCTCTGGAACAGAGAATTAGGATTTATGCTCATGAAAGTGAAAAGTAAATCTGTGAAAGTAGGTCAGATCAGTATGGGGAGAGTTGCTGTTGGGAAGAGACGGGCCCACAAAAGCAGAGTCAGGGACGCTGGCCACTGGCTAGGGGTTACTCTTGAAGACACCTATAGACAAGGCCACGGCTCTTTAGACTTCCTCGCATTCAAACTTACATGCCTGTGTTGAATGTGGAAGTTTTTTTCCCCTCATTTAATGTTAATCGATAGTACAAGTCATATTAAATATTTTAAGTAAAATAAAAATATTGGACAATGGGCTGCTTATATTTCAAATTCAGTGTTCAGTTCCAAGTTCTAATTTGATTCAGATTCACAACACGCACGCACACACACACACGCACACACACACACACACACACACACACACACACACACACACACACACACATACACACACACACACACACACACACACACACACACACACACACACAGGGCCTGGGAGGTAGGAGAAGAAAGATGAACAAAAGAAGCCACGCCAAAAAAATGCCACCCAGAGACAGAGAGAGCACACACACCATTAGCGTTGTCAGTGTGTCAGCGAAGACCCCAGGAGGAGGTGTCTCATTTAAGCAGAGTGGTGGGCACTGATAGGTGTGGAAGAGCAAAAGTCCTTTGGGTGCTGATATTGTATTTTTTTTACCTGAGTTATAATACTGGTGTGTTTACATCAGTCGTAAGTGAAAGGCTGGCAGAGAAGCAAATTGCCAGTCCTATAATGTATACCAGAATAGCAATCCGAAAGCCCCACTCAAATCTGGATATTGCTTTCCCCAGAGAACTGGCCATCAACATTAAGGGTGACCTTGAGAAAAGAACAAGAAAGGAGAAACCAGGCTCATTTCCAGCTGCCCTCAGAAAAGCATGATACCACAGAGGTTGGCACCAAAACTCCAGTGACTGCTTTCCAGAGTCTTTCTGTTACCTTTGAAATCCAAACATTTCTGTCTCCCTCCTTTTCTGCTGTGCCAGCCTTGGATGGAGCTAAGTGGCAGAGTCTGCACAGTTACAGTGCCGCAGTTCCTCATCATAACGCCACACGTGTGATGGGGATGCAGGGTCCCTGCAGTGGTGGGACGCGTGTGTGCATTGAAGAGATGTGATAATAGCTGTGTTCCATTTCTCTTGCCTTAAACTCATGGACCAAAAGAGGCAGCTTGACCTTCCCTCTAAAAGGAATAACAATAATATAATAAATGGCCACTTTTTCTTTGCATGCTTCCTACCTTGCCCTGATTTCATACATGAAATCACATACACAGAACTGACTGCAATTTAGCTCTGAAGTCTGGAAAGGCTGGCAGGGAGAAGAGTGCCTTTTAATATACCTACTCCCTAGTGTGTTAAATCACCTAGAAAGCTGGAGGAAAGAGCTCCCCAACCTGAGCAAGCGTAGGAAGGTGCTGTGTAAAGGGTGTTCCAGCATTCCAAACTTGAGAGAGAATGGAAACTCTAGCAGAAATAATAATAACTATTATTATCTTTTTATTTTCAACCTCAATTCAGGGAGTTGAATTAATTATACCCCTTGATTCAGAGCATATTGTCACTGGTATCTGTCGCTGCCCTTGCTTGTATTTCATAGATTCATTCGTGGTTCCTGCTTCTCAATCATGCTCCACCCCAGCCACAACCCCATGGATGGTTTTTCCTAATCTATTTAATGTGTATTTATTTATGTCTATGTGTTCTTACAGGCTGTGTGAGCTTGTATTATCAGTTTGCCTGATGGCGCTGTTTTATGTATCTTTTACACGATGTCTACTTTATTGATTCTAATTACTGGGAAATATTCCACAACTCTGACTTCCTCACTTGGTTTCTATATATGGCACATTCAGTACCGAGCACATTAGGTACTTTATTTCATTTGATATTCACAATAATTCAGGAACAGTATATTGTTATTATGACAGTAAACTCCCAAACTGAGTGAGACAAGTCAAAATTCTAGTAGAAGATTCAATAAAATTAGATGGTGACATGATTTGAATGTGAAATGTTCCCCCACAGACTCCTGTTTTGAATGCTCAGCCCCTAGCTTATGGTATTATTTTGAAGGCTGGGGAGCCTTGAGGAGGTGTGGTCTGGCGTGGAAGGCTGGAGCCTGGCCCCAGCACTGGCCATGGTCTCTGCTTCCGGTCCCCCACCTTGTGAGAAATCTCTACTGCATGCTCATATCACTTCTTTTGGTTCAAGCAGATAATGATTTTTTGTTGTTGTTTTTAATTAAAAACTCTTATTTTTGAGACCTTCGTACATGAGTTTTCTCTTTGCGTCACTTCCGTCCCCCACCAACCCCTCCCATGTACCCACACTCCCTCTCAGGTTCTTGTTCTCTTCTTGTATTATTGTTACATATGCACATAAACACTTATAAATATACATATATAATGCATTGAGTCCATTTAGTGGTGATTGTGTGTACCTGGGTTTAGGACAGTCCCTTTGAAATTAGATAACCTCTCAAGGAGCTAGTCCCTGGAGAAAACTGATTTTCCCTCCTTCAGCACCCATTGATTGCCAGCCAGCAGCTCTTCATCTTGAGGTGGGACCCCATGACATTTCTCCTACCCATCTTGACATGTCAACTGGTTTTGTCATTATGCAGATCTTGTTAGACTACCATACTGTGGAGATTCAGCTTCCCTCTCATGTCTAGAATGTACTAACTAGCAGCAGGTGTCTTCTCCCTCCGGCTCTTATATTCATTCTGTCCCCTTTCCACAATGTTTCCTGAGCCTTGGATACATAGGTTGCATTGTAGATGTATCTCTTAGGACTGGGCACCTCACAGTCACTTGTTCTCTGCACTTGACCAGTTGTGGAACTTTATAATAATCTTCATCTCTTGCAAAAAACAAGCCTCTGCTGAGCATGGTGGCACATGCTTTTAATCCTAGCACTTAGGAAGCTGCAGCAGGCAGTTCTCTGTGAAACTGAAACCAGCCTGGTCTGTATAGTGAGTTCCTGGCCAGCTGTGGCTACAGGGAGACCCTGTCTCAAAAGGACCAAAAGAAAACAACAGCAAAAAACAAAAAAACAAAACAAGCTTCTCACTGGATGTGGTGGCACACACTTTTAAGGCACAGGTAAGCAGATCTCTGTGACTTCAAGGCCAGGCTATAGAGCAAGTTACAGGCCAGATGGGCCTACAGGGAGACCCTGTCTCAAAAGACCAAAACCAAAAACAAGCTTCTTGGATGAGCAGTTAGAGCTTTGTCGGGTGCATGAGCAGTGGTTCCCAGAGAATGATTCTTTGGAATCATTTCATACCAAAGACGAAGGCACTATAACAAAGTGTTGAACACCCACGTCCATTCTCTCCAAAGAATGATGGGGAAGTAGGAGTGGTCTGATGTGTGCTCAGTGAAAACCAGGTTTCCTCATGCAAACAGGAAATATAACCTCACAGCAAGATACTCAGTGGTCCCACCAGTTTGATAAAGAAATAATGGCTCTATTTTTTTCTTTTTTAAATTTTATTTTTATTATTGTTATTAAACTATTTCCATACATCATACATCATTTCTCAATCGAATTTAGAGTCACTGTCCTTTCCATGCCCCTTACCCCACCTGAGTTCCTGTACTCTGCCATACATGTCTTACATCTTTTTCTGAGTCTTTCCAGAGTTTGTTTGTTTGTTTGTTTTTCAAAGCAGAAGCTTATTGTTTTGGGGAGAACTTCACTGTTTCAGCCTCCCCCCAGTTCTTTTGCTGTTGTTCTCTCCAACTTGTATTGCTTACATATATATATATATATATATATATATATATATACATACGTACATATACATTATACATATGTACATACACATGTCACCTGACTTGGAGGATTTTCTTTCTTTCTTTCTTTCTTTCTTTCTTTCTTTCTTTCTGCTAAAAAATGTCATGTTTTCCTTAAAGAAGTGTTTAAAGTTTCCTACTTGGCAAGCCTAAACATCCATCAATCCTGCCCTTGTGCTCTACACTGGGGAGCACAATGGTCACCCAATTGTTCAGTAACACTCACCCTGTCTTAATCTTCCTGTACTGGCCTCCATGATACAGTCCAGGTAGTCCAACAATGGCAGTCTATACTCTGACGAGGTTGAAATCCCAGTAGCTCCTCAGTGCACAAGCTGGATATCTCAGTAGTCCCCATCTGGCATTGAAGGTTTGGAGGATTCTCAGAGAGACATGAGTCTTCAGTCCATATTAGAGGGCTAAAAAGCTGTATCTCATGTCTTTGAAGAATGGCAAAAGCAGTGGCAGCCACAGAGTAGATGCACTTACCAGTAAGAATTGAAGACAGGCAAAACAACAGTGCTCTCTTTTTTTTTCTTTTTGTCTTTTTACTTAAGATTTCAAGTTTTATATCTGAAGTACAATTTCTCAGGCCTTACTGATTATTTATTTCTGGTTATACTTTCCTTTTGGATGCTTAAGGCCACACAGTTAGCCCAGAATAACCAGATTAACCAAGGTTTTGTTTTCTCAAGGTCAGTTGAGGATCTGGTCCTCAGGGGTCACAAAAACCCCTTTTTTCGGGGGTGTGTGTGGAAGAATGGCTCTATTTTTTTGCGTGGGAGAATATATAAATCATTGAGTATTATTTAACCAAACTTTGATTTGTATAAATTTGGAAGCGATAGATTTTACAGAATATGAGTCTTTATGTGGAGCTAGGTAAAGGGTTGGCCTTTTATATTTTTATCCTTTATGAATCTGGTTTAATACATCTGCTCTTTCTCCTCTTTAAATAAAATATTAGTCACTAATTGCATTTACAATACTACAGAGTAACTCCCAAATCATGTGATATGAAAATATTCCAAACCTCAATACATAGGATTTGCTCATGTGTGACAAAAGGAATCTCACTTCAGTGCTGGAATTCTGCAGAAAAGTATTTCACTTTTTTTGGTCTTTTTGAAGCAGGGTCTCCCTTTAGCCCTAGCTGTCCTGGAACTCACTATGTAGAGCAGGCTGGCCTTGAACTCAGAAATCCGCCTGTCTCTGCCTCCCAAGCACTGGGACGACAGGCGTGCGCCACCATACCCGGCTTGTATTTTGTTTCCTACACCTTTGTTTCCATCATATTCATTTTGGAAATAGTACATGTAAGTAAGAACTTCAAAATTCAATTATCTTTGGACATTTCTCTGGTTCCTTCCTTAACCTTTCAAAAACTATGTTTAGTAGCAGATATTGTATTTCTTTCATATTGTTCATTTTGCTATTACAGAATTTAAAGCATGTGCTTAATTTTTATTGATTAGTCTATTTCCCATCATTGAGCTTCTGTTCTCTTATCTTTTTGTAGGTCTAGTTGGCTATTCTGATAAAGCTTTTTCTAACATATTCTTTTCCAATATGTTACTAACAATTAATGATTTTGACTCTTTAAAATATTTCCCAGCGCACACTCTCATGTCTGAAAGCATCTGAACACAGTGTAACAAGATGATGTGCACCCCACATAGACATGAGTGCCTGGTGAAATGTGAAGGGACCTGGCCCCTTTAGGCCTGAGTGACGGCCAATAGGATTACTAGACTTGGGCTTCGAGGGGTCATTAGGTGAAATTGTCCATAGTCTATGTCTGAAGCACAGAGGAAGGATAAAGAGTCATGCCTAGTGATTGATAAAGAGTCATGCCTAGTGATTGATTCATAAGAAATGGAGGAATCTGTGACTGTGGGGAGTGACCTACCCTACCTGTGCCAGCAGCCATGGGCATCTTCCTGGAAGCAAATTCCAGGTCAACACTTCTGACTTCCCACACCCATTCACTGGCATTAGAATTTGATCCTTGTGCTAGCTAGATACCTTTAGGGTCAACTTGACACACCTGGGTTGAGGGAGTCTCAATTGGGGGAATTGGCTCCATTGGATGTGTGGACTATTGTGTCTTGATTGTTGGGCTATGTGGGAGGGCCCAGCTCACTATGGGTGGTGCCACCCCTGCACAGGTTGTTGTGTACTATATAAGAAAGCAGGCTGGGCATGGGTCAGAAGAGCAAGCCAGTGGGCAGCATTCCTCCATGGCTTGTGCTTCAGCTCCTGCCTCCAGGTTCCTGCCCTGATTTCCTACCTTGGGCTCCCTGAGTGATGAACTGTGACCCAGGAGATGTGAGCCGAATTTTCTTTCCTTTCCTCCCCAAGTTGGTGTTGGCCAGAGTGTTTTGTCACAGCAATTGAAGAAAAATTAGAACAGAATCCTCTTCATGCACCCAGGAATCTGGGGGTCCTCTCTGAAGAACAGTCATCCCAACACAGAGAAAAAGGCTGTCCCAGTCCACGGCTCAGAGCCTGGTTCACTATAACACACAGCTGCTTAGTCCACATTGGCAGCTTCCATATGAAAGGCATCAAACTCATGGATGTTTTTAGCTTTGTTGGGTTTCCTTGCTTCCACTATTAGAGTCTATGTTTGGAGCACAAAAGTGTACTGGAAAGTCATAACTGAGACTATGGAAGGTTTGGAGAAGACAGAATGAGTGAAAGAGAGCAGGTAGGTGCACATTGTCAGGTCACTGCATTTCCCACTGTCCATTCTGCAACGTCAACTTTTTTAGATAGAAAGGAAGGAAGTTAGTCCTTTAAAAGAAAAGGGTTTTGAGTTAAGAGATTCAAGAGCCCAGTCATTCTAAATCTTTCCTAAGATTGTGGAAGAAAACATCCCAATCACAGGTAGCATTAAATTGAATTTCTGTAGATAAATACAAAATACTAAAATGTGTTATGAAGCCAAAGTAATTAAATAGGGAATAAACCAGCTCAATGAAACAGGCAAGTCTAAGGAGTGGACTGGCAAACACTGAAACAAAGGTGGCATGGAGAACTCAAGAGTAGGAGGAAAGTTAGCATGAAGTAATTGGGTATTGAGTTCATGGCTAGTCCCTGGGGAAAAGTAAGCTCATTCCCTACCTCATTTCTTATACCATGTAAATTGGATACACATAAAAGATGTCTGTGAAAAGCCTGGCAGGGTGGCACATGATTTAATCCAGGAGGTAGAGCCAGGCAGATCTTTATGAGATTGAGGCTAGCCTGGTCTACACAGTGAGCTGGGGCTACAGGGAGACCTTATCTTTAAAAGTCCAAAAAAGGGCCTGGAGAGATGGCTTAGCAGTTAAGAGCACCAGCTGCTTTTGCAGAAGACCTGGGTTCAAATTCCAGCACCCACATGGCAGCTAACAACCATTAGTAAGTCCAGTTCCAGGGGATTTAATGCCTTTTTCTGTCCTCTGCAGGCATCTCATGACACAGGTACATTTTGATACATGCATACACACATAAAATAAAAATAATGCCAAAAAAATTTAAAAGACAGAAAAAGATGTCTGAGTATGTTAAATGTTTATTTTTTAAGGTTTAAGCTATATATTGAGAACCAATCATGCACAAATAAAGGCACAGAAGGATATGTGGGACACAGTTATCCTTAAGACAAATTCATTATTAGCAGAGCATGGGCTTCTCATATAGAAGAAATAAGTGGCCCAGTCCTCTTGGCCTTGATAGGGATAAAACTTTCAACCGAAGCACCAGATGGTACTCTGCGTGGAGAGGGACAGCTAAGTGTGGCCAGTTCTGACATCCATGAATGCCAAGAACAATTCATAGAGTACACACGGGTGGATATTTTTATGACTAAACTTGTTTACTGAATCAACAGATGCAGTACATATTGGGAAATTTTAAGATAGAAATGATCTTGCAACTGGTGAGACAGTTCAGGGGGTGAAGGTGATTGCTACAACAGCTGACAACCCGAGTTCAATCTCTGAGCCCCACGTGGTGGAAGGAGACAACCAACTCCACGAAGTGTCTCTGACTTTCACAAGCATACCATCCACAGGGCACTCAAATGTAAGCAAATGAGTGAATGAGTGAATGAATGAATGAATGAATGAAATACAATTTTTTTAATCATCTTGAATTAGACTGGCAAGGTCTAATGTTTGCTTATTAACTATTTTATTTAACAGTCTGATTTTTTAAAAAATATGAACACAAAGGGAAATGAGTCTAAATTGGATTGAGAAATGATGTATGATGTATGAAAAAGTCTAATAAAAAAATATATTTAAAAAAAGTAAATGTTGAGATGAGAGGTAGCTCAATGGTAAAATCCATAATTACTGAATAAAATTCTAGTACTAAAATGAATGAAAAAAAAAGAATAAAAGAACATAAAAACCCCTAGTTTTTCATGACATTGTGTCTAACCACAGTATTTATTTTATGGGAGTGCTTCTTAGTATTTCTTATACAACGCTGCTTGAATGTTTGTTCATGCCTTTTCTAAAATATTATACAGTAATTAAAATTATCAGGCTGGTGTAACTTAGCCTTTCTGGATGCTTAATGCCCATACTAATTTGGCCAAGGGACTTAAGGCATAACTTTGTTTCTTGCCCTCAGAGGTCAACTAAGTCCTAGGGGGCTATGCATGGGGGCATCTCTTGAAATGTCCTGCAAATGTGAGGCACCAGTCTTCCTGCACAGGAGGACTGGTGACTCACTTGGAGAGCCACTAATGGGACTTCAGCCAGTGTCCAGTCTATAAAGATTAAAGTCCGCTCATGCTTCAAAAAGAGAAGCCTGGTCTAGCAAGACCTGACTTTGTCCTTGAGTGGATGCAACTAGTAAATGAAAAACCAGAAGAAGCCAGGGGCTCCCTCCCCTCCCCAAACCTGAGTGACCCCTGAGGACCAGATCCTCAATGGACCTTGAGAAAACATAAACCTTGGTTAATCTGGGCTAACTGTGTGGCCTTAAACATCCAAAGGAAAGTATAACCAGAAATAAATAATCAACTGGTTAAGAAATTGTACTTCAGGTATAAACCTTGAGATCTTAGTAAAAAGACAAAAAATTAAAAAAAATGCACTGTTTTTTTGCCTGTCTTCAATTCTTACTGGCAAGAACATCTAACCTGTGGCTGCCACTGCTTTTGCCATCCTTCAAAGACATGAGACACAATTTTTCAACCTTCCAATATGGACTGAAGACTCCTGTCTCTCCAAGAATTCTCCAAACCTTCAGTGCCAGATGGGGACTACAGAGGTATCCAGCTTGTGGACTAAGCAGCTACTGGGGTTTCAATTCAGAGTATAGACTGCCATTGTTGGACTACCCAGGCTGTATCATGGAGGCTAGTACAGGAAGATCAAGACAGGACACAGTGCTTACTGGACCTCATTTGGTGACCATGGGAAGGGAAGACCCCAGTGTGGAGCACAAGGGCAGGATTGCTGCTTGTTTAGGTTTGCCAAGAATGAGCTTTCAAACATTTCCTTAAGGAAAACACGACATCTTTCAGCCTAATAAAAAAAAAAAAAAAAAAAAAGAAATCATAAACTGATGTTGCTAAAACCTATGATGTCATAATCTTGATATATGTGTGGCATGTATATATGCATATTTCAGAGTGATATGAATTGGAAGGAACAACAACAACAAAAAAGACTAGGTTAAAGAACTGACTGAAACAGTAAACTTCTGCCCCAAATGGTAAACTTCATCATCAAAAATTTTTAAAAAGACTGAGAAAAAGATGAAAGACATGCATGGCAGAAAGCATGAGCTCTGGTGGGTGGGGGCAAGGAAGGGGGAGTGGGTCTAGACTTGATTAAGAAATGTATGAGATGCACACAACTTCAGTAAAAACTGGCTTTGAAAAAAATACAAACACATTTTAAAACTATATTAAAATTCAGTTCTAAACCTCAAAGTCCAGAACCATCTTCTATCCCATAAAATATTTATATATTTTCAAGAATCACAGGGCTGGAGAGATGGCTCAGCAGTTAAGAGCACCGACTGCTCTTGCAGAGGACCCAGGTTCGATTCCCAACACCCACATGGCAGCTAAGAACTGTCTTGAACTCCAGTTCCAGGGGAATCTGATGCTCTCTTCTAACCTCCGCAGCATTGCATGACACGGGTGCACCAACCTACATGCAGACAGTACACTCATACACATAAAAAATAATAAATAAATAAATAAATAAATAATTTTAAAAAGAATTACTAAGAGCATATCAATAATTACAAAATCAATGATTTGTTACCAGAGATGAGAGATTAAGACGGTTAAAGATGTAAAATGGCAGGCCAGGCATAGTGGTGCATGCCTTTAATCGCAGAACTTGGGAGGCAGAGGCAGGCGAATCTCTGTGAGTTCAAGGCCAGCCTGGTCTACATAGTGAGCTCCAGGCTGGCTGGGACTAAAGGGAGACCCTGTCTCAAAGACCCCCCCCAAAAGATGTAAAATGGTTTAACAAAATATATTAAAAGGACACAATAAAGAGAATAAAACACAAGCAAATGAGGGTGTTAGGAGATAGGTAAATGAGGTATAAAATGAATGCACAAGATACCCCCAAATAAACAGCCAACTCACCACTCTCTATGTACTTGTTCTCAGCACTTTGCACACAGAGGCAACTCTCTGTGTCCGCTGTTCTGCATCTGTGAATTCTATCAAATAGAAACCAAAAATATATGGAGGGATGCTCAGTCAGTAAGTCAGTAAAGTGCTTGTCATGATAACTAAGATTTGAGTACAAATAGCCAGCAGCCTCCTAAGAACCAGGTGTGATAGCATATACCTGTAGTCCCAACTCGGATGAATCCCTGAGGGTTATGGGCCACCCAGCTGAGCCAGATCTGTGAGCCCAGATTCAGCGACAGATCCTTTTTAAAAAAATAAAGTGAAGGTGCTTATGGTAGCTCTTTCCTTTAACCATAGCACTTGGGAGGCAAAGGCAGGCAGAGATTTGGGAGTCTGAGGCTGGCTTAGGCTACATACTGAGTACCAGGCAGTCAGGGTTACATAAAGAAACTGCCTCAAAAAGAAAATGAAGAACTGAGAAAGACAGTGAATGTTGATCTGGGTCCTGTGCATGCATCCACATACACACGCAAAGTATGTGGGGGGAAAATGTGTCTACATTGAACATGTACAGACTGTTTTCTTTTTGGTCTTTCCGAGACAGGGTCTCCCTATAGCCCCAGTTGTCCTGGAACTCACTTTGTAGACCAGGATGGCCTTGAACTCACAAAGATCCGCCTGCCTCTGCCTCCCAAGTGCTAGGATTAAAGGTGTGCGCCACCACGCCCGGCCAGACTGTTTTCTTATCCCCTAAACATTTCAGTATAACAGCTATTCACATAACATTTCCACTGTATTAAGTACTAAAAGTAACTCAAGAGATGAGTTGAAGCCCACAGGAGGAAATGCACTGGTTATTTGCAAATATTATGCCATTTTATATAAAGAATTTGAGCATCCAGGTATTTGATACCCACAGGGTTCCTGGAACCAGTCCCTTTGGGAATGAATATGTTAATTAATTTGATCCTCACAGCAGCCTTCTAATGCAGATACCATTACCATCTCCATTTTATGGATAAGTAGGTGACCCACTGAGGTCTAGCCTGTTCCATAGATAGTATGTGGTAGAACCCATACCTGATTCTCGGCATGGGCTCCAGAGCCCACGCTACCAGTTGCTACCCTAAGTGAATATGTGCACTGTCAACATTGCCAGAAGTAGATCACAAATATGATTCTTTTTTTTGTTTGTTCTGCTTTTTTTTTTTTTTTTCTAGTAGCAAAGCAGTGAGTGTGAGCAGACCTCATTTTAACAGGCAAATCCCAAGGTGAAGACAGTGTCATAGTGAACGTGCCCTGCTCATGTGTATCACAGTTCAGGTCCACGTAATTGGAGCAAGTCTAGTTTTCAATAGTCTTAAATAAAGGAAGACATTTATTTTGCTCATTGTTGTAGAGATTCAGAAGCCCAATCTCAGCTTCGCTCTTGTGGTTTGAATGTGAAACGTCCTCCATCAGCTCCTGTGTTAGAACACTTGGTCCAGGGGTCTTGGTGTTTTATAGCTGGGCCGGACTTCCTCTTTACTCTCTCATTACATCCTGTTTACATCTGTGAGTACAGACGCAGTGTGACCATCAGGCCTGTCACCATGGGTGTAACTCAAACCCTTCTTCTCTTAAGTTGCTTCTTGTCAGATATTTTGTTCTAGCAACAAGAAAACAAATACAGCCCTCAAGGGTGGATAATGTCACAATGCCAGGAGTCCTTGTAGGGAGAACCAATCACTTCTCCAAACAGTAACTCAGAGGCTGGAGGGGGCCAGGCTTCAGGCTTAATAGAAACCCTCACACAAGAGCCAGGATTCTAGAAGAAGCAAATGCCTCCTTTTTATTATTTTGAGGTTTTGCTGATTTTTAAATTTTTAAAAAAAATTTTATGTGTTTGAATGTTTCCCTTGCATGTATGTAAGTGCATCATGTCCATGCAGTGCTTGCAGAGGCCAGAAGAGGACATCAGATCCCCTGGAACTGGAGTTATAAATGTTTGCTAGCCAACATGTAGAGGCCAGGAACTGAACCTGGGTCTTCTGGAAAAGCAGCAAATGCTCTTAACCACTGAGCCATCACAGGGTCTTGCCATATAGTTCTGACTGGCCTACAACTCACTATCAATGTAGACCAGACCGGCCTCAAACTTACAGTGATTCTCCTGTCTCTGCCTCTTGACTACTGGGATTACAGGCGTGGACCACCAGACCTAGTAACTTAATGAGTACTAAGCACATGCCTCAATTGACCTAAGGACCTTCTGGTATGTTTCACCTTTTTTTTATTGTCTTTTTTTTTTTTTTTTTCTGCACACAGTTTCTCCTTGTAGCCCCAGCTTCCTGGAACTCACTTTGTAGACCAGCGCTGCCTTGAACTGCCAGAGATCTGCCTGCCTCTGCTCCCGAGTGCTGGATTAAAAGGCATGCGCCACAGCAACTGCCTTGTCCACCTCTTAAAGGTCCATAATCTTCCACCACCATAATGGGTACCAGCATTCTGACATGCACCCATGTCAGGGGGCATTCAACCATCCAAAGCATAGCATGGCCATGTAGTTATGGTCTAGTATAAGTGCTCACTAAGAGAAATGGCTCGTGTCCTGGTGGGGTTTCGGGGCCCTGACTTCAGAATTGGGTTTTTAAATTTTAATTTATTTTTATTTTATGTGTATGAATATATTGCCTGCATGTATGTAAGTGCACCTTTGTCATGCAGTGTTCACGGAGGTCATAAGAGGATGTCAAATCCCCTGGAACTTGGGCTATGGACAGTTAGTTGTTAGCGGCCATGTAGGTGCTAGGCACCAAATCCAGGTCTGCTAGAGCAGCCAGTGCTCTTAACCTGAGCCTCTTTCCAGCCCCAAGATTTGGACTTTTTTTTTTAAATCATTTTTAATAGATTTTCTTTTTTAAGACCACTTTTAGATTTACAGAAAAGTTAAAATATATCCGGACTGGAGAGATGGCCTAGCGGTTAAGACACCGACCGCTCTTACAGAGGACCTGCGGTTCGATCCCAGCACCCACATGGTGGCTGAGAACCGTTCTGAAACTCCATTCCAGGAGAACTCAGTTCCAGGGGAACCGACACCCACTTCTGACCTCCGAGGCATTGCACGACAGTGCACAAACCTGCATGCAGACAGTACATTGATACAACATACAGAAATAAATAAAATTAAAAAAATAAATAAATAAATAAATAAAGAATATATTTCCATCTACCTCTCCCCAGTCTTCCAGTTAATATAATTGTTGACATGTTATATTAGATAATCATCACTTATTTATTTCAATTAATGAGCCAATACTGACTGATACAAACATTCATTCATTATTGAGATTTTTCTTTAGTTTTTGTTATTTGTTTGCTTCCCCAGGGGGAACTTCAGTCCGACCGGGAAGAAGGAAGGGGGAGAGTGCAGAGTCAAACACAGACCCTGGGAACGGGTGAACACAGACAGAGGGCGAGCCGTCGTGGACTCCTTTATTGGGGGCAGGGTTAGAGGGTTACGTACTGTTCGCATTCCCGCTCTCCTCTTGTCATCTTCTGCTTGGCCCAGGTCTGCAACGCTGCTTGTATGGTCTCACCTGCCTAGGGCAGGTTAGGTTTATGAGGGACAAGCTCTGCGCATGCATAATTCTCAGCATACTGGCTATACTACATATTGCTTTTTTTTTTTCCTGTCTCAGACTGCATCTGGGACACCACTTTACATTTGATTTTCATGGTTCCTCTTAAAAATTACAGTTCAAGCCAGGTGGGGTGGCACATGCCTTTAATCCTAGTACTCCGGAGCAGAGGCAGGAGACTCTGTGAGTTCAAGGCTAACCTGGTCTACAGAGTCGGCGCTCCATGGCCAGCTAGGACCTAAAGAGAGACCTGTCCAAAAAGACAAAAAAAAAAAAAAAAAGAAATTTCAGTTAATATAGTCAAGATCTTATAAACAACCTACTGTTATGGCTCATAACAGTGCTTCAAGTAATGAACATCTCTTATCTGTGTGACCAGAAGCCTGTTGCTTTTTTTTTTTTTTTTAATTTGAAGAGCCTTCTTTTGATTTTTTAAAATTTTATTTATTGTACTTACCTGGCAGGAGGATACCATGATCACGAAGGTGTTTTCCCAGGGCGAGGCTTATCTATTGCACTCCGGATGTGCTGACCCTGCGATTTCCCCAAATTCGGGAAACTCGACTGCATAATTTGTAGGTAGTGGAGGGGGACTGCATTCGCACTCTCCCCTCTAAAAAATTTATTTATTGATTTATTTATTTATTTATTATTTATTTTATTTATTATTTATTTTATTTTTTTGAGTGGTGAATGTCTTCTGCGTAGGTTGTGCACCCGTGTCGTGCAATGCCTGCGGAGGTCAGAAGAGGGTCGGATCCCCTGGATGAGTTAAGACAGTTCTCAGCGCCATGTGGTGCTGGGGATCGAACCCGATCCTGCAAGAGCAGTTGGCATCTAAACCATTGTGGGTTCGATTCCCAGTACCCACATGGTAGTTAAGAACCATCTTTATCTCCAGTTCCAGGGGAATCTGACTCCCTCTTCTGACCTCTGTGGCATTGCAGGAAATGGGTGCACAAATGTACATGCAGACAGTACACTCATACACATACAAAATAATAAATAAATAAATAAGAAAAAAAAGCCTGCTGCTTAGTCTCCTGCCACATGACTGAGTCCACATCCGCGTTTTTTGTTTTTGTTTTTGTTTGTTTGTTATTTTCATTTTTATTTTTGTATGCGTATGAGTTTACTGTCTGCATGTAGGTTTGTCACCTGTGCCGTGCAATGTACAAAGACAGAAGAGGGTTCGAGTTCCCCTGAGAACTGGATTACTCTGGAACTGAGTTAAGACGTCTCAGCTGCATGTGGTGCTGGGGATCGAACACCGGGTCCTCTGCAAGAGCAGTTCGGAGCTCTTAACCGCTAGCCATCTCTCCAGCCCAGTTTTTTTTTTTTTTTTTTTTTTTTTTTTTTTTGTTTTGTTTTTTTTTTTTTTTTTTTTTTTTAGGTGAAACGGATTTTGTGGGCTTTCTTGGGTTGCAGCAGTAGATGCAGTAACAGTCTGATTACAAGACTTAAGTTCACATCCCAGGCACTCTGTTTTCCCTAACTGTATCTCCAACTTTGAAAAGTATGGCTTTAATCACCTGAAACATTTAACTTGACTGTGATTTTCTTTTTCCGCATCAGGTTCCCATCTGTTGACTCTCCCTGCTTCCCAGTTGATTATGAACATGCTATCAATTCTGGGCTCTGCAGAATAAAAGGTTTCTTGATTGTTATCTAGTTACCATCTGTATTAGTTACTTTTCTTGTCTCTGTGACAGAATACCTTACAGACGATTTATTTTGGCTTGTTGTTTCAGAGGGTCACAGTCCATCTGGGTAGGTGGGCGTGGTTTCAGGAGAGGTTCAGTTCCTGTTAACGGTGATTCAAATGCAGACCAGGAAGCAGAGAAAGCTAGACCAGAATGGGTGCTTAAATATGACAACCAAGCGGCCACCCTTAGTAACCCACTTCTGTCAGCCAGGCCCTAGTTCCTAAAGACTCCACAGTCATCTTACGAGCTGGGACCATGCAATCAAAACACGATGCTGTGAGGAAGATTTCAGATTCATACGTAACGCTGTCTGCTTTCCGGTTCCTTTGCTGTGGACTTCTCAATGCATGACCCATCAGCATTCCTTTTCTTGCTGATTCTTTTATTCCTTGATCTAGTATAATCAGACTTTCCTACTCAGTACTTAAAATTGATTTTTTTTTTTGAAGGAAAATGATAAGTCTCAAATGTCAGGACCTTCTCTTGGTTCTTCCCTCTTTGAGTGTGGGTTATCTCCTCTTTTAAAGCACCCCTCTTGGTTTTTATGATATATAAAATGATCATGATTTTCCCCCTCTCTAAACATTCCATTATCTTTTTAGCATCCCCTCTTCCCATAAATGTCCTTGTTTCCCGGAATCTGCCTCCCCTCTGTGGTGTTTCTATGTCATCTTATCCACATGTGCGTCTTCATTACATTATATCATCTCTATCAATAGCTCTGGTCTTTCTCTTAAGTTCCAGCCTCCCATTTTCAAATGTCCCTAGACATTTGTAATTGAATCTCTCTCCGAAGTATTTAACCTGGTCTTCCCTACCCCCCCCCCCGCCCCGTTCTTCCTGAGCTTAGTTCCTGTACTTTTCCCGGAGCCCAGACTTAAAACTTAGATTTCTTTTTAATCCTAACACTCTCTTTTGTGTCCTATCAGTAGAAAGTGTTATAATTCCATGGCAATAGTTCTGTTCCTTTCCCCCAGCTATTATTATTCATTTTTTTAGTGGTTTTGATTTTGTTATTTGTATTCATGTTCTTTTATATTTGTAGATTCCTTGCAAGCAAAAATGACATCCTAAACATATTTCTATCTTCCATACAACCTAACAATAGTACCTTATCTATAAGAAGCACTGGATAGACATTGCTTGACTGAATTACTAAATCTTCTTTTCCTGTGCTTTTGCCCCAGAGGAGTCAATATGAGTTCCTATAAAATTGAGAGAGAAAAAAATCAAATGTCATGTATTCATATAAAAGAGATGAAAAAACTAAGAGGAATCCTACAAAGGTGAAAGTAGGAAAAAACACACAGTCTTACTTATTCATCAGCATCCAAGAAGGTAGAAAAGGTGAGAAATAATCCTTCACATTGTCTTCAGCTCACTTTTCTGCTCCTTTATTTTCATGAATTCCCATAGAAGGCATCATTAAGGCTTTCAGCACTGAATCCTTAGACATGAGAAGGGCTACTATGCTCATTATGGAGAAGGGAAAATTTGTAGCAGAAATGACATAGTCAAGGGCACATGGCAAAGAAACAGCATATGCTGCCAGATGCTGATTATAGGGTTGAGTCCCAGCTCCTGTCTCTTCATTTTTTTGTGACTCTCCCTAGATTTAAGATCTTTTCTTCTGCATAGGGAAACTATACTCATTTCCCATTATCATTAGGATTATATTATCTCCTTTTGAGGTCTCCTCTACCTATTCAGTAACACCAACATTAGTTGTTCTTTGCGCTCTTATGGGGACATATCATATACCATCCATTTAACACGGACAATTCACAGACTCCACCAAGAACCCACCTGAAGTAGGTGGCCTGGGTAGCTAAGCATGACTGCCAATCTTGAGTACTCGGGGTATATAAATGTCTCCTTCCATCATACATTTAGCTGGCTTGTCTATTTTGTCTATTGAGGAATGGCTACTGTGTCCATGTTATATCTGTGTAATGTTGGACTCGGACACATCCCTTGGCTTTTTCCAAGCAGAACTTATAATTGATGACAAACTGTAGCTGAGAAAATGGCTATTTTTTCTGACTTCAGTTCCGCATGGAAACAGCTGACCAATTTCCATTGCTGTTATGTGGCTTTTTTTGCTCTTGGTTGATTTTGAGTAATAGCTTCACTTCTGTAGAAAGGAGATTTTTATTTGAAGTCTATTCAGAGATTTTGTTCAACAAACTGGACTATAAGTTTCAGAAAATCTCTTTTGGACCTTCCAATAATAGATTTTCTCATCTATTGTTCCTAGAACATTTCATCTTTCATGCCAAGCACACGCACAGTGTATGTGTAGCTAGCCTGTTTGCCTGGCTTTTTCAACTTGGGATATAGAGCAAAGTCTTTGTTTATTCTTCTAATTAATTCCTTGAATTCTATTTTTCCCTCATTAGCAGGAAGTACACTGTCTTCCTGAGGACTTCCTTTTCTCTTCCCAGTCTTCTTCTATAAGATATCGTTCTTATTTGTAAATGGCAGGAAGAGAAAGCACTGGAGTCTTTACTGTCCACATCATGTCACTTTTGGGATCTGCTCCTCAGTACATCTGTGGACCCTTTTTGTTTCACTAAATTCTGCTGCTATAACAAAATCACATAGATAGGTGGCTTATATCTAATAGAAATTTGGTGTTCTAGAAGACAGGATCTTCAAGGATCCAATAGATGTGGTGACTACTAAGGGCTTAGTTCCTCATAGACTGTTGTCTATGTTCCTCATAGATAGCTGTTCTCTGTGTCTTCACATTGTGGAAGGGGGAAGAATCCCTATATTAGGCCATAATTCCATTCATAAGGGCCTTATCCCCATCATCTAGTTACCACCTCCTAGTAACATCACCTTGAGGTAGTTTCAATGTATGAATTTGGAGGCTATAAACATGTAGTTCATTGCACTTGTCTACTCTGCTGTGGTGTTTTGCTGGACCAGTCCTCTGCTTAAGGTGCACAGTATGCCATCTCTAACAAGTTATGACATCAGAATATTTAAATATCGATATGGTATGAGCACTGAACAATTAGAGTGAACTGTAGGCATAAGGGAACATAAGCTCTTAGTCCTGTTCAGTTTCTGTGTCCATGGTCAGTTCTTTTCCTCTAAAATGCACTCACTCACTTTCCTGAATCTAGAGAAGCTAGTGGCCTGGTCTACATGCTTCATGGAGATGGCTCAGAAGCTCACAATTACAGCACTGTTGTTTTGTTTTCTTTTGTTTTGTTTTGTTTTTTAGGTATTTAGTCTCAGGGATTTTTCTCTTTGAAAAAAAAATTTTGGTTTTTTTTTTTTTACTTTTGTGTATATGAGTGCATTGCTTGCATGTATGTAAATGCATCCGTGGCATGCAATGCTTGCAGAGTCAGAAGAGGGCATTGGCTTCCTCTGGAACTAGAGTTATGGACTGTTGTTAGTCACAATGTGGGTCCTGGGAATTGAACCTAGGTTCTCTGTAAGAACAGCCAGTGCTCTTAACTGCTGACCCATCTCTCCAGCCCCAGATCTTTTCATTTTTACCAACTACAGGTTATTTCAAATCTGAGAGAGCAGGAATGGAGTTCCTTTACTTCTAGGAGACCATGTTTATTATGTTCTAGGGATGCCATAGCAAGTCCACAAGTTGGGTACCTTAATTCAACAAATATTGTCTCATAGTTCTAGAGGCCAAATTCATGGTGTTGGTAGACCCGTGCTCACTTAGAAACTTGGAGGGGAATCCTGCTTGCCTCTTTCTAGTGCTTGGTAGTTCTCCAGAAAGCCTTGCTTACGACACTTCTGACTTAGCCTCCACCATCTCAAGGCATCTTAGCATTTTGTGTCAATGTTTCTGCATCTCTCTTTGTCTTAGAAATAAACAAGCAACATGGATTAAAGGCCCACCCTACTCTTCTCTGACCTCATCTTAACAAATTTCATCTTTATTGACCATATTTCCAAATAAGGTCACATTTTAAGACACTGTAAATTATAACTTTAAATTATCTTTTGACAGAATATACTCAATTAGTAATGCCCTGTACTCTTTTATTACTAGGTATACTTCTTCTTCCCAAAGTTCATAGATGGAGGTAACTGACATTATAAGACAAAATACCCTGTCAGGTAATCCTAACTAAGATAAAAGATTCCTATTTGCCTGTATTTCCATAAGCCACAGAACCAACCAGGAAACCCATTATCAAGAAAAAGATTTTTTTTTTCCCAAGAAGACCTACAGAGAACTTTTCTTGGGAGAAAACAAATAAGCAAACTGTATCTCTGTACATATTAGAGTTGGTTATTCATGGCAGGGACTCCATACTTGCTGATCAAATGCCCTGCTTTCCTGCTACAGTAAAATGGAAGAATATTGACAGGTCTCTTGTTTTTATTTAGGAAAGCTAAAATTCAGAGAAGCAAAATAACTATCAGGTGGTCCAAACAATAAGTGGCAAAATTGTGATTATAAATATTCATATCTTGGTAACTGACCACCAAAACAATCTTCATTATATCCATTTTGTTCACGACCCAACTGAAGATCCTCAACTTTGGAGACACTGTTCTTTACATTTTCTGGATCTAGGAAAGTAAGGTCAAAAGGAGATCACAAAATGTTCAAATGAGAGCTGGAGGATTTAGATATAACTAGGCAGGCATGAAAAGTTGGTTGGTTTGTTAGTTAGTTAGTTAGTTAGTTAGTTAGTTAGCTTTTAAGGAAAATGACCTAATCAGAATCGAACTTTTAGAAGGTCAATTTGTAAATTATATTTACATGTGATGGGAGAGACTCAGAGAGTCCCTAGAAAACTCTTTGGAAAAAGTCCAGGCAAAAGAAATACAGAATGAGACAAGGGTGCTGGTAGAATTCAAAGATGGTTCCAAGGTTTGGGTGTTTAGGAGATAATGCTTCCTTTAAAATAGGGAATAGAGCAGGGGGTGGTCTTGGAATGGGAAAGGGGAACGCAATATTGGAGGTAGAAAGCATGACACTTTGGTGAGGTGTTCTGATAAAGAGGAGACAGTGATTCTAAAGCTGGCCTTTCTTTTTTGTTTGTTTGTTTTGGTCTTTTGAGACAGGGTCTCCCTGTAGCCCCAGCTGGCCTGGAACTTGCTACATAGACCAGCTGGCCTTGAACTCAAAGAGATCCGTCTGCCTCTGCCTCCTGAGTGCTGGAACTAAAGAAAGGCATGCACCACCATGCTTGGCAAATTTGGCCTTTCTTCAAGATGCTAGACCTGCAGCCCAGGTGGTGATGGCATATGCATCCTTTCTGTGTGCTGTATTCTCCTCGATCAATGAGTAGTAGTACACTAACTGTTGGTCACTGTGCCCTGCTTTAGAAGTTGCAAACAAGGTGATAAACATGATCTGTAGTCACAAAGATGAGGAGAAAATTCCACAACATAAGAGGTATGGTAGGGATAAAGAGGGATCACAGAGGCGTATAAGAAGTCATAAGGGGATTTAGAGAGATGGCTCAGGAGTTAAGAGGTTGCTCTTGCAGAGGTTCAATTCCCAGCACCCACTTGGGAGCTAACAACTGTCTGTAACTTCAATTCTAGGAGATCCAATGTCCTATTCTGACCTCTGTGGGCATTGCACAACACAGGTGCACCTACTCACACGCAGGCAATACATTCATGCACAGAAAATAAAAATAATATTAAAAAAAGAAGTCATAAAGAAGAGGATACCTAGAAAATCCTCCAGGCAGGTGGTCCTGAAGTGGATTTTTAAAAAGTCAGATCTGTGCTATAGTAAGAAAAGGTAATATTAAAAAAATCACAGTAAGCACCAAAGTAGAGAGGAGAATGTTTTGATATCTAGGGAACTGAAGTGTCCAGTAGGGGTGGAGCATAGGGTATAGGAAAAGGTGGAAGGGTCAGATTTGGGTCTTGGGGATAATGTTGAGAATCCACTCGCTCCAGTCAGAGTGGGGAAGTAGGAGATTAGGGAGCAGGAGAGAGGCCCAAAATAGAACTTCGATCTTACATAGCATAAAAATTTCATGTTTATAGGAAGCATCAAAGACTGTTCTCCTCTAGCCACCTGAATTTAAGGATAAATAAAGACAGAAATTTTCAATGGCGTTCTCAAGGTCATTTGGATAAGCTGAGACACAAGTTCCCAGGCTAATATCCTCCCCTTAGTGAGGAAAATGAATGCTTAGAAAGGGAAAGTGGCTTGTTCAAGTCTATCAGCAGCAATAACAGAGCTTGGGATTCTTTTTTTTTTTTTTAATTTTATTTATTTCTGTATGTGTATGAATGTATTGTCTGCATGCAAGTTTGTGCACCCGTGTCGTGCAATGCCGCAGAGGTCAGAAGAAGGTGTCGAATTCCCCTGGAACTGGAGTTCTCCTGGAATTGGAGTTTTAGACGGTTCTCGGCCGCCATGTGGGTGCTGGGGATCAAACCCGGGTCCTCTGTAAGAGCGGTCAGCGCTCTTAACCACTAGGCCATGTCTCCAGCTCAGAGCTTGGGATTTTTAAGGCAATCTTCTCCCACCAACCCACAAAGCATGGAGATAAAGCAGCTCCAAGAATAGGGCTTAGCTTCATACCTTTGTTGTACCAACAGGAGACTAAGGTGAAGGTCAGGATAAATGAACATTTGAGTAGCTCTGAGACCCAGCTGTGAGGACTACATCGGAAATCCTGAACAGTAACAGAGCAAAAGACTATGTGCCAGAGTCTAGAATCCTCTGGGAATTTAGAAAGGGGTTCTAGAGGTAGAAGAGGACACTGAAGAAAGTGGGGAGTGGGGAGAACATGCAGGGGATGGGGGGTTCTCCAGAGAGGGTCCAGGAGGCAGCCGGACAATCTGGGCCTCCTAAGTCATCGTGGTCTCCTAAAGGAGATTTTGGGTTTTATTTTCTTGAGACAGGGTCTCACTATATAACTTAGACTAGCCTTGAACTTGCAATCCTCCTTGCTTCAGCTTCCTGAAGCTGATACCACCTTGCCCAGACTAAGGAGGGCTTGGAATGGTGATAGAGGAGTGTTAAAAGTCACAGTGAAAATGTGGAAAATGTGGAAATCCTCAGGACATGAAGGATAAGATGGGAAGAAGTTCTAACTAGGGAAATGTAAAAGAAGATGCCTTTGAGACCCAAAAGGAAGGAGAAGGTGGGTGGATGTGGCAGGGAGTAGGGATTTAAGAGCAGGATGGTAATTTTGCTAACACAGGGTGAGGCAGCATGCCAGAACCCAGGCTCAATGCCTGTGCCTGTGAATGGTGACGTGATTAAGCGCTCCCACATGTCAGGTACTGGGCTAAGTGCCTGAGGTGGCTTTTATGTTAAGTCTCACATGATCCCTCGGGGTGAAAATCCAGTTATTATCTTCATTTTACAGATAGGAAAATGGAGGCATGGAGAGGTCAAGGTGACTTACTCAGTGGGACAGCTTACAGAAAGCAAAGCTGAGCTGGGTGTGGTGGCCCACACCTGCACTAGTACTTAAGATGCGGAGGCAGGAAAATCATAGTTTCCAGATCATCCAGGGCTACATAGTGAGATGTTGTCTCATAAACGAACTGTCCTGGTTTGCTTTCTCCTGCTGTGATTAAACACTCTGATCAAAATTAACAAGAAGGAAAGGGTTTGTTTAGCTTACAAGTCCTGATCACAGTTCATCCTTGAGGGACTCTAGGGCAAGAACAGAAGAAAGAAACCTGGAGGCAGGAACTGAAGCACAGACCATGGAATAACACTGTTTTCTGGCTTGCTCCCTTGGCCTGTGATCAGTCTTTCTTTCTTTCTTTTTCTTTCTTTCTTTCTTTCTTTCTTTCTTTCTTTCTTTCTTTCTTTCTTTCTTTCTTTCTTTCTTTCTTTCTTTCTTTCTTTCTTTCTTCTTTCTTTCTTTCTTTCTTTCTTTCTTTCTTTCTTTCTTTCTTTCTTTCTTTCTTTCTTTCTTCTTTCTTTCTTTCT
>VZQC01000410.1:3490581-3545375 GCA_009823505.1 Rhizomys pruinosus
GTCTGATATTCTTTGTTCTGCTTCCTCCATTCTTCTTCTGAGGCTTTTTCCATTCCTTTCCTCTTGATTGGATGAGTGTTTGATTTCCTTTTTCATTTCCTCTTCTGATTTCTTTAGTATTTCTACTTCTTTTTGGAGCTTCTCAATCTCTTCCTATAGCTCTTTGCTTCAATGGTTGGTTTCCTTATCTTTTTCAGCATGGGATCTTTTCAGTGTTTCTACTTCTTTCCAGAGTTTGTCATTCTCTCTCTCTAGGTCCTTCTTGAGTTCTTCATTCTCTTTTCTTAGTTCTTTGATTTGCTCTTTATAGTCTTGTAGTTCTTTAAATATGTTCCCAATTGTGTTTCTGATATCTGTGTCCTGGGGCATCCCCAGAGGGATCCCACTGTAGGAATCTTCCATAGGATTGGTAGAGCTTGGTGCAGGATTATCTTGCCACTTTTCCTGTGTTGTCTCTTCTTCGTGTTCCTGGCATATGGGCCTCTCCTTGCCTGTATTCCAATGTGAGTCCTAAATGCCTCTTCACTGTGTTGAAGGCTTGCTTTGCTTGCCTCCTTCAGATGCCTTCATAATCTCAGTTGGCGGGCGCGGGGAGGCGGGGAGCTCTTTAGCCCAGGTACCTGTGCTTCAGTTGGTCTCAGGAGATCTCCTCAGTCTCCTTTCTTTCTTTATTTTTTAATTTTATTTATTTCTGTATGTGTATGAATGTACTGTCTGCATGCAGGTTTGTGCACCTGTCTCATGCAATGCCCTGGAGGTCAGAAGAGGGTCTCGGATTCCCCTGGAACTGGAGTTCTCCTGGAATTGGAGTTTCAGATGGTTCTCGGCTGCCATGTGGGTGCTGGGGATCGAACCCGGGTCCTCTGTAAGAGTGGTTGGTGCTCTTAACTGCTAGGCCATCTCTCAGGCCTCCTTTTTTTTTTTTTCCAGTCTGCTTTCTTATATGACCTAGGAGCACTTGACCAGGGGTGGCATCACCCACACTAGGATGGACATTCCCATATCACTCAATAATCAAAAAATGTCTCAAGGACATGCCCATAGGTCAATTTGATATGGAAATTCCCTGAGGTTCCCCCTTCCCAGGAGTATCAAGTTGACAGCTGAAGCTATCCAGCACAATTGACCTTTTGTCAATTTCACACACAAACATATAGCTATTAAACCATAAAATTTCCATTTCTTGACCCAAGATATCATGTTAATATTAATATCACAACATAAACATAGTGTAACTTTAAAGATCCCATAGTCTGCCAGCCATAGTGGCACATGCTTTTAATCTCAGCACTCAGGAGGCAGAGGCAGATGGATCTCTGTGAGTTCAAGGCCAGCCTGGTCTACATAGTGAGTTCCAGGCCAGCTGGGGTTACAGGGAAACCCTTTCTCAAAAAGACAACAATAACAAAAATCCCATAGTGTTTAAAAAATTTAGCTGGGTGTGGTGGTGCATGCCTTTAATTCTAGCACTCAGGAGGCAGAGGCAGGTGGATCTTTGTGAGTTCAAGGCCAGCCTGGTCTACAGAGTGAGTTCTAGGACAGCTAGGGCTATAGGAAGACCCTGTCTTGAAAGGACCAAAAAAAAAAAATTCAAACAATTTAAAAGTTCAAAGTCTCTTAAAAATTTTAGCTATGGTATCTTGTAAAATCCAAAGCAAGTTATACACTGTGTTTTTCAAGAGGGAAGAACCAGGGTAGAACTGAAATCCAGCAGTGTAGCTTTGTGTCTGACATCAGAGATTTGCTCAGGATCTACTTTGGACTCCAAAAGGCCAGGAAACTCCACTTCTCTGCCATCCACAGCACTCACAATTTTTCTCAGTCTGGCTTCATTCCATACTTGTCACTGCCCTTGGTGATTGTCCCATGGTCCTGGCATCTTCAATATGCCGGAGTCTGTACTTCCACTCAGGTTGCACCTTCACTAATGGTCTCTCCAGGGCTCTCAAGTTGCCAAGCCTGAGCTTCTCTCCATGATGCCTTCAATTCTGCAGCTTTCATATTGCCAAAACCAGTATCATGTTAGAGACTCTTTTTTTTTCTTTTGTCTTTTTTTTTTGGACGGGGGTCTTTTTTGAGACAGGGTCTCCCTTTTAGCCCCAGCTGGCCTGGAACTCATTCTATAGACCAGGCTGGACTTGAACTCACAGAGTTCTGCCTGCCACTGTCTCCCAAGTGCTAGGATTACAGGCATGCATCACCACGCCTGGCTATTTTCTTTTGTCCTTTTGCAACAAGGTCTCCCTGTAGCCCCAGCTACCCTGGAACTGGTTATGTAGACCAGTTTGGTCTTGAACTCACAGCGATCCACCTGCCTTTGCCTCCTGAGAGCTGGGATTAAAGGTATGTACTAAAATAAATAAATAAATAAATAAATAAATAAATAAATAAACAAATAAATAATGAAGGTGTGCACTACCATACCCCACAAGAGACTTCTATATAGTACCAAGTTCTGCTTCTAGGTTGAGATGCAGCCTTGCCCCCTTATGGACCTTCTGTGTGCTGACCCTGAGGAAATAGTTACCACATTATTTCACCTTAATGATGGTAGTCTTCTGTTAATTAAAGCTGAGTCTTTCAGCCCCAGCTGACCAGTATCCATTGTCCCACTAAAGCACAAAAGTTTTCACTTCCATAGATTTAATTCGAAATATTACACTGGGGCCCCAAAGAGAGTCATTGAAGGACTCTGAAACTTT
Organism: Rhizomys pruinosus; assembly: GCA_009823505.1. Classification (NCBI taxonomy): domain Eukaryota; kingdom Metazoa; phylum Chordata; class Mammalia; order Rodentia; family Spalacidae; genus Rhizomys; species Rhizomys pruinosus. The sequence continues at coordinate 3,493,284 of VZQC01000410.1, forward strand.
CCTCTGAAACTTCACAAGCCAGGCCTCCATTGTCTGCATTTCTTTCAGCATTATCCCACAGAACATCCCATTAAACTCTAAGCAGTCAATGGCTTTGTATCCCAAAGTTCCAAGCACTTCCATAATCTTCCCCAAAACACCATAGTCAGGTCTTTCACAACAATACCCCATATTCCTGGTACCAACTTCTATCCTAGTTACTTTCTATTGCTGTGATAAAACACTCTGACCAAAACCAACTTGGGGCGGAAAGGGTTTATTTTGGCTTACAGTACAGTCCTTCACAGAGAGTGAAGCCAGAGCAGGAACTCATGGCAAGAACCTACAGGCAGGACCTGAAGCAGAGACCATGGAGGAATCCTGATTAGTGGCTTGCTCCTCTGGCCTGTGTTCACCCTCCTTTCTATGCAATCCAGGACCATCTACCTAGGAGTGGCACCACCCACAGTGGGCTGGGCCCTCCCACATCACTCAACAACCAAGAAAATGCCTCACAGACATGTCCAAGGGCTAGTCTGATAGAGGTAATTCCCCAGTTGAGGTTCCTTATTTCCAACTGACAACTGAAACTAACCAGCACACATGCCCGCATACACACACACACACACACACACACACACAAAATAAATGGTAAAGCCAGGATTTTAAAATCCTTGGCTCTAGGGTTGGAGAGATGACTCAGCAGTTAGAGAGATGGCTCAGCAGTTAAGAGCACTGGCTGCTCTTGCAGAGGACCCAGGTTCAATTCCCAGAACCCACATGATAGTTAACAACTGTCCATAACTTCAGTTCTAAGAGATCTGATGCCCTCTTCTGACCTCCAGGGGCATTTCACAACACAGATGCACTTATATACGTGCAAGAAATGCACTCATACACAAAGATAAAATAGTTTTTAAAAACCTGGATCCAGAATCTAAACTTGTTATCACTATACTTTGCTTCCTTGTAAAAAGGGACTTGGCACAAGAATAGCTAAAGTGACAGCAACTGCCAGTCCCAAACTCTGGTTGAGATCTTCTAAGGATACTTTCTTAAGACCAGAAAGAAAGGCTGCAGACATGCCTCAGTGATTAAGAGCAGGTGCTTCTCTTGCAGGGGGCCAGAATTTGGTTCCAAGCACCTGTATGGGTGACTCAAAACCTCCTGTTAACTCCAGCTCTAGGGGATCCCATGCCCCCTTTTGGCCTCCTTAGGCAACTGTACTTACTTGCATATATCCCCACACAGATGGACATACATACACATAATTAAAAATAAATATTTCTAGGTGGATCTCCTTGAGTTACAGGCTAGCAAGGGCTACATAGTAAGACTCTGCTTTAAAAAATTTCTTAAAAGAAAGAAAAAAAGACTATAAAGAGTCTGCTTGATTTTACCTACAATCTCTGCCATTAGCACTTAGTGGTTTAGAATACATTATTTAGCATCACTTTTGCTTTTTAGAGCTGCTGTAATAAAGCTAATAATCAAGGTTTCCATCTCAGTAAATATCCACACCCAGAATCACATTCTGCCATTGTTGAGCTTACAACAACCTAGTGGCCTCGCAACTAAGAATAAGAAGTAGTCAGCACCCTGGCCTGCCAGGTCTCCACTGTCTGGTCTTTGACCTCATCTGCTGCTTCTGTCTTTCTCCCTTACTTCACTTCTGTCTTTCTTCCCTTACAAGAACACATTCCCCTAGATAACCTTAGCTCACTAATTCCTTGATCAGAGGTCTCAAGGAAGTCTCTCCCTGCATTCTCCATGTCTCTCATCTGCTGTTCTTGTTATCTGTTGCTGCAAAATAAGTTACCCTAAACAGTGGACTAAAACATCAGTATTCATTTTATCTCTTGTAGCCTCAGAGGCCTCCAAGGATAAGGAGTTCTTTCAGGCAGAAGGTTCTGGATTTAGGATCCTTCGTATGGTTGTAATCAGATGGTGACTAGACTAGATCATTGCTGCCGCTGGCTCCATGCCATCTCAGAGCCCTTCTAAATGGCCTCTCTTGGGGCTGGTGAGATAGCTCAGCAGTTAAGAGCACTGGCTGCTCTCAAAGAGGACCTGGGTTCAGTTCCCAGCACCCACATGGTGGCTAACAACCATTCATAACTCTAGTTCCAGGGAATCTAATGCCCTCTTCTGCCTCTGTGAGCATTGCATGACACATGCACTACATACATGAAGGCAAAGCACTCACACATATAAATTTCAAAACTCAAAAGTATTAAATGGCCTCCCTTCCTGGGTCTGTATGAACTTGCTCATAGCATGCTGGCCTCAGGCAGCTAGCTCTTTACATAGTACCAGAAGGCTGCAAGGGAGTATTCCCAAAGGCAAAGTAACAGCTGCATTGTCTTCATGACTCACCTTAGACTTCCCAGAGCATAACTTCCTCATATTCTCCCTGATTCTGTAGTCACAAAAGCCACTTTGTTTCAAAGACAGAGAGCAAAGACACCCCTTGCAGTGGAAGAGGTGTTGTGATGATTAGCTTTGTCAACTTGACCCAACCTTGAATCTCCTGATTCAAGAGAGTCTCAGTGAGGAATTGTCTAGATAAAGTTGAACTGTGGGCATGTCTGGGGCAGGGCTGTCTTTATTACAATAATTGATGTGGGAGGATCCAGCCCACTGTCTGGGGCAGCATTCTCTAGACAGTAGGGGGATCCTGGACTATATGAGGAGAAGGAGCTGAACACAGATAAGCATGCACACCTCCATGCTCTCTCTGCTCTTGACTATATCTGTGACTAGTTGCTTCAAATTCCTGCCTTGACCTCCATACAGAGATGAATTGTAACCTGCAATTATAAGCCAAATAAACCCTTTCACCCTCAAAATTGATTTTGTCAGGGAATTTTGTCACAGCAACAGAAATGAAACTAGGACAGACATCAAAGTCACATTGTAACAGGAGCCTGCAACATGGGAGCAGTTGCTACCAGGTATGAAAAATGAAACTTTCTGCACCTGCCGGTGCTTTCCCTGGTGCACTCATCAGCACCTGTGTGTGTCTCTTGGCTTTGACATTTTCTGTCTTCTATCTTCTGCATTCAAATGTTTTGTTCCCTTCATCTTCCCCAAAGCCAAGCACAGATCCTGGTACATGGTGATATTAATATATGCTTATTGAATGAATGAACTCTTGACTTTTCACCCTAACCATAGGTCTACCAATGGTATCTAAGTCAGATACAAATATAACCATTTACAGCTGAAGGAAATGGGGCCCAAGAAGATTCGTAATTACCCAGGATCCACAGCTGCAAAGTGGAATCCAAGACTGACTGGTATGTCTAGCTCCTTCCAGTCATCCAGGTTGCAACTCTAAGGACTCCAGCCACTTCTACTCTTGCACGCTGCCTCAATCCACTAGCAGGCCAAATTCAATTTTTCCTGTTGGTTGCACTCAAGTGGAGAGCAAAGCAATTGCACTTTAAATCCCTTATAACATATTTCAGGCTATGTTCAGGGTAAGCATCACACTTGACGGTTAGATCTTATTGCTGGTTTGCGGTGGAAAAGCAATTAAACGAAAGGGTAGATGGTTTTTTAAATGGCCAGCTCGAATTTCTGGCTTTTCTTGTCCTTTTTTTCCCCCCTCTGGTTTTGCTGTCTCTACAGACATTTTACCAATATTCATCACTTTCCCTTAGGAAACCCTCAACCCTGTGATATTTTATATAATAAAGCCCCTGCATTGACCCTTTAAAGTCTTTGGTTAAAAGTGCCCTATTAACGTTCACAACTCCTCATTTCTGAGGCCTGGTCACATTTATTTCCCTATCTCTTACTGTCTCTCCAAGGAGGATCTCACATAATAGTGTTTGAAGGCTCAAAACTTCAAAGCAGATTCTTTACCATTTTTTATCTTGAGAAATATTCAATATTTGTGTAATTAAAGTGAAGTCTTCCTAGAGAAAATGACAATTCAAATAATTTTAAATGTACCTCCAAGAAAAAGGCTGTCAAAATGACATTTAATTGTCGAGTCACATGCTCGAAGGCCTTTGCCTCTCCCTCTGATTTCTTGTAATCTTTGAAGGTTATGTCATGGCTGACTTCAAATCACATTTTAAATTATCATGGCCTCTTTCAGAGCAAGTTCTAAGAGTAAGGAAATCTATCTTTCTTTTGTACTAGATTCTTTTTTTAAATTGCAGTGTTACCAAGGATTCGAAACAACAAAAGCTGAAAGGAAACAAAATCTTTCTTGACCTTGATTCTCTTGCTAGCTAACATCTTTTTTTTTCTTTTGCACTAACAGTTTTTTAAATAGCTCTTTAATACCTTCTGTCTCTTGTTTTCTTCTAGGCTAAATTGTATGGCAGAGGGGACCCATGCACTCCATCCTAATTGGCAATGCTAAGGGAATTTGTCAGGTTCTTGTCTTAATTGGTTCTCCCCTCTCCAGCCTTGACATTACACTTCTCCTCGATTCCACTCGAGCTGGTGTTCTGGCATACACTTACCTAGGTGGTCTTCCAAACAGCTGCACAATTAGTACCATAATGGATTCATCTTCGACACAGAACTTGCTGGGACCTTGAGGGGGAAAAGGTAGCCAGAAATAGTTAAGATCAGGGTTAGGGAGAATCCCTCCCTAGGCCTCCCTCAGGTCTGCTGAGAGAGCTCACAGTCTAGAATCCAAAGGGCCTTAGAAAACTTGTACTGGACCCTGACCAACCAGTCCTTAGGTCCAGTCCAATGTTTAATGGGGATCTCTAAGCACTGAACATTTTCAGGGTGTGACCTAATTGTTGGGCATTGTGTTAGGCACAGGGGCTACTAAAATACCTTTAGACATTGAACCTTTCCTTAAGTTGCTTATTGGGTAAGTGGAGGGAAAGAAAACAAAAACATATGAGAACAAACAATGGAGTCATGACCATGTTTAATAATAATTTCTTTTTCTTTCTTTCTTTCTTTCTTTCTTTCTTTCTTTCTTTCTTTCTTTCTTTCTTTCTTTCTTTCTTTCTTTTCTTTCCTTCTTTTTGTCATTTTGAGACAGGGTCTCCCTGTAGCCCCAGCTGACCTGGAACTCACTCTGTAGACCAGATTGGCCTTATACTCACAGAGATTCCCCTGCCTCTTCCTCCCAAGCGATAGGTTTAAAGGCTGTGTCACCACACCCGGCACATGAGCTGTTGTTTCAAGGGTTTGACATGTGTTTGGTCAAGTACTATATTGAAGAAGGAGGATGGTATTTTTCTTCTTTAATGTTTTATTTATTATTTTATTTTATTCTATGAGTTTATCACCTGCAGGTATGTAAATTGTTGTGCAATGCCCCCAAGAAGGTGAGAAGAGAGGGTTGGATCTCTTGGAACTGGAGTTACAGTTTTTAGCCATCAAGTAGGTGCTGGGAACAAAACTCAGGTCCTCTGCAAGATCAGCCAGTGCTTTTAACCACTGAGCCATCTTTCTAGTCCCAAGGATGCTATTTTTCACAATTAAGTATACGCATAAATAAAGAAATACAATGCCTTAGTAACTTTTTTTTTATCTATAGTAGCTAGGAGTTATTGAAATCCTGGGAAGTTTTAAAACCTTCCAAATCTCTACCCTCCATACAACTTCTTTGTGTATTTTGCCCATTTCCTTATCTACACAAACACCATTTAAAAAATTTTTTTCGAGATCTCCTGAGCCCAGCGGCAGGAAGACGGGGAGACAGGTAGGGACTGGGTGCCTTGGCGAGCTGACTGCTGATCGTTTGGTCCTGCTGTCTTTGGTTTGATTCGCCTTTGTGGCTGTGAGGTTGGAGTTATCCCCCCAGCTGGGATTAAAGGTGTGGTCTTTGGCTTGATTAGATCTAGTGGCTGTGGGGGCGGAGTTATCCTCCCAGCCGGTATTAAAGGCACGCTTGTGTGACTCTTGAGATTTGAGATCTCCTGAGCCCAGCGGCAGGAAGAGGGGGAGACAGGTAGGGACTGGGTGCCTTGGCGAGCTGACTGCTGATCGTTTGGTCCTGCTGTCTTTGGTTTGATTGGCCTTTGTGGCTGTGAGGTTGGAGTTATCCCCCCAGCTGGGATTAAAGGTGTGGTCTTTGGCTTGATTAGATCTAGTGGCTGTGGGGGCGGAGTTATCCTCCCATTTTGATTTTTTACAAGCTAACCCATGTTTCCCGCTCATGTCCCCCCATCGGCACCGAGAGCTCGTGCATCTGCCAAACAGCTTTCCATCTCTTAGTTCTTTCTCAATATTTTCCATGGGGAAGTTGACTGTTTTGAGCAGAAGTTTTTTTTTTTTTTTTTTTTTTAGTCAGTTCTTTGATGCCGTATTTTCTGTTGTTGTTGTTGTTTCCAAAATGCATTTATGCCCAACTGCTTTGTAAAAAAGCAGGGGCCTTACACAAGAAATACTTACAACTGGGTAATTGGCACATCATCCACAGATGAGGGATACCAGTGATCCTTTTTTTTCTTGGACGGTGTTACTTCACTCAGCATGATGCCCTCTAGCTCCACAAGTTCCTCAAAGCTCGTGATGTCATCTTTCTTTACTGCTGCATAGAATTGCACTGTGTAGATAACCAGACATTTTCTCTATCCCTCGTCAGTTGAGGGCATTTAGGTTGGTTGCAACTCATTGCTATTGTGAAGAGAGCTGCAATAAACATGGCCGTGCATGTTCTCTGTGGTGGCGTAAGCCTTGAGGGTACAGGCCCAGGAATGGTACGACTGGGTCAGTGAAAAGTTCCGATCCAAGTTCTTTCAAGGGGTCTCCACCTGCTTTCCATAGTGGCGCTGTAAACAAGTTACATTCCCACCAGCAGTGGATGAGGTGGGTTCCCCTTACCCCACAACCTCACCAGCACTTGGTTATTTGTTTTTCTCCTTATCTAGAAAGCCATCTTATCGGAGTAGAGATGATATCTTAAGTGGGTTTGATGTGCATTTCCTTAATGATCAGTGATTTGAACACTTCTTAAGATATATCTCATCCATTTTTAATTGCTCACTGGTGAAATCTCTGTATAGCTCTTTACTCCATCTTTAAAAAAAACTTTTAAAAAAAATTTTATTTTTCTTTTGTTTTTTGAGTAGTTGATATTTGCTGGAAAGCAAATGCTTTGTCAGATGTATCTGCGAGTGAAGGTTTCCTCCCACTCTGTTGGTTTTTTTTTTTTTTTTTTTTTTTTTTTTTTTTTTATTTTCATTTTAATTTTATAATTGGGAATTTTTGTCAATTTTGTTGATCTTATTTCTTGTGCTACTGCTGTCTGATTTAGGAAGTCTTTTCCTATACCTATGTCTTGTAGTCTGCGTTGCAACTTTTTTACTTCAGTCACCTTCAGAGTTTGGGGTTGCACGTGAGGTCTTTAATCCATCGGAGGTGCTTTGTACAGGGTGGAGGTAGGGGTTTAATTTTTTTTTTTTTTTTTTTTTTTTTTTTTTTTTTTTTATTTTTATTTTTTTGAAGATTCTGTCTTTTCTCTATTGTGTTTCTTGGCCCCCTTGTCAAATATGAGATGGCTTGAAATTGTATGTGCTTCGAAGTTTGGATCTTCGGTTTTTGTTCCATGGGGCAACAGGTCTGTTTTTTGTGCCAGTACCGAGCTGTTTTTAGGACTATAGCCCTGTAGTATAGTTGAAAATCGCGGTAGAGAGATCCCCCCGTGTAGATCTTTTCACTCATTGATTTAGCTTATTCGGGGTTTTTTGTTTTTGCAAATGAATTTAAGAACATTTTGTTTCCAAGCCTGTAGAAACACTTTGGGGATTTTGATTGGGAATTGCATTAAATCTATATAAGAGTTTTGGTAAAATGGACATGTTTTACAATGTTAATTTGCCCCATCCTATGAACATGGGAGGTTTTTTTCCATCTTCTGGGTCTTCTTGTCTTATCAATTTTCTTTCTTTTCTTAAAGGGTTTAAAATTTTTTGTTGTAGAGGTCTGGTATCTTTGGTTAGAGGTTTTGTTCCTAGGTACGTTATTGTTTTTGAGGCTATTTGGAGTGGGAAGGTCTCTTTGAAATTCTTTCTTTCTCCAGTTGCTTGTTGTTGGTGTAAAAAGAAAGGGGGCCATTGATTTTTCTAAGGTATAATTTTGTATCCCTGACCACTTTGCTGAAGATGTTAATTGTTTCTAGGAGGTTTTCCTGGTGGAGTTTTTTTTTGCATCCCTTAAGTAAAACATCATATCAATCAGCAAAGTAGGATAGTTGGACTTCCTATTTTCCAATTAGTAGTACTCCGTTAATATCCTTTTCTTGCCTAATTATTGCTCTAGCAAGTGTTTGAAGACAAATGTTGAAAGATGGGTGGAGGGGAGGGGCAGCCTTGCCGGGGGCCTACCGTTAAAGGGCATGTTTCTGACATTTCCCCCATTTAGAGGATATTGGCTGTGGGTTTCCTGTATATGGCTTTGATTTACATTGGAGGAATGATCCCTCCAATCCAATTCGCTTCTAGGAACTTTAAGCATGAAGGGATGCGAGGATTTGTCAAAGGCTGTTTCAGCCAATCGAGATGATGGTGTGGTTTTGTCTTTGGTTCCATTTATGTGTTTGATGATGTGTTAGTGTATTTTATCAGTACTGTTTTGACACATCCCTGCATCTCTGTATGAATCCCACTTGGTCACGATGGATGATATTCTTGATAGGTCTGATCCTATTTGCCAGTACTTCTGATTTCAGGACTTTTGGCATCTGTGTTCATTAGTTGGGTCTATAATTCTCCGTTTTGTTTGTATCTTTGCCTGGGTTTTGGTAAGAGGGATGTTGGCTTCGTAGAAGGAAGTTGGGAGAATTCCCCTCTGTGAATACTTCTAAACATTTCAGAAATAATGGTTGTAAGTCCTTTTGGGAGAATGTTTTTATAGAATTCTGCTGTGAAACGTCCGGGCCTGGGCCTGTTTGTTGTTTTTTTAGTTTTTGGGAGCTTCTAACTTACATGCCTTCCGCTATTTTTCTTTATATGGTATGGGTCTGTTTAAGCTGCTTGTCTCCTCTTGGCCAAGCTTGGGTGATTCCCAAGATTTCAGATATTCGTTCGTCCTTTCTTCTAGATGTTTCTTTTTTTTTTTTTTTTTTTTTGGTCTTTGCGAGACAGGGTATAGATTTGCAAACTTGGTAGAATTAGGTTCTTGTAATATTCCAAGAATTTTCTTGATCGTTTCATTGCGTTGTGATATTTCCCTTTTCATCACAGATTGTATTGATTTGGAGTTGTTCCTTCTTTTCTTTTTGGTTAATGGGACTAGAGGTCTTTCTGTCTTGTTATTGTTCAAATGAACCAACATTTTGGCTTATTGACTTTTTGTATTGGTTTCTTTGTTCTCTATTTACATGATTTCTGCTTCTGTCAGTTTTGTTATGTTCTTCCTGTCTGTTGCGTTAGGGTTCATTGTTGTTGACTCTCCAAGTTTCTTTAAGCTGATGTGTTAGATCATCACTTGTGCTGCTTTCTGGTTTTCTAATGTAGGACCCAGGGCTATAATTCTCCCTTCTTGAGGACTGCTTTTAAGGTATCCCATAGGTTTTGTTGTGTTGTTATTTCAGTGGTCATTTCGACGTTCCCAGATGTTTTAGTTCTCTTTTTATCTCTTCCTGACCCATTTATTATTCAAGAGTGTTGGTGTTTTTGGGGTCTCCAATGTTTTCTTGTAGGCCAGGAGGGCTTGTCCTGGGTTGAGTTGAGCTTCATTGCACTGTGTCTGACAGGCATCATGAAATTTTTTCAATTTTTTTGATTTGTAAGTTTTTTGTCCCATTTTTTTTTTTTTGTCTATTATGGAGAATTGTTTCCGTGGGGTGGCTGAGTAGAAAGTGTATTCTCTGGTATAAGGATGGAATGTTCGGTAGAAGGTCTATGAGGTTCCATTTGGCGTATCATCTCGTTCAGTTCAGATGTCTCTCTGGTTTTATTTTTTGTTCCTGTGACCTATCCAAAGGACTCAGTGGGGTGTTTGAAATGCTCCCACTAATGTGGCCTGGGGTTAGTTCTGTGACTTGGGATCCTGGAGAATTGTTCCTTTTATAAATGTTGGTTTGCACCCTGAATTTGGTGCATATATATTATAATTGTGAATTCTTCTTGTGGATTGTTCCTTTGATGAAATTGGTAATGGCTTCTTTGTCTCTTCTGTTTTTTTTTTTCTTTTAGTTCTTTCTTACGATTCTAAAATCTCTCAGCAAACACCTGCTTTTCTTTTTGATACCATTTGTTGGAATATATTTTTTCCATCCCTCACTTTAAGGTGGGCCTGTGCTTGAAGGTAAGATGTGTTCTTTGCAGACAGCATATCGATGGATTCTGTTTCCTAATCCATCTCCCAGTCTATGTCCTTTGATTGGGGGAATATTAGGTCCATTAAATATTTAAGGTTTTGACTGATAGGTTTGTGTTGCTTCCTTTGCCTTAGTATCCATCTGCAGTGGTTTTGATTCGGTTTCTACTTCTGCAGTTATGCTATTTCAATTGATTTCTCCTTCTAGTTGCTTGGGTGTTGGCTTGCTCCTTCTTCTGTTCTGTGGGAATTGCTGCAGTATTCTCTGAGGGTTGTTTTCCCGGACATGTTTCTTTCAAGTTGTTTAAGTCATGGAAATTTTCTCTCCCTTCCAACTATGATTGACGTTTGTGCTGGGTATATAACTCTGGCTGGCATCCATTGTTCCTCAACACTGGGATGCCTTTGCTCCAGGTTCTTCTTGCCTTCAATGTTTGCCATGGAAAGTCCGTTGTTTATTCTGATAGGTTCCCCTTATGAAGGTCACTTGTTGTTTTTTGCCTTGTCGCTTTGAGAGTTTGTCTTTGTTTTGGTGTCCAGATTTTAACTATATGATGTGGTCGGGAGAATTTCTTTTCTGATCTTGTCGTTTGGGAGTCTATGTGCTTCTTGTTGGTATTGGTTGTCCTTTTTTTAGTTTGGGGAAGGTTTCATCTATTATTCTGTGGAAGAATCCTGATCACATACCTTTCTTGGGATTCTTCTTTCCTCTATTCTATGATGCGGAGGTTTATGCTTTTCATAGTGTCCCACAGCTCCTGTATTGTTCCATTTTGTGGTATTTTTACATTTTTCATAATATTTTCCTTGAGGTTTTTAGTTGTTCTGTGTTACCTCCAGGTCTGATATTCTTTTTCTGCTTCCCCATTCTGCTTCTGAGGCTTTTTCATTTCCTTTCCTCTTGAATGGATGAGTGTTTTGATTCCTTTTTTCATTTCCTCTTCGATTTCTTTAGTGTTTCTATTTGTTTTTGAAGCCTCTCTTCTCGATCTCTTTTTTGTGTTTGTAGCTCTTTGTTTGCTGGTTGGTTTGTTTTCTTTTTTTTTTTTTTTTTTTTTTTACATGGGATCTTTTCAGGTTTCTATTTCCTTGGAGCTTGGTTCATTCTCTCTCTCTCTGGTCCTCATTCTCTTTTCTGAGTTCTTTAATTTGTTCTTTATAATCTTTATAAAGTTCTTTAAATATGTTCCCAAATTGTGTTTCTGATGGCGGTGCCCTGGGGCATCCCCGGAGGGTTCCCACTGCAGGAGTCATCCACAGGGGTGGTAAAGCTTGGCACAGGAATATCCTGCCCCTTTCCAGTGTAGCCTCTTCTTCGTGATCCTGGGACATATGGGGGCTTTTTTTCTGGCCTGTATTCCAATGTGAGTCCGAAATGCCTCTTCACTGTGTTTTCACTGTGTTGAAGGCTTCTTTTGCTTTTGCTTGCCTCCTTCAGTCCTTCTTCGTAATCTCAGTGGGCGGGGGGGGGGGGGGGGGGGGGGGGAAGGGGGTGTCTCTTCAGCCCGCGGCCCCGGCACCTGCCCGCTGGGCTCAGGAGATCTCAAAATCTCAAGAGTCACACAAGCGTGCCTTTAATACCGGCTGGGAGGATAACTCCCGCCCCCACAAGCCACTAGATCTAATCAAGCCAAAGACCACACCTTTAATCCCCAGCTGGGGGATAACGCCAACCTCACAGCCACAAAGGCCAACTCAAACCAAAGACAGCAGGACCAAACGATCGGCAGTCAGCTGTGCCAAGGCACCCAGTCCCTACCTGTCTCCCCCTCTTCTGCCGCTGGGCTCAGGAGATCTCAAATCTCAATCTCAAGAGTCACACAAGTGTGCCTTTAATACCGGCTGGGAGGATAACTCCGCCCCCACAGCCCACTAGATCTAATCAAAGCCAAGACCACACCTTTAATCCCAGCTGGGGGATAACTCCAACCCACAGCCACAAAGCCAATCAAACCAAANCTAGGTTTTTAAAATTGGTAGAATATAGGTTCTTGTAATATTCCAAATGAATTTTCTTGATCTTTCATTGTCACGTGTGATATTCCTTTTCATCACAGATTGTATTTATTTGGAGTTGTTCCTTCCTCTTCTTTTTGTTAACTGGGCAGAGGTCTTTCTGTCTTGTTATTCTTCAAATGAACCAACATTTTGGTTCATTGCTTTTGTATTGTTTTCTTTGTTTTATTTGCATTATTTCTGTTCTGCTATTTTGTTATGTTCTTCCTGTTGTTGCGTTAGGGTTCTTGTTGTTGCACTCTCAAGTTCTTTAAGCTGATCGTGTTAGATCATCATTGTGCTGCTTTCTGGGTTGTTTCTTAATGTAGGACCCAGGGCTATAATTTTCCCTTCTTGGATGCTTTTAAGGTATCCCCATAGGTTTTGTTGTGTGTGTTGTTTGTCAGTGGTCCATTCAGCTTTCCCAGGATGTTTTTAGTTCTTTTTTATCCTCTTCCTTGACCCATTTATTATTCAAGAGTGGTTGTTTTGGGTCTCCATGTGTTTTCTTGTAGGCCAGGGGGCTTGTTCCTGGGTTGAATTGAGCTTCATTGCACTTGTGTCTGACAGGACATTGAAATATTATTTCAATTTTTTTGATTTGTAGAGGTTTTTTGTTCAGGATTTTTTTTTTTTCTATTATTGGAGAATTGTTTCCGTGGGGTGCGAGTAGAAAGTGTATTCTCTTCGTTAAGGATGGAATGTTCGGTAGAAAGGTCGTATGAGGTCCATTTTGGTGTATCATCTCGTTCAGTTCAGATGTCTCTCGTTTTATTTCTTTGTTCCTGTTGACCTATCCAAAGGACCAGTTGGGGTGTTGAAATGCTCCCACTAATGAGTGGCTGGGGTTAGTCTGTGGACTTGGGATCCTGGAGAATTGTCCTTTATAAAGTGTTGGTTTTGTCACCTAGAATTTGGTGCATATATTATTATATGATTGTGAATCTTCTTGTGGATTGTTCCTTTGATGAGAATGTAATGGTCTTCTTTGTCTCTTCTGTTTTTTATTTTGTTTTTTCTTTTATGATTGTGAAATCTTAGCCAAACACCTGCTTTCTTTTTGGAGTACATGTGTTGGAATATTTTTTTCCATCCCTCACTTTAAGGTGGTGCCTGCCTTGAAGGTAAGATGTGTTCTTGCAGACAGCATATCGATGGATTCTGTTTCCTAATCCATCTCCCAGTCCTATGTGCCTTTTGATTGGGGAATATTAGGGTCCATTAAATATTTAAGGTTTGATGATAGGTTTGTGTTGCTTCCTTTGCCTTATATCCATCTGAGACGTGTTTTGATGTTCGGTTTCTACTTCTGCAGTTACGCCTATTTATTGACTTTCTCCTTCTAGTTGCTTGGGTTGGCTTGCTCCTTTCTTCTGTTCTTGGGAATTGCTTGCAAGTATTCTCTGACGGGTTGTTTTCCCGGACATGTTTCTTTCAATTGTTTATAAGTCATGGAAGATTCTTCTCTCCTTCACTTGATTGACTTTGTGCTGGATATAGTAATCCTGGCTGGCATCCCATTGTTCCTCAACATGGGAATGCTTCCCAGGTTCTTCTTGCCTTATTCGTTTGCCAGTGAGAAGTCCGTTTTATTCTGATAGGTTCCCCTTAAAGCGTCACTTGTTGTTTTTCCTTGTCGCTTGAGAGTTTGTCCTTTGTTTTGGGTGTCCGATTTAACTAGATGTGGCGTGGAGAATTTCTTTTCTGATCTTGTCGTTTGGGAGTCTATGTGCTTCTTGTATTGGTTTGGTTTGTCTTTTTTTAGTTTGGGGAAGTGTTTCATCTATTATTCTGTTGAAGAATACTATCAATAACCTTGTCTTGGGATTCTTCCTTCCTCTATTCTATGATGCGGAGGTTTGATGCTTTTCATAGTGTCCACAGCTCCTGTTGTTCCATTTTGTGGGTATTTTTAACATTTTTCATAATCTTTCCTTGAGTTTTTAGTTGTTCTGATGTTACCTCAGGTCCCTGATATTCTTTTGTTCTGCTTCCCCATTCTGCTTCTGCAGGCTATTTTCATTCCTTTCCTCTTGAATGGATGAGTGTTTGATTTCCTTTTTTCATTTCCTCTTTCGATTTCTTTAGTGTTCTATTTGTTTTTGAAGCCCTTCTCGATCGTCTTTTTTGTGTTTTGTTTGCTGGTTTTTGCTTTGTCTTTTTGGTTTTTTTTTTTTTTTTTTTCGCTGGGATCTTTTCAGGTTTCACTATTTCTCTGGAGCTTGGTCATTCTCTCTTCTCGGGTCCTCATTCTCCTTTTCTTAGTTCTTTAATTTGTTTTTATATCTTGTAAGTTCTTTAAATATGTTCCCAATTGTGTTTATGATGTGCGGTGCCTGGGGCATCCCCGGAGGGATCCCACTGCAGGGAGTCTCCACAGGGGTGGTAAAGCTTGCATCGGATTATCCTGCCCTTTCCAGGTGTAGTCTCTTTTTGTGATCCTGGACATATGGGGGCTTTTTTTCCTGTATTCCAATGTGCGTCCTGAACATGCCCTTACTTTCACTGTGTTGAAGGCTTTTGTTTTGCTTGCCTCCTTCAGTCACTTCTTCGTAATCTCAGTTGGGCGGGGGGGGGGGGGGGGGGGGGGGGTGTCTCTCGCCGGGCGGCACCTGCCGCTGGGCTCAGGAGATCTCAAATCTCAAGAGTCACACAAGCGTGGCCTTTAATACCGGCTGGGAGGATAACTCCGCCCCCACAGCCACTAGATCTAATCAAGCCAAAGACCACACCTTTAATCCCAGCTGGGGGATAACTCCAACCTCACAGCCACAAAGGCCACTCAAACCAAAGACAGCAGGACCAAACGATCGCAGTCAGCTCGCCAAGGCACCCAGTCCCTACCTGTCTCCCCTCTTCCTGCCGCTGGGCTCAGGAGATCCTCAAATCTCAAGAGTCACACAAGTGTGCCTTTAATACCGGCTGGGAGGATAACTCGCCCCCACAGCCCTAGATCTAATCAAGCCAAGACCACACCTTTAATCCCAGCTGGGGGATAACTCCAACCCACAGCCACAAAGGCCAATCAAACCCAAAGACAGCAGGACCAAACGATCAGCATTCAGCTCGCCAAGTGCACCCAGTCCCTACCTGTCTCCCTCTTCCTCTCCGCTGGGCTCCAAGAGATCTCAAATCTCAGAGTCACACAAGCGTGCCTTAATACCGTGCTGGGGGATAACTCCGCCCCCACAGCCACTAGATCTAATCAAGCCAAAGACCACCCCTTTTAATCCCAGCTGGGGGATAACTCCAACCTCACAGCCACAAAGGCCAATCAAAACCAAAGACAGCAGACCAAACGATCAGCAGTCAGCTCGCCAAGGACACCCATTCCCTACCTGTCTCCCCTCTTCCTGCCGCTGGCTCAGGAGATCTCAAATCTCAAGAGTCACACAAGCGTGCCTTTGAATACCGGCTGGGAGGATAACTCCGCCCCCACAGCCACTAGATCTAATCAAGCCAAAGACCACACCTTTAATCCCAGTGGTGGGATAACTCCAACCTCACAGCCACAAAGGCCAATCAAACCAAAGACAGCAGGACCAAACGATCAGCAGTCAGCTCGCCAAGGCACCCAGTCCCTACCTGTCTCACCCTCTCTCCTGCCGCTGGGCTCAGGAGATCTCAAATCTCAAGAGTCCCACAAGTGTGCCTTTAATACCGGCTGTGGGGATAACTCCGCCCCCACACCACTAGATCTAATCAAGCCAAGACCACACCTTTAATCCCAGCGGGGGATAACTCCAACCTCACAGCCACAAAGGCCAATCAAACCAAAGACAGCAGACGCAAACTATCATCATGCAATCAGTCTCGCCAAGGCCCCTCCTCTACTTCGCTCTCCCCCTCTTCTTCCAGCCTGTGTCTCAGGAGATCTCAATCTCACGAGTCACAACCAAGTGGTTCCTTTAATAACCATGCTGTTAGATAAACTACGCCCCACCCCCCCAGCCACTAGATCTAATCATGCCAAAGACCACACCTTTTTTAAATACTCAGCCTGATGGGGATAACTCCAACCTCACACTCCACAAAGAGCCAATCCAAACCAAAGACCACAGGACCAAACGATCAGCAGTCAGCTCGCCAAGTCACCCAGTTCCTACTGTCATCCCCCTCTTCCTTGCCGCGTGCTCAGGAGATCTCAAATCTCAAGTGCACACAAGGGCCTTTAATACCGCTGGAGGATAACTCCGCCCCACAGCCATAATCTAATACAGCCAAAGACCAAACCTTTAATCCCAGTGGGGGGAATAACCCAACCTCACAGCCACAAAGGCCAATCAAACCAAAAGACAGCAGGACAAAACGATCACCAGTCAGCTCGCCAAGGCACCCAGTCCCTACCGTCTCCCCCCTCTTCCTGCCGCTGGCTCCAGGAGATCTCAAATCTCAAGCGTCACACAAGTGTGCCTTTAATACGGCAAAAAAAAAAAAAAAAAAAAAAAAAGAATTAGACACTAAAAAAAAAAAAATTTTTTTTCATTTATTTACATTTCACACCGTTCTGTCTTTTAAATTATTTACTCCCATCTATTTAGAATGAAGCAGAAAGGCAAAATGTGACAGAGTGTAGATTTTTGTCAGATAATATTGCAAAGCAGAAGGAAATATTCAAGATACATATGATAAATAAAAACATAATATTTTTGCATCAGAACAACCTCCAGCCACACATTTGAGAAAATCTAGAATCTAATCAGACAGCAGCTGTGAATTAAGGATTAAGAATTAAGAATTAAGGTCAACAATTGACAAATGGGACCTCATTAAACTCAAAAGCTTCTATACATCAAAAGAAACAATCAAGGAAGTGAAAACTCACAGAATGGGAGGAAACCTTCACCGCAGAAACATCTGACAAAGCATCGATTTCCAGAATATATAAACTACTCAAAAAAAAAGAAGAAAGAAATCAAATGACCCACTCAAAAGATGGAGCAAAGAGCTGAACAGAGACTTCACAAGTGAGGAATTAGAGATGACTGAGAAACATCTTAAAGTGTTCAACGTCTCTAATAATTAAGGAAATGCAAATTAAAACCACTTTAAGGTATTTTACTCCAATAAGACTGGCTAGGATCAAGAAAACAAATGATACCAAGTGCTGGAGAGGTTGTGGGGAAAGAGGAACACTCATCCACTGCTGGTGGGAATGTAAACTCGTGCAGCCACTATGGAAGCACTGTGGAGAATCCTTGGAAGACTTGGAATGAACTTGCCACCTGACCCAGCCATACCACTCCTGGGCATATACCCACATGATTCACCCCACCGCAGAGATACATGCACAGCCATGTTTATTTCGGCTCTCTTCATAATAGCAAGGAGCTGGAACCAACCCAAATGCCCCTCAACTGACAAGTAGATAGAGAAATGTGGTACATCTACACAATGGAGTTCTATGCAGCGGTAAAGAAAGATGACATCATGAACTTTGCAGGTAAATGGCTGGAGCTAGAAGATATCATGCTGAGTGAAGTAACACAGTCCCAGAAAAACAAACAATGAATGGTATCCCTCATCTGTGGATGCTAGCACCACATGACAAACTAAGCAATGTCAATGTGATCTGAAAACAACTGTGCTCTTATATTGTAGAATCCCTTAAAAAATAAACAAAGAAGAAAAAAAGAAAATCTAGAATCTGAAGATATATGTTTGAAAAAGAAGACATAAAGACTGTGACAGGCAATTAAGAAAATACAAAGAACAGTGTGTTTTAAAATGTGTGGAATACAGTAAAAGCTGTACTTGTCAAATTCATAATCTTGAACACAATATTTATAAACAAAAGAGGATTTAGGATTCATCATCCTGGGTTCAAATCAAAGTGTTGCCACTGACTGACTGGTCTTTAGGCCTCTCTCAGTCTATCTATTTATATAACCTGGAATAATGGTGGCTTAAAATAAGGAGCAAACTTATAAAGTATACTCCAGATAGTATCTGGTATGAAATAGGTACTCAACAAATATTAGAAGACTTTAAGATTTTTAAGAGGTGTAGTTTTTATTGTGACCATTCAGAAAAATAGTTCTTAATAATTCAAATGCTTTGAAGTGAACTAAATGTATCCTATCTGTGTCCAAGATAGTCATCTTGTTTATCTTGACTTGGTAGTTGGTATAAGAGTGTCAAGTTGTCAGTCATGATGGTATATTCCTTTAATCCCAGCACTTATGAGGTAGAAGCAGGCAGATCTGTGTGAGGTCCATGCCAGTCTGGTTACATAGCAAGTTCCAGGCTAAGCCAGAGCTACAGAATGAGACCCTGCTCTGCCCCCCCCCAAATTAAGTATCAAAGTAAATTGACACTGCTTTTAATTATTCACTAAAATAATATGGTTGCTTCTATTCTGAAAATTGCCTCCTTAGAAACAATTTATATAGTGCATTCTTAACCTTCAACTGTGATTGCCAAGCTTTTTTTTTTTTTAAGTTTGAGAAGGGGCCTTTGGGGTAATTTAGATCTTAAGACCTGAAACTGCTTTATTCATTCTGTTTTTCTGGCTTTGGGAGAGAAGGAATTTTTCTTTATCCTTTGTTTCAGTACAAGGGACAACTCATAAGCACAGTGTCAGGTCACATCAAAACAGAGGAAAACAGTTTCTTGGTTTCAAATTTTCTACCAAAAAAGAGAGGCTTCCATTTTTTTTGAGGCTTCCATTTTGTTCCACTCTAATTAGTGTGAGAGCTAAGCATGCCTGACTTAGTGAGCAGCCAGATGCTCTGAAAGCATCACACAGGTCTTCCACATCCACGGCATCTGCTGAAGGAAATGGCTGACAGGACCTTCTCTCCAGCATGGCAGCTGCTGTAAAGTCAAGGTGGTAAGAAACAACATTCTCAAACTCTCCTACTTCCTTCTATATCAGAGGTACAAAGATGGTTATTTCAATTGGAATTTAGAAATTAAAAAAAAAATCAAAGTTAGTGAGGCGTTTCATCATCAAGAGCCTGTGGGAAGGGCTGGATAACAAGGTTACTACCAGAATGAGATTGCATACAATGTTTACTCTTGCTTTTCTAGTGAGGAAATTGGGGCCAATGGTAGTATTCTATCTTAACCAGGATATTATGACTTAATTAGGGCCCTGGGCCTTTTATGAAGCACTGAGATCACAATTCAATATAAATTTAATGGATCAAAGGAGTTTCCCGGATGTACTACTTCAAAGAGCCCTAGCTCCCATGTGGACTAAAGAGACTTCTCCACCATCAAGACATCAGAGTCTAAAGCATTGTGGGTAATGGTCTGCAGTCTGTGTCCCAGAAGAGTGCACCTGAGTTTCAGCCAGGCAGCTGGGGTACACTCCTGTTCAGAGGTTCAGTCTCCCTCCACCCAGCGAGGATTTCATTCTGGCTAGCTAAGCGTCCATTTTGTATAAGGCACTATGCAGATTCAGAAATGAATAACATGATTCCATAGATCCTGTAGATCCTGTAATCTATTCTTTTTTTTTTTTTTTAATGTAGGTGAGATCTAGGGCTTCCTTCAGGCTAGAAGTCACAAACTCAACTGCACTGCAGCAGTGCCGCTGACTAGTGTGAGTGGCTCTGGCTGGGTGTAAAACAGTTAAGGGTGGGTGAGTAGGGGGTGGGAGCTGCTTCCAGCTGGAGACTGCACCCCTTTTAAAGGGAGCAGCTGTTACTCATTTCCAGCCAAGTGTGTTTCTCATGAAGAAATGCAGCCCAGTTTGGCCAATACTGAAGATTTCTCAGGAAAAGCCAGAACTCTCAACTTTTGTGTAAAACTTCTCAAATTTCTAAAAGGCCAAGTGTTCCCAGTCCAGTGTGCTGTCCCTCTCACAGCCTGAGGGAAGAGCAGTCACAGAAGTACCCAACATCCTTCGCAAACATCCTTTCTCATTTCTTTTATTTTTTTTTAAACATTCATTTTTTTTTTTAATTTTATTTATTTCCGTATGTGTATCAATGTACTGTCTGCATGCAGGTCTGTGCACCCGTGTCGTGCAATGCCGCGGAGGTCAGAAGAGGGTCTCGGATTCCCCTGGAACTGGAGTTCTCCTGGAATTGGAGTTTCAGACGGTTCTCGGCCGCCATGTGGGTGCTGGGGATCGAACCCGGGTCCTCTGTAAGAGCGGTCGGCGCTCTTAACAGCTAGGCCATCTCTCCAGCCCTCATTTCTTTTATACCTCTCTGTTTTCTGCCTCCTGATTTCAGGTTGGGTTCCATTGACCTTCAGTGGGGGAACCTTGGAGTGTCAGTTGTTACTGTGTTAGAGACAGCCTTGAAACACACTTGTGTCATGGTAACCACTTCACTATAGGTTTTTAATTTTAACAAGGTAATATGTATGATTTGCTTCTTTAAGGGAAGAGCCCTATCAGTTTTAGCTAACACTTGAAGGCTGAGATACATTAAGAGATTTGTGCTGAGTTATGCAGTAAAGAATTCCATTTTGAAGTGGCTGCAAAAAGCATCAAATGGCACATGAAAGTCACTGCCTGAAGGGTTAGTATTAAAACTGGGTTAGAAAAGGGACAAATAGGCCAGCTATTAAAAGACCATCAAATGACCCCTCTCTCTTTTTAAAAGATAATAGGAATATCTGTACAATAAATGCAGAGAGAAGTCTATTATACTTAAAACATTGCCTTCTGTACAAGCATAGAGAGCTGAAGGTTAAGAATATCAGCTGTGAGCAGTGCACTGGGTGTTAGAGAGAGATGGGTCAGGAGGAATGGATGGGATCAAAGGGTGAGGATATGGAACTTTCCAGTAGAAGAGACTTAGAAAAGTAGACCAGCCCACCATCAAAGGCCTGGGATTGCAAGGTACTATTGCGTATGTGCTGTGGTTTGATAACCCCCCAGGAATTATGTGTTAGAAGCATAATCCCCATCCCAGCAGTGATGAGACATAAGTTCTTTAGGAGGCTATTCATTTACCAAGGCTCTGCCATCAGGATGGGTTAATGCCAGGATCTCAGGAGTGGGGTAGTTGCAGCAGTGGGCTCCTGATAAAAGGATGGCTCTGCCTCTTCCTGTCTCTCCCCTTCCTGTTATCCTGCTATCTTGCCCTTCCCCCCTCTGCTGGACAAGGCAAGAAGGCCTTGGTCAGATGCAGGTCCTTCAACAAAATCAATCTCTTCAGAAATTACTCAGTCTCAGGTATTCTAGTGTAGTAGCACAGAACAGACTAAGTCAATGCATTATTGGAAAAGCAGATAAAATAAGAAAGATCAATGAAATCAGCCAAGAATGAGAGAGAAGAGTTCTGTGTGAAGGGATTAGGTCTTGAGATAAATATAAACATAGTGCTGTGCTGGAAAATAGCTAATAACTGGCTTTGGGTGGGGTGGGGGGAGAAACTCTGGTATGTTCCATTTGCTTGCTTCCATGGTATATATATATATATATATATTTTTTTTTTTTTTTTTTTTTTTTTTATTTGGNTTCAATGAAGTTAGAGAAAATGAAAAAAAAAAAATCAAATTAGGTGAGGCAGTTTGCATCATCAAGAAGCCGGTGGGAAGGGCGGATACAAGGTGACCGACCAGAAGGAAATGGCAGAAAGGTGTACCCGCGTTTGCTTTTCTAGTGAGGAAATTGGGGCCAATGGTAGTATTCTATCTTAACCAGGATATTATGACTTAATTAGGGCCCTGGGCCTTTTATGAAGCACTGAGATCACAATTCAATATAAATTTAATGGATCAAAGGAGTTTCCCGGATGTACTACTTCAAAGAGCCCTAGCTCCCATGTGGACTAAAGAGACTTCTCCACCATCAAGACATCAGAGTCTAAAGCATTGTGGGTAATGGTCTGCAGTCTGTGTCCCAGAAGAGTGCACCTGAGTTTCAGCCAGGCAGCTGGGGTACACTCCTGTTCAGAGGTTCAGTCTCCCTCCACCCAGCGAGGATTTCATTCTGGCTAGCTAAGCGTCCATTTTGTATAAGGCACTATGCAGATTCGAAATGAATAACATATTTCCCTCCATAGATCCGGTAGAGCCACTGTATCTATTCTTTTTTTTTTTTTTTTTAATGTAGGGCGAATCTAGGCTTCCTTCAGGCTAAAGCAGTCACAAACTCAAACTGCAAATTGCCACTGGCGGCAGTTCCACGCTGGACTAGTGTTGAGTGGCTCTGCTGGGTGTAAAACAGGTTAAGGGTGGTGATAGGGGTGGGGAGCTGCCTTCCAGCTGGAGACTTCACCCCGTTTAAAAAGGGAGCAGCTTGTTCTCAATTTCCAGCCCAGTGGTGTTATTCTCATGAAGAACATCCGGCCCCCAGTATTGGCCCGCAAATACTGAAGATTTCTCAGGAAAAGCCAGAACTCTCAACTTTTGTGTAAAACTTCTCAAATTTCTAAAAGGCCAAGTGTTCCCAGTCCAGTGTGCTGTCCCTCTCACAGCCTGAGGGAAGAGCAGTCACAGAAGTACCCAACATCCTTCGCAACATCTTTCTTTCCATTTCTTTGATTTTTTTAAACATTCATTTTTGTTTTTTAATTTTAGTAGTTTAAGTTTCCGTTATGATTAATCAATGTAATGCTGCAGGCGGGTTTGTGCACCCGTTCGTGCAATGCCGCGGGGTCCAGAAGAGGGTCTCGGATTCCCCTGGAACGGGAGTTCTCCTGGAATTGTAGTTCAGACGGGTTCTCGGCCGCCATGTGGTGCCTGGGAATCGAACCCAAAAAGGGAGATAGAGAAAAGAAAAAAGAAAGAAAGAGAAAAAGAGAAGAAAGAAGAAAAAGGGAGAAAGGAAAAGGAAAAAAAAAACCGGTCCCTCTGTAAGAGCGGCGGCGCTCTTAGCACTAGCCATCTCTCCAGCCCGCATGTTCTTTATACCTCTGCTGTTTTCTGTCTTGCGGCCTCCCTGATTTCAGGTTGGGTTCCATTGACCTTCAGTGGGGGAACCTTGGAGTGTCAGTTGTTACTGTGTTAGAGACAGCCTTGAAACACACTTGTGTCATGGTAACCACTTCACTATAGGTTTTTAATTTTAACAAGGTAATATGTATGATTTGCTTCTTTAAGGGAAGAGCCCTATCAGTTTTAGCTAACACTTGAAGGCTGAGATACATTAAGAGATTTGTGCTGAGTTATGCAGTAAAGAATTCCATTTTGAAGTGGCTGCAAAAAGCATCAAATGGCACATGAAAGTCACTGCCTGAAGGGTTAGTATTAAAACTGGGTTAGAAAAGGGACAAATAGGCCAGCTATTAAAAGACCATCAAATGACCCCTCTCTCTTTTTAAAAGATAATAGGAATATCTGTACAAATAAATGCAAGGAAGTCTATTATAATTAAAACAGTGGCCTTCATTAACAAGCATAGAGAGCTGAATGTTAATGAATATCAGCCTGTGAGCAGGGCACTTGGTGTGAGAGAGAAGAGGGGTCAGGAAGGAAGGGAATGGATCAAAGGGGTGGGATAGTGGAAACGTATCCAGTAGAAGACTTAGAAAGGATACCATCCCAGCCACCAATCAAAGCCTGGGAATGGCAAGGTACTATTGCGTATGTGCTGTGGTTTGATAACCCCCCAGGAATTATGTGTTAGAAACATAATCCCCATCCCAGCAGTGATGAGACATAAGTTCTTTAGGAGGCTATTCATTTACCAAGGCTCTGCCATCAGGATGGGTTAATGCCAGGATCTCAGGAGTGGGGTAGTTGCAGCAGTGGGCTCCTGATAAAAGGATGGCTCTGCCTCTTCCTGTCTCTCCCCTCCTGTTTATCCCTGCTAGCTTGCCTTCCCCCCCTCTTGCTGGACAAGGCAAGAAGGCCTTGGTCAGATGCAGGTCCTTCAACAAAATCAATCTCTTCAGAAATTACTCAGTCTCAGGTATTCTAGTGTAGTAGCACAGAACAGACTAAGTCAATGCATTATTGGAAAAGCAGATAAAATAAGAAAGATCAATGAAATCAGCCAAGAATGAGAGAGAAGAGTTCTGTGTGAAGGGATTAGGTCTTGAGATAAATATAAACATAGTGCTGTGCTGGAAAAATTAGCTATAACTGGCTTTGGGTGGGGTGGGGGGGAGAAACTCTGTAATGTTCCATTGTCTTGACCGTCCAGGGTATATATATATAAGTAGATATATTATATTTTTTTTTTTTTTTTTTTTTTTGAACTGGGTCGCCCTTACCCCAGCTGTCATGGAACTACTCGTAGACCGGCTGGCCTTGAACTCACAGAGATCCCGCGCTGCCTCTGGAGTCTTGGATTAAAGGCATGATGCACATCACGCATGGCCCCGGCTTAAGACGGTTTCTTAGCTGCACATGTGGAGCTAGGGAATCAAAAACCCAGGTCCTGCAAGAGCAGTTGTTTGTTGTGTCTTAACCCTGGAGCCATCTCTCCAGCCCTCATAGTTCTAACCATGACCAGTTTCAAGCATCAATATGAAGTGGCTGAAAGCAGGAATTGTCCTGAAATGGGCACAGTAGGTCCCTGGCAAGGTAAGAAAGATGAACCAATGAGGTGGAAGGAAACCCATGATCTTAAGATACTCCTGGTCTAAGGAATGATAAAGTCTAAGGAATGTGCTGCAGTAGTCAACTGCCTACAGAGATCATCAAGCCAAATAGATGGAAAGCCCATAACTAAATCTATGAGGGTAACCATAGAGGAAGCAGGAAAGAGTAGAGGTGGAGTTTAGGTCTGGAAGCCAGAGGACAAGAGGGATCTTGGCAGATATCATGTGATGCTTTGCCATTCCTCTTTAGTCATGGAAGACCCTCTCTGGGGATGATGCTCTGCACAGTACAAAGATGTGTAAGCCTATCTTCCTATGCATTTGGTGAGGAAGAAAAGGTCTGTGCACTGTGCACATGTGATATAGGGTGTCATGTGACTAAGATAGCATGTTACAGAATTTAAAAAGGAGGCATAGATATCATTTAATTGAGCTCTTAAAATGTGCCCAAGTATTATAAGTGCTATTTAGTCTTTAGAACAACCACTTTTTTTCTCGTTTTGTCTTTTCTTTTTTTTTTTTTTTTTTTTATTTTTTTTTTTTGGTCTGTTTTGGTCTTTTGAGACAGGGTCTCCTTGTAGCTCCAGCTGTCCTGGAACTCACTATGTAGACCAGGCTGGCCTTGAACTCACAGAGATCCACCTGCCTCTGCCTCCCAAGTGCTGGGATTAAAGGCATGTGCCACCATGCCCGGCCTAGAACATTTTACAGATCAGGAAACGGAGCCAAATAATTAATCCTGTGTCATACAATCTGACACATGGAGTCTGTCCCCAACTACAGTGCTATACTGCCTCCCCTAGAAGATAATACTCTAATGGAGATAAAGGATGGTGTAATCAGAGGTTTAGAGTTCCTATTTTATTTTTATTTTTTATTTTTTTGGTCTTTTCGAGACAGGGTCTCCTTGTAGCTCCACCTGTCCTGGAACTCACTCTGTAGACCAGGCTGGCCTTGAACTTACAAAGATCCGCCTGCCTCTGCCTCCCAAGTGCTAGGATTAAAGGCATGCACCACCACGCCCAGCTTAGAGTTCCTATTTAAAAAAAAATTATTTAATTCTGCGTAGACTATCCTAGAAGAGTATACCATCTGGAGGGCACTGTAAGTATGTCTAGGTGGTTACTTGATTCTTGTGAACATAGGTAAAACTATTGTGTATCAGTTGTTAATGTATAGTATATAAAATTGTTAGCCATGACATTTTAATACAATATACAAGCTGACTACAAAAAATTTATTCCATTGCTTATTCCTAAAGAGTCAATTCATGTTTTTTAAAAACTCTCCCTTGCGCCTGCATGTGACAAGTATTTTTAGGTTCCGCTGTTAGCAAGTGTATTTTTGTGTGATTGAGTGGGAGAGTGGGAAAAGTTTTGCAGAGCTGTTTAAACCAGAATGCAGGGGGCATGGCAGAGACTGCAAAATCCCCACCATCTAAGGTCCTAGTAAAACCACAGAGAGACCTGTTCTCAATTCATTATTGTATGCGCATCCCCAGATGAATGACGAGTTAGAGGTATTGTTAAAGCATTTTAAATGACCCACTTCCAGCAGTGAACAAAATCACTTACCATGCCAAGCCAACTGGCATTTCTGAGATTATAAAACCACAAAGTGATTAAAATGTTTAAAACAGCTAAAGCAAAAATGATGCACAGTAACAGGGAAGGAGCAAAATGGAGCTTTCCTGTCTGCCAAGGCAGATGGCTGCCTAGTAGGAGGCCTTGGTGCAGTGTCCAGGGTAATTGGATGCTGGGGCTTTTCTGGCAAAGACCTTTCAGCTTCATCCATGAGGTTCAGGTTTGTTATCTCCCAGGTTCTGTCCTCTGCTTCCTCTCCAAGTCTAGACGTGATGGTTCAAAATGTGAACACTACCTTTACAACACTTCTCTGGAAACAAGGACATGAAAAGTAATTAAGGACTGGTTTTGCTAGCTGACTCTCTCCTGCATGTACAATTATCCACAGATATAAAATTGCCTGCTTTGATAATTATACCCTCCAAATGAGGGGCAAGTGGCTAATTATGCCCACATGTGGCCGATTGCACTCTCCATTAGCCAATTATGTGCACAATTATTTGTGCACATAAATAATCACACTCATGGAAAATAGCGGTCCTCCTTTCAAATCCTTCTGCTTAGAGTGGCTGATGGAATAATTGTCACACTGGAAATGTATTTGGTGGGCAGTGAAAGAGAATAAGATACCAGGAAATGTGTAAGTGACCAGAGCCTGCAAATGGCATTAAGAGTCAAAGAGAGTAGGAAGGACGACAGGATGGAGCAGGGCCAGCACACAAGTTAGCAAGCATTCTTTTCAGGATGGCTAGGCCAGTCATGCACTGCGACCTTGGGCAAGACATTAACTTGCCCAGGTCTACTGGTTCTGCATACACAATGAGGACAATTCTCAGCACTCTTGTGGGGCAGGTCAGACAATTCACACAGTCTTCCTTTGGGGCAAAGCATATATTTCTATATAAAGGAAAGGATATCATCCTTCATAGCAAAGCAGGACCACTAGCGTGGAGATGGAGATGGGAGGCGGGGGGGAGATGTGCTAAGGTTAGGAAGCCTGTTGCTCTGCCTCTGATGTTTCTTTTTTATTTATTTATTTTTTTAATTTAATTTAATTTTTTAAAATTTATTTATTTTATGTGTATGAATGTACTGTCTGCATGTAGGTTTGTGCACCCGTGTCGTGCAGTGCCGTGGAGGTCAGAAGAGGGTGTCGGATTCCCCTGGAACTGGAGTTCTCCTGGAATTGGAGTTATAGACGGTTCTTAGCCGCCATGTGGGTGCTGGGGATCGAACCCGGGTCCTCTGTAAGAGCAGTCGGCGCTCTTAACTGCTAGGCCATCTCTCCAGCCCCAATCTGCCTCTGATGTTTCTACCAATCACATTCCAGAAAATGACATGTTGTCATTCGGAATTCATTTGTTCATTCAACAAACATCTGTGAAATCTTAGGTTGTTCTAGACATTTGGAAACATAGTAAACAACCCTTAGGACGTCACCGGCACACTGGCCTGGGCCACTGTTCGGGGGGGAGCAGCCTTTTATTCTGATCTGCTGTGATTATTAGCAAATAAGGGGAAATTTCACCTCATAGTTAGGAAATCTGGCATGTAATTTTATGGTTTGGTACCCAGGACACATTTGGTGACAGTGAACTACTCCTAAGCTATGGTTATTTTCATTAATCTCAGAACATACTAACAAATGGGCTGGGGGCAGTGTGTCATGGTGTCAAGGGTGATTCTGAAAAGGAAGATAACTGCGGGTGGTCTTTGGGGCCTCACAGTTCTTGCCAGGTGCCTTCAGCTTCCCTCTGCTAACTCATTCTCCATGCCCAGCCCTTCCTATCTCACTGCTTTGTCACTTGCTGGGCCTCCCTCTAACCTATGTGGAAAAGGCTCTATTTCAGGGCCAAAGAAAGGATTCACAGAGGCAGGCATGAAAAGTTAGTAGTCTTGAAGCAGGGCATGGTGGCACATGCCTTTAGACCCAGCACTTGGGAGGCAAAGGCAGGCAGATCTCTGTGAGTTTAAGGCCAGCCTGGTCTACACAGAAAGTTCTAGGCCATCTGGGACTACAGGGAGACCCTGTCTCAAAAAGACAAACAACAAAAAAAAAAGGTTATTCGTCTTGAAAGACAAAAATGTGTTTGCTAGATGAATGGGACATAGAAGTCAGGGCCACATTACAAGAAGCTAATGTCTAAATTAGTTAGGTAGAGGGTTAAAACTAGATCCATGAAACCAGACTTCCTGTGTGTCAATCCTCATTGGATAATGTTGGGCCAGTTAACTTCCCTGTTTTTGCTCACTCTTTTACAAAATGGAAATGATAACCATTTCATAAAGTCATTGTAAAAATCAAATTAGTAAAAATATGAATGGAAGCATTTGGAATGATACATAACTGAGTAAATGCTAATTGTCCGCCTTTATTTGTGGACTAGAAGTCCAAAAATCTCCTCTCTAAGAAAAGTGGTATAAGAGGCTGGAGAGATGGCTCAGCAGTTAAGAGCACTGGCTGCTCTTGCGGAGGACACAAGTTCGATTCCCAGCACCCATGTGGCAGCTACCACCTGTAACTCAAGTTCCAGGGGATCTGATGCCCTCTTCTGACCTCCACTGACATTGCATGACACAGGTTCACTACATACATGCAGGCAATACACCCATACACATAAAACAGAAATAGTAAAGTATTTTAAAAAGAATGCTATACAGATGGTTTTCAAACTTAAGCATCAAGAGTAACATCAAAGAAAGCTGATACCTGGGTCCTACTCTCAGAGTCCCACGCGGTAGGCTGGGCCAGAGCCCAGGCAGCTTCACTTTGGTCAAGCTGCTATTTACCACCCACATGATTCTGGTACCGGTGACCTGAGGATAATATTTTGAGAAACTGTGTCACATAGAGATGGTCTGACTGTCTGGTCTGGTAGATAGTCCATGTCTGGTCTGCCAAATCTAACACTAAAGAAGGAATTTCTAAGGTCTCAGCCAAATTTCTTTTTCTGGGACGGATCACTGTTTATCTTAGCTGGCATCTTTGGTAACAGGCAGTGAGGCCCCTGAGTTGCCGCAGCAGGTTGGTGTGCACATTGTCAAGGTCAGATGTTGGTCTGTGGCGCACATCCAGCAGCTTCCATTTCTAACTCTGCTTAATTTTCAGAAAATAATGTATATTTTTAACATAGTATTTTTATTAGGAAATGAATCACATTTCTATGATTGCATAAATAAGAAAAAAAAATCACAAGCATTTGCACTTTTAAGGAAGAAGGTGTCAAAACTAATTGCTTCCTATTCCAGATGATTCATAGCAATAAGAAATGGAGCTGGAATTCAGCCACCAAGCAAACATAATTGATCTGTTACTGGATGCTCTGTGTTTTCCAAAGAGAAATGGTTTTACCTGCTGTGTTTCAATGTTAAGGGAAGAGGCTTCAAAACATTGGCTTTTTTCACTCAGCTTTCTTAAATAGCATATTCTAATATTAGCAAAACAAAACAGCCATGAGCTACAAAGAGATCTAACACACAAGAGTTATTAGAAACTTACTCTCAAGTGAGTAGACAGGTAGCTCCATGCATGTCATAGCATCTTCCAGGGTCTGAATGCTAAAGTGATAATTGATACAATATACCCTGGACACTTTCATCAGGATTTTGTTAGCATAAAAAGATGTAGTGATCATATGTAATGAAAAATTGTTCTATTTTAAAACTAAGAGATTTGCCTTGCCTACATCTACATCCTGATCTTCACGAAAACAAGTTATGCTGTAGTTGCCTGAATGTTACAGTTTAGATGTGAAATGTTCCCCATAGGTTTATGTCCCCAGCTAGTGGTGCTGTTTTTAGAGACTGGGGATACTATAGGAGGGGCAGGCTGGAAAAAATGGGTCAGTGAATGTATTAGTCAGGGTTCTCAGAGGAATAAAACCAAAAGAATGGCTATATAGTATAAAGGGAGCAAGGATCTACTTTATCTCACCATTTGAGAAAGTAAGGTCCGTCAAGACAGGGAGGTCGAAGTTGCACTGATGCTAGCAGGAGCATGGAGTGAGGATGCCTAACATGTCAGTGGACCAGGAAGCAGAAAAGGCTCCAAAGAAAGACAGGGGGTTATTGGATTGGTTTACATGGTAGGGACTGGGGAAGCTGAGGACCTGGTAGCTGCTCAGTCTATGAGGTCAGATGCCTCAGCAGTCCCCTCCTGGCACTGAAAGCCTAGAAGATTCCTGGAGAGCTGTATGGTCAGCCCATGGTAGGAAGTCTAGTGACAGCAAAAGTGGAGGCAGCAGCAAGAAGATAGACCACTCACTAGCAAAAAGCAAAGGCTGGGAAGCAAGCAGTGCTGGTGTTTGGACCTTTCTATCTGAGCTGCTGCTAAAGGTACAGTGTACTCTGGGAGAAGGCTTTGCCCTTCAGCTAATCCTTCCTGGAAATGTTTTTGAAAATGGCCCCAAAGGCATGCCTATTAATTGATTCTGGATCAAATCAAGTTGATATTAGCCATCACAGTGGGGGTGGGTCCCTAACAATTATAGCCTAGCCCTGCTACCAGCAGAGCCTTTTCTGCTTCCTGGTCCACTGACATGTAAGGCATCCTCATTCCATGCTCCTGCTAGCATCAGTGCAACTTTGCCTTCCCTGTCTTGATGGACTGTACTCTCTCAAATGGTGAGACAAAATAGATCCTTGCCCCCTTAAGTTGTTTCCATCAGGTACTCTACATAGTGATGCAACAAATAACTAATATATCCACACCACCATCCTGTACTATGGCCCTTCACCACACCTCAAGGGATGCTTCCACCTGCTGCTGGAGAGCAGGTTTGCTATCAGCCAGCAGAGCCCAAGTCAGCATTTACATGCCTGGCTTTCAGATGAGAGCACTGGTGGCACACTTAGCTGTAAAGAGCTCCTTAGGCAGAGCAAGAGACTAATGGGATGAGCTCTGATAAGGATAATTGTGGAGCCAAACTCCAGGCACAGCCTCCAGCATCACACTTCTGAGAAGAGTAAAGATGAGCTTCGGCTCATGGGGCCTGGCAGAGAGGCCCACTCCATGTGGATGGCTTACACTGTTGGAAAGTTCTCTATTCATAATCTTTACATGGTCTAGGGGTAGAAGGTTTGTAGGCCTCACTCCTCTTTGCTGTAATTTGGTCTTAAATGTCTCCCAAAGGTCCGTGTGTTAAAGACATGGTAACTAGCTTGTGGTGCTACTGGCATATAGTGGAGTCTCCTGGGAAGAAGTTAGGTCAATGGGAGTAAGCCCTCAAAGTGGATTATGGGTAACACTAGCTCTTCTCTTTTTACTTCCCAGATGCCATAGGTGACAGCTTCTTCTGTTCTGTACTCCTACCATGATGTTCTGTCTCCCCACAGGCCCCAAAGCAGCAGAGACAAATGATCACAGCTTGAAACTCATGAATCTGTGGCCCAAATGAGCTTGTCCTCCTTCAACATTGATTTCTGGTATTTTTGGTCACAAAATAGGAAGCTGACTAACATACTCAGTTCTACTTGCTGTCTCCCTTCTTTCCTCCTGCCCACCCCATTCTAGTCACGCTGGTCTTTTCTCTGAACCTAACCCATCATGTCCTTCCTGGTCCCAGGCCCTAGACTGGCTGTACCTTTCCTCCCTTCTTACAAAGGTACCCTCTCATTCTTCAGGACTGCCTCAAGGGACTTCTCCTAGTTACTCTCATCATGACACCCTGTCATTTGTAGCATTCATCTTCAAGTATATTTATTATAAGTTCTTAACTGTATTGTTTGTTCATGGACTCCTTGCTCACTGCTTGCTTTCATATATTTAAACTTACTTTATGTTTTATACATTTATTTACTTATTTTATGTATATGTGTGCATGCACCCACATGCATGTCCTATGTGTCCGTGTGGAGATCAGAGGAGAACTTGTGGCTGCTGGTTATCTCTTTCCACCATGTGGGTTCTGGGGACTATATCAAGTTAAAGTCATCAGGCTTGACAGCAGGTATCTTTACTCCCCAAGCCACCTCAGTGGCTCCACTACTTAATGTTCATTGGATATATTCCTCCAAATAACTATGTATAATTTTTGGCTCATCCTGAATTTATAAATGTTTTTTTTAATTTTATCTTGGTTTGAGGAAAGCAAAAATATTTGCACATATTCTTTTTTTGGGGGGGGGTCTTTTTGAGACAGAGTCTCCCTGTAGCCCCAGCTGTTCTGGAACTCACTCTGTAGACCTGGCTGGCCTTGAACTCACAGAGATTGCCTGCCTCTGCCTCCCAAGTGCTAGGATTAAAGGTGTGCACCACCATGCCTGGCAAGGGTACCTGAAAGGACAGCACTCATTTGTGGGTACTGGGAATTGAACTTCTTTTTTTGCGGTTCTTAGCCTCAGCCTTTAATGGCTACGCTATCCCCCCAGCCCTGCACATATTCTTATCACTATATCTAAAAGATTCAAAGTACAGATGTGGGGACTAGCATATGTTATGACTAAATTCCCAACTCCTCAGACACACTTATCTAGCTTGGGTGTGTCGGACTACAGATCCTGTTCAGACTTGAGTGATCTGTGAAGGTACAAGTCTGCAGGGTTAGGGAGGAGGGGATTCACCTCAGGTAGGATTTACCTATTCACCTTTGATGCCTGTGGCCCCAGAGTAGCAATTCTGACTCGGTCAGTTGGCAGGAGCTGCTAGGAGTGGAGGGAACTGAAGGCTGCTCCTCTCAAAGACTGCCAAGCAGCCATCAGACAGTGTTAATGACTTTTGATTTAGGATTGAACGGAACAGTCCCTTGGGCCACTTACTGGGCTGCATCATCCTGTTTGGAAACTGTTCTCAAGTAACTGCTGAGTAGACTAGGAAGATGAAATGCTCACTGAGAAAAAAGACATGTGGAGTCTGACTTCTTAAATGGCAGTATTTAGCTGTGAACTGGCTTGGGAAGGGACACTTACATTTCTATGTTCATTACAGAGAACACTCATTTATTTAATCCTTCGTCATCCCCACCTGCTTGTTTCTGTCTTTGTCCCTGTCTCCCTTGCCTCTTTCTCTCTAGATGCACACACACACACACACACACACACACACACACACACACACACACACACAGGGTGGGGGGAGGAGAGGCTTCATTGTCGACAGTAATAGAGTTGCTCCTTTACCTCTTGGAAAGACTCCTCGGTTCTGATGGAAACTGTGCTGACTAGCCTTGCTCTGAATCACAGAGACAATGCTTTAAAGCCTTTATCTCAGCACAGCTGAAAGGCCTGGCGGAAGCAGTCTTTTAAATGGGATCAAATAGGAAGGTTCCTCCAGGGGTGTCAAGTCTGCAGTCTGATTCCTCCCCCCATTCTGGAGGAGGAAGCTGATGCTGTCTTGCAAAGGTTGGGCAATGCCAACCTTAATCTGCATGGAAGGAAAACAGTAGAGAAGCATACTTGGAGGTCAGGCAGGATGCACAGACTGCAGTCTAAAATCTACCATGCTAGCGACTGCTCTATGCCTTTGTTAACTGATCTCAAATGACAGCCTGGCAGAACTTCAAAAGGATGTATTGCAGGTTTAGAAGAAATTTTTAATGTTGAGGCATTTATTTCTCCCTAGACACAGGAGAATGTCCTCTTTCCAAATTGGTCAGCATTCTTGCTGCTAATAGTGGTGAAGGGAAGAGTTTCTGTCATAGCTGTGCTCCCAGAAGTATGATAAGAGTAACAATAACATTTCTTGCGTGTTCTTGTACCAAGGGTTTTAAAAAAATTTTTTTTATTAATTTTATTTATTTCTGTATGTGTATGAATGTACTGTCTGCATGCAAGTCTGTGCACCCGTGTCGTGCAATTCCGTGGAGGTCAGAAGAGAGTGTCGGATTCCCCTGGAACTGGAGTTCTCCTGGAATTGGAGTTTCAGACGGTTCTCGGCCGCCATGTGGGCGCTGGGGATAGAATCCGGGTCCTCTGCAAGGGCAGTCGGCGCTCTTAACTGCTAGGCCATCTCTCCAGCCCGTACCAAGGGTTTTATTGAATCATGACAGGTTATCAGAAGGCAGTGGGCATGAGACAAAAATCAATAAGCACATACTGGACTAGTGAGCCTCTTTGGGCCCCTCCAGATATTACAGGTTACTGTAAACCCTATCTATTTCTGAGGTATTCATTATAGAATGAAGTCATACAAAGTAATAGTAATGTAACAGGGTGCTTGCTTGTCAAGACAATAGTCAGGCTAGGGTTGGAAGCTCGTACCTGTAATCTCAGCACTTGGAAACTGGGCAGGAGAATTACTATGAGTCTTAAGGCCAGCCTAGGCTACAGAGTAAGACCCTTTCTCCAAAAATAAATAAATAAATAAATAAATAAATAAATAAATAAATAAATAAATAAACAAGCAGTGAGATGACTCATGAAACAAAGGCACCTACTGCCAAGACTGACAACCCAAGTTTGATACACCCAGGACCCACATGATAGGAGAGAACTGATTAACCTCTATGTACACACCATGGCACACATGTACACCCATGAAAATGTAATAAAAAGTTTTATAGATTCTATAAAAATAACCAAAAAAGACTGTGGTCAAATATAGTTATCATTCAAGGTTTGACTATGAACTCCAGCTTCTCCACTAGCGCCCCCAGAGCTATTCACAGAGAGGCAATGAGAAATGCTGAAATGAGTGTTTGGGGTGGTAAATCATGGACATCTGCATTCTGTTTGTTCTGATGCCCTTTGAGAAACGTTAGTGGAATTAACAGAGAATGCTGAGGATTTTCAGCAGGGTATAACCCTGTGGATGGTTCTGTTGGGATAGAGGAAACTTGATTGAATGTGGAAGAAGATGGGGCCAGTATCTGAGTGTTCGTGATGGGTCAGGGGGTGTGCCAGACATATGGCCAACATTAAATGTGACAAGAGCCTAAATCTGTCAGTTCCAGTGGATGAGAGATTTTCAGCAAAACTGAGGAACTCAGGCTTCACCTCCCAAATTCAGACCCCATACCTCCCTGTGGATACACCTCTACACTCTTCCTGGAAATTGGGGGGCCAGCCCAGCCTCCTAATAAGTCTAGAGTCAAGATTTCCTAGGAATAGGAGACCTGGCTTTTGAGAGTTCCTAAATACTAATCTTGCTTTCTAGTCACAGTGGAGATAAACAACAACAAAAATACTCCAAGTTCTTTAACTCTTAAAGCCACTCATCATTTGGATAGGATAGAGCACCAGAAATGCAGTGAACACTGCTCTTTTCAGTCATCCATGAAATGAACACTGGGAAGTACAGTGACTTGATATATGAATACTTGCCAGGACTACTTGGTATTTTACAAGAAAGGCAAAGGGAGAAACAGTGAAGATGGATCAAAGATTTAAATAGGTTTCCCCAATCATATGCTGCAATTGAAGATAATTAAAATATCGTTTTAATTGGGCAGGCACTCATGGGACCCTTATTAAAAAATGAGTTACTATCTAATAGTTAGGGTTCAAATATGATACACTGAACCAAAGTTATTTTTAAAAAATATATAAATTTTTAGAAGCTCCAGCAAGTTCTCCAGGTCAAATTTGATAAATCATAAAGAATAAATGCTGACTCATATTTTTCCATAGTAACTAGGAAGTACAGGGCAATGAGTAATAAAACCCATTTAATTTTAGCCAGGAGTCTTTTTCTCCTCCTTCTTCACACTTTTTACCTAAGCTCTTAATAAGTATCCACTCTGGCTGGCTGAGCCTCCCTGTTGGTGTACAATTTCCCTGACCCTTGGGTACAGGTCGCTTCAATCATTAACCTGAACAGTGGGTGTATGTGTGTAAGGCAGAGTCTGTCCCAAGCTAGGATTTCTTGTTGCTGTTATAAGTGTTATAGCTGTGAATGACCTTCACCAAGACATCCAAGGTCTGTGAAGAAGCATAGGTTTGTGATCTCATAGATGGAGTCGATAATTCTACCTCTAGGTTGAGCCCACACTGAGAAAAAAAGATGACATTACAGCAGTTATTGGAGAGCCTCACCAAAAGTTGTCTTATAAATACTATACTCAGCTGGGCGTGGTGGCACATGCCTTTAATCCTAACACTTTGGAGGCAGAGGTAGGTGGATTTCTGTGAGTTCAAGGCCAGCCTGGTCTACAAAGTGAGTTCCAGGACAGCCAGAGCAACAGGGAGACCCTGTCTCAAAAAAAAAAAAAAGATAAATACTATACTTAATGTTACCATTTAGTGTTGCTTGGATGCAGATCTTCTAAATATACATGTCAGATGGGTAAGAAGTCAGTTTTCCCCAAAGCAAAATTAAAATTTGAAAATCATATATTTTGGATTTTGTGATTTCATATTAACAATATGTTCTTTTTTTCCTACATTGATAATAAAATTTGACTTAAAATGTTTATTTTTAGGACTGACTGGAACTTCATTAATAACACCAGTTTTGGGTTTTTTTCTTTTTTTTTTTTTTGGTCTTTTTTAGATAGGGTCTCCCTTTAGTCCCAACTGGACTGGAGCTTGCTATGTAGACCAGGCTGGCCTTGAACTCACAAAGATCTGCCTGCTTCTGCCTCCTAAGTGCTGGGATTATAGGAAAGCACCATCACACCCGCACAAGATGGTTCTTAGTCACCATGTGGGTGCTGGAAATGAACTATCACACTGTATTGTAGCAGACAGTACTGGGAGTTAGAGCACCTGGGCTTCCGGGAAGCAATGGACAGGCTGTTTTTGTGACACTCAATACTATTCAAAGGGTTTGGCCAGACCAGTATCCTGGGTGCCCCCAGTGAGTTAGATATGCAGATATTGAACATGACCCTAAACCCAACAAATTTTAATCCCAAGAGCTGCTGAAATCTGTGTTTTAGCAGCCTGTCCCATGATTGCAACACACTTTAAAGTTTAAGAAACCTGGTATAGCTGATCCTGACTCAGACAGACTTCCACAAGGAGGTAAACTTGAATAAGTCACCTGATTTCACTGAGGCCAGCTTCTTGGTGCTTAAAGTAGACCCAATTGTCTGGGAAGAAGGCTCAGTCTGTAAAGTGCTAACTGTAAGAACATGAGGACCAGAGTTTGATCCCCAGAACCCATGTATAAAAGCTTGGTGTACTGGTATGCACTTCTAATCCCAGGGCTGGGGAGGTAGATCCCTGGGGCTTGTTGGCTAGCCAACCTAGCTACATAGGTGAGTTTCAGTCCCTTGAGAGACTCCGCCTAGAGACCTAGCTACACAGGTGAGTTCCAGTCCTTTGAGAGACTCAGCCTCAAAAACAACAACAACCATCCAAGAAAACAGAAAAGGAAAGTGGAGAAGAAGGACATGCAAGGCTGACCCCTGGCCTTCCATATGCAACACACATACACCACTCCACCAAACACACACACACACACACAGGCACACACACATACACACATGCACACTCACTCACAAGCAGGCCCTATAATGTGTACTTGGCTTCAGGTTTGATTCCAACAAATGTAGCTGCCTTGTTCTCTGTGTAGTTTCTTCATCTATAAAAGAGAAC
This sequence comes from Rhizomys pruinosus, assembly GCA_009823505.1. Classification (NCBI taxonomy): domain Eukaryota; kingdom Metazoa; phylum Chordata; class Mammalia; order Rodentia; family Spalacidae; genus Rhizomys; species Rhizomys pruinosus. Next base: position 3,531,016 of record VZQC01000410.1, read on the forward strand.
AATATCTTTTATACTCAGTTCATGAGGTGGTTGTAAAAAGTAGTTGAAATTAAGCGCTGAAAGTTCTTTCTGCTCGATACAAGAGCTACACACACAGATGGGATTAATAAAACCAGGCGCTTGGTCTCAGGTAGGAAGTCATTAGCAACACTGGCCACGTGGACTGTGTCCACATGGAAACTATAAATTTGAGGAAAGTAATCAGCTTCCCCTAACAAGTCCCTAAGTCCTCCAGGAACCTGTTATATCATATCATGAGGGGAACATGCTAAATAAATCTTGAGGAAGCTTGTGAGTTGGTTGTCAGATCATTATTTTAAAAAATCAAAAATTTTTAAAAATCATCATTTTCTTAAAAAATCAAATACTATAAATAAATATAATAATAGTAAATAAAAGAAATGAAAATGTAAATCTTCAATACTCTTCCTAATTGTTTTCCTTTTTGTGCCTTGATTCATTATGATGTCCATATGGAGGGCAATATTGTGTGGCTCTCTTCTTCAACAATATATAATCTAGTGTCCAGTAGCCTGAAATTAGCCATGTGTGAGTACAAAAATTTGTGTCAGGAAAATTGGCCAGAGCCACAAATATAGATACATTTCTTTTCTCCTTCCTGCTGTCTGCTAAAAATTTACCAAGAAACCACTGGCTTTATATTTATTAACTCACCTTATTCCAATTTTGATTCTAGACTTAGAAACCTGGGTTTTTCAGCATACTAAGAATAGAACTGGGGACTGGAGAGATGGCCTAGCGGTTAAGAGCGCCGACCGCTCTTACAGAGGACCCGGGTTCGATCCCCAGCACCCACATGGCGGCTGAGAACCGTCTGAAGCTCCAATTCCAGGAGAACTCCAGTTCCAGGGGAATCCGAGACCCTCTTCTGACCTCCGCGGCGTTGCACGACACGGGTGCACAGACTTGCATGCAGACAGTACATTCATACACATACAGAAATAAATAAAAAAAAATTAATAAAAAAAAATTTTTAAAGAATAGAACTATGTTTCCATGAAGGATGCATGTCACAAAAGCTCACAGTCATCCATATGTACAATAAGAATATCAATTTATTAATTTATAGTGAGGAGAGTTGCCCTTGGGCATTCCCCAAGGAAATGCAAAAAGAGCTAGTTTACTATTTTGAATGATTAATGTCATTAGGCTAAGGTGACACAGGATATCCATTTCCACAATGGAGACACCACTGCCTTAGGGAAGGCACCGGCGAGTCCTTGGGCAAGACTATGTTCTCTCTTGATCCTTACATGGTCATGGTATTCTTTCTAAGACCCTCCCCTCATGGCTTGACTACAGCTGACTGTGCTCTTGTAACTTAATGGTCTTACCTCTTCCTGATTCTGACAATGCTTCTGAGTTACAGTTAGGGAACAATAGCTATTCTTTATCTTTTCTAAATATTTTATTTATTATTTTTATTTATTTTTAATTTTTTGGTGTTTTTGAGACAAGGTCTCCCTATAGCCCCAGCTGGCTTGGAATTTGCTCTGTAGACCAGGCTGGCCTTTTTCAAAGAGAGTTTTAGGCCACATGCATCAGGAACATCTAGATGTGTCTTAAAAAGGCAAATGCAGAGGCAGGGAGATCTCTGTGAGTTCAAGGCCAGCCTGGTCTACAGATGGAGTTCCAGGCCACCTGGGGCTATAGGGAGACCCAGTCTCAAAAAGACCAAAAAAAAACAAAAAAACCAAAAAAAAAAAACCCAAAAACCAAAAAACAGGCAAATGCTTAAGCCTTCCCTACATCTACAAAGTCAGAATTTCTGCTGGTGGGGCCCAGAACCTGCATTTTAAACAAATTACTAGGTAATTTCTATATACTGCAATGTGAGGACCATTATCTGGAGTTTACTTTTCTTATCTCTGCTCATTGCCAAACATACTGACTTCTGGTCCTAACTTCCAAAGCACTGTGCTTTTTAATTGGTGGAGCCATTTGTGCCACTTATATATAGTCATGAAAGACACTATGGATTAAATATTTGTATCTCACCCTCCCATTCATATACAGGAAACTTACTCTCAATGTGATTGAGTTGGGAGGTGGGGCCTCCTTGGGAGGTAACTAGGTCATAAGGATGGAGCCCTCATGAATGGGATTAGCATCTTACAAAGGGACCTCTGCTCTCTCCGAATGAGAAGTTGGCAGTCTACAAATAGAAGAGGGCCCTCACCAAACCTGATCCTGTTAGCTCCTGATCTACTGCTCCAGCCTCCAGAACTGTACCAACATCTCTGCTTTTGCTACAGCAGCCTGAACCAAGGTAGGGGAGACAGGACACAATGGCTATGTTAGAACAAATTTAACCCTATTTAGGAAAACTAAATTCTAATCATGACTCTAGGCCTATAGCCACCTTTTCAATCATTTTTCATGAAGAGACCTCCTGATGGGAGAAAAAGGCATAGAAATGGCATTTGCTTTATGCGAAATCTCACCACACACAGCTTACATGACTTTGTTATTTGTAGGAACACATATTTAAAATTTTTTTTATTTATAATTTTTTTTTGGTCTTTTTGAGACAAGGTCTCTCTGTAGCCCTAGCTGGCCTGGAACTCACACTGTAGACCAAGCTGGCCTTAAACTAACAGAGATCTGCCTATCTCTACCTCCCAAGTGCTAGGATTAAAGGCATGTACCACCAAGCCCAGCATAATTTTTATTTTATGTGTATGAGTGTATTTCCTGTGTGTATGTAAGTGCACCTGTGTGAAATACCCATGGAGGTCAGTGTCAGAGCCCCTGGAACTGGAGTTATGGAATGGCTGTTAGCTACCATGTGGGTGCTGGGAACTATACCTAAGTCCTCTGCAAGAGCAGCCAGTGTTCTTAACCACTAAGCCATCTCTCCAGCCCCGGAATACATCTTTAAAAAATTATTTTGGGGTGTGTGTGTGTGTGTGTGTGTGTGTGTGTGTGTGTGTGTGTAGGCATGTGTATACCGTGGTGCACATGTGGAGGTCAGAGGAGGTCAGGTCTCCTCCCATGAATCGAACTCAGGTTGTCGGGCTTGGCAGCAAGTGTCTTTATACACTAAGCCATCTCAGAGGCCTAGGAAGACACTTTTTTTTTTTTGGTCTTTTCAAGACAGGGTCTTCCTGTAGCCCCAGCTGTTCTGGAACTCACTCTGTAGACCAGGCTGGCCTTGAGCTCACAAAGATCCGCCTGCCTCTGCCTCCCGAGTGCCATGGAAGACACTTTTGAGTTGAGATTGATACATTGTCTGAGAATCATTGTAGCTCTGTGGGGACTTAACCAGGAATGAACTTAACTCCTGGAAAAGAAGGGTTGGATTGGGTCCTACCGGCCCCCAGGGGATAGGATCCAGGGATGCTATGCTGTTAAACATTCTTCAAAGCACAGGACACTTTCCCACAACAAAGAATGGTCTGGCTGAATATGTCAATAGAGCTAAGTTGAGAAAGCTCATTCTAGCTTCCTCTTGCTTTTCCTACTCTAGTCAGTGGTTGCCCTTTCAATATTGGGATTACTCTAGCCCCTGGCAGTGTAGAGAATTTTTAAAGGGCTGAGTCATATTGCCAAAAGAAAAGAATAAATTCACATGAAAGCATGGGGCATTTTAAAAAATAATGTCTTGCCTTTCATGTACCAGGAACTCCATAAAATATAGTTTTAATTAAATGGTGAATAGATTAAAACATTAATTTCACATGTGTGGGTTTTTTTTTTTTTTTGTTTTTGACACAGGGTTCCCTGTAGCCCCAGCTGTCCTGAAACTCACTCTGTAGAGCAGGCTGGCCTTGAATTCACAAAGATCCACCTGCCTCTGCCTCCTGAGTGCTAGGATTAAAGGCATGGGCCACCACGCCCGGCTCACATGTGTTTTAATAAATAACAGAAAGATGGTTTCGTATCTATATAAAACTTGTGTTTGTCCTAAGTGGGTTATCAAATGACTACATGCTTTCCCCTTTGAATGGATCCAGTTATAATGTTCTTTAACAAAGAAAGGAGAATGGGTATTATCTGCTGAAAATGTAATGTTAATAAAGTCAGCCCTGAGTCCAACACTTAGATCTATTTAAAGAATTCAAAGAATGTCAGAAAAGCATGTAGCTTCAAGGTTAATGTGTGAGATTTACAGAAACTTGAAAAAAGTGCAGACTAAAAGAAAAAATGTATGAACTTCCTGCATGCCTTTAAATTAGATTGAAATAAAAAATCAGATAATTATGAAAAAACCCCAGGTAATTTAACAGGTTTACATATATTTTTTCTGCTCCAGCCACCATTTAATCAATAATCTTTAAAAAGAATGTATAAAGAAAGAGAAGTTCTGAGCCAAATTTGCTTTATTGTGTACACTGAGGTCAAATGCTAAATTTCCTATCTGCAAATCAGGTGCTTATGGTTTAATAGGCAGAAGGAGAGGCATAGCCCCAAGCTAGATTTAATTGTTAGGAGTGTCAGTAGCAGAGAATGATCAGGGAGACTACACAAACAAGTTAAAACCATCAGCAACTATTTCAGTCAGTTTTTTTAACAAGTCTTTTGTTGTTGTCTGTGTTCCCTTTAATTTTATATTACTCCAAAATATGCATGTATACACTTGACACATATACCAAAATTATGATGTCTGAAAGTAAACTATAGGTTAATTCCAAAACATGTTTAGAGATTCACCTTTTAACAGTAGCATTACATGAAGGTAAAAAGAAATATTACTTACATTCCTAAATTACAGTTCAATAAAAAAAATAAGAGAAACAAAACAAAACAATTCAGCAACCAGAGCCTGGGGAGATTGCTCAGTTGGTAACATGCTTGCTCTGCAGTATGAGGACCTGAATGCAGATCCCCAGCACCCATAAACAAAAGCTGGGTGCAGCAGGTTGGGCCTGGAGTTCCAGCACTGGGAGCAAGAGAGAGAAGTTTGAGACAGGTACATCCCATGAACTCGTTGGGCGGCCAGCCTAGCTGAATCCATGAGCTCCAGGTTCAATGAAAGATCCTATCTCAAAACCTAAAGCGGAGATCAACAGAGAAAGATACCCAACCTCTGTCCTACATACACACATATATCCCTACATGCACATATGTACACACCTATACAAACATGTGCATATAACACACACACACACACACACACACACACACACACACTCAAAGCAGTAACTAAAGGATCCACAATGTGTCATGACATAAAATCATGGTCTCTTATAGGTGATATGATTTGAAATTTAAAAACCCAAATTCATACCTAGTTGTGATGGTATCAACTTCAGATAGGCTCAGACGGGAAGATTAAGTCTGTTGTGAAATCTAAAATGTCCCTCATAGGTTCATGTACTTGAAAACTTGATCCCCAGCCAGTGGCGCTGTTTGGTAAGTTGGCAGCAGGACTTGGTAATGTTGTGAGCATTACACGATGATACTGGGTTTGAAGGCATGAAAGTTACAAGACTAACGGGGGTTCATGGATAGCAGCTGAGTTCAGGCACAGTGTGGCAGGGGTTCTGTGGAGAGGCTCTGAAAGGACATTGTGTGAAGCTGTGGAGATGAAGTCTTTGTTGCAATGAGGACTCTGGTATATTGGAGATACCAGGACTGTGAGATGTCCACCAAGGAGAGCTGCTGGTGTGGGGTGGAGATGGTCTAAAATGAAAAAAGAAGCTGTTTCCATTGCAGGTGGAGGTGGATGGAAGTGTGCCCTTAGAAGCCCAGCCAATTTCATCAGGATCCCCAGATGCTGACCAAGGAGATGCAGGGTTTAATATTTCCCTGATAGAGTTTGGGTTTGCTTCAGTGTGTTGTTTTGTGACATAGTTCTTCCCTTTTAGAATAAGAATGTTAACTCCATGCTATTATATATTGGAAGTATATAACTTTAAAAAATTTTATTAGAGCTGACAGTTGAGAGACTTTGGACTTTTTAGTGTTAGAATTTTTAAAGACTATGGAGACTTTTAAAGTTGTCCCATAATTTACATTATGAGATAAACATGAAACTTTGGGGACAAGGAACAGAAAATTATGGTTTGAAGTAATGTGTCTGTTAATCAATATGACAAAGGGTGGAGTTGCGATAGTTTTAGTTGTCAACTTGACACAATGCAGAATCACCTGGGAAGAGAGTCTCAATGAGGAATTCTCTCAATTAGGTTGGCCAATGGGCATGTCTGTGGGAAATTATTTAAAAAAAATTTTTTTTATTAATTTTTATTTATTTTTGTATGTGTATGAATGTACTGTCTGCATGCAAGTCTGTGCACCCGTGTCGTGCAATGCCGCGGAGTTCAGAAGAGGGTCTCAGATTCCCCTGGAACTGGAGTTCTCCTGGAATTGGAGCTTCAGATGGTTCTCAGCTGCCATGTGGGTGCTGGGGATCGAACCCGGGTCCTCTGTAAGAGCGGTCGGCGCTCTTAACCGCTAGGCCATCTCTCCAGCCCTGGGAAATTATTTTAATGAATTAATTGATGTGGGAAGACAGAGTACACTATGGGTGGTATCATTCTCTAGCCCCGGGAAATTATTTTAATGAATTAATTGATGTGGGAAGACAGAGTACACTATGGGTGGTATCATTCTCTAAGCTTGGTGCTCCAGACTCAGGAAAGAAGAGAAATCAAACTAGGTATAAACATATGTGTATTATTTCATTTCTCTCTGTGTGTGTCTCTCTCTCTTTGGTCTTTTTGAGACAGGGCTTCCCTGTAGCTCCAGCTGGCCTGGAACTCCATATATAGGCCAGGCTGTCCTAGAACTCACAGGTATCCACCTCCCTCTTCTCCTGAGTGCTGGTATTAAAGGCATGTGTCGCCATACCTAGCTTCTCTGCTCTTTTTTTAAAATTATTTTCATTATTTTTATTGTAATGTCAATACATATTTAAGGGATTTCACATGATTCCTTCACTGTCCATTGAGGTTGCAGAAGTTCAAGATAATCCTTTCTCAAAGAAACAGGCACTCCTTAATCCAGTTATGCAATCCCAATTGAACAATTTACATCATGGTTCTGAAATCCCCATCAGCAATAAAGTGTTCCCAGCAGATTAAATGCTAACAAAGTAGAAATAAAATAAAACCCCTCCCACAGAAAACCTAGTGGGAGTGGCTTTATTTTATGGTCAAGTCCACAGCAAATGAGAAACAGCATTCTTAAAGCCTTGGTAATGGCCAAGGCCATATTTTTTAAAGTATATGTATATATGTATGTGTTTGTATGTGCACATGAGTGCAAGTACCTACAGAGACCAGAAGGCATCAAATTCCGTTCCATGGAGCTGGAGTTATAGGCAATTGTGGGCCATCTCACTTCAGTGCTGGGATGGAACTCAGGTCCTCTGCAAGAGCAGTACAGCTCTTAACCGTGTAGCCATTTCTCTCTATCCCCTTCTCTTTTCCTGACCATGGATGTAACTAGCTGCTTCAAGTTCCTGCTGCCACTTTGATTCCCCTTCTCCGAAGGACCATAATTTGGAATTTTGAGCTAAAATAAACCTTTTTCTCCTAAATTGCTTTTGACAGGGTATTTTATTATCATAACAACAGGAAACAAAACTAGGACAGAGGGACTGGGCATAGTGGTGCACACTTTTAGTCCCAGCACTTGGTGAGCAGAGGCAGGCAGATCTCTGTGAGTTCCAGGTCAGCCAGGGCTACATAGTAGTACACAGTGAGACCCTGTCTCAAAATAAGAACCAAACAACCAAGTAACCAACCAAACAGCAGCAGCGGCAACAACAACAACAACACACACACACACACACACACACGTGTGCACACAAGTCATAAAAATAAAACCAAGGTGCTGGAGAGATGGCCTAGCGGTTAAGAGTGCCAACTGCTCTTGCAGAGGACCCGGGTTCGATCCCCAGCACCCACATGGCGGCTGAGAACCGTCTGTAACTCCAATTCCAGGAGAACTCCAGTTCCAGGGGAATCTGACGCCCTCTTCTGACCTCTGCGGCATTGCACGACACGGGTGCACAGACCTACATGCAGACAGTACATTCGTACACATAAATAAATAAATAAAACTAAAAAAATAAATAAATAAAACTAAGAACAGAGCCAGGAAAGTTGGCACGCACTTTTAATTCCTAGCACTTGGGAGGCAGAGACAGGCAGATCTCCGAGAGATCCAGGCCAGTCTGGACTATATAGAGAGCTCTAGGCTAGCTAAGGCTACAAGAAGACCCAAGCAGCCGGGCGTGGTGGCGCACGCCTTTAATCCTAGCACTTGGGAGGCAGAGGCAGGCGGATCTTTGTGAGTTCAAGGCCAGCCTGGTCTACAGAGTGAGTTCCAGGACAGCTGGGACTACAGGGAGACCCTGTCTCAAAAAGACAAAAAACAAACAAAAAAACCCACCCAACCCAAAACAAAACAGAATAAAACTATCTGCATTCACAAGAAGAGATGATGTGTTACTGGTAGGAAGAATTCCTCTCTATCTGTTGGTACTCAAGATCCAAGGGACTTCCAACAACCTAAGCTCCAGATTCTTGGGGCTGAATAGGTTGCTCAGTGGTTAAGAGCACTGAGTACTCTTGCAGAGGACCCGAATCCAGATCTCAGCATCCACATGGCAGCTAACAACCATACCAGATTCCTGGGGATCTGATGCCCCTCCCCTCCCCTCCCCTCATGCCCCATCACCCTACCATCCCTTCCTCCCTCCCCTCCCACTCTCCTCCCCCTCTTCCTCTCCTGTCTATTTTTTCTCTTCTCTTTTTTTTTGAGACAGGGACTCCCTGTAGTCCAGATGTCCTAGAACTCAATATATAAACCAGACTGGTCTTGAATTCACAGAGATCTGCCTGCCTCTGCCTTCTAAGGGCTAGGATTAAAGGCAAGTGCCACCATGCTCAGCCTAACACCCTCTTCTGACTTCAGTGGGCATTGCATGACATTGGTGCCTTACACACATACACGTAATACACTCATACACATAAAATAAAAAATAAAAATAATAAATGAAATATTTTAATAGATTTTATATTTAAAAAGGATGGAGTTTGAGGTCATTCTTGGTTACATAGTAAATTCAAGACCAGCCTGGCCTGCATGAGACCCTGACTCCAAATATAAAACATGAAAGAAAGAAAGAAAGAAAGAAAGAAAGAAAGAAAGAAAGAAAGAAAAGAAATCAAGGCTCAAATTCTTCAGCTTTCAACTAGCCAAACAGCCAGAAAATCTAAATAACTTGCTCAAGAGCTCAGGCTACCCTAGAATGGAAAAATCCTTAGCATAATATAAAGGATTTTTATCTCAGTCAGAAAGAGCTAGTAGGGCACCATTTCTGACTCATTGGGACATTTCCCAGTAGCACTAGTTTTGTTTAAAGATCTATGCCTTCCACTGTGCCCAATCTCGTTTATCTTTAGACTCTAATGCCTTGAACCCAATAAATGTTGGATGAACAGAACTGAATTAAACTCAGGTTTCTGATCACAGTTGGGTGTACTTTGAAACCATATGATTTGTCTTAAAAATTCTTTTTTTGCACATGTACTCTTTCTACATATAGATGCTCCATGAATGTTATTAAAATGTAATGCAGTGTTACATTTTGTCTCTTGATTAGATTTCATCAATGAATCATGATCATTCTTGCATACCAATTTAAAAAATTAAATAAGTGGGGCCGTTAAAGGCTGAGGCTAAGAACCGCAAAAAAAAACAAGTTCGAAAAAATTAAATAAGTGAAGGGTTTTGGATTATGTAAGATCCCAAATGTTTTTTTGTTAATGTTAATTATTTTTGTTGTTTTATAAATAACATTTTTCTTATTCTAGTAGTAATTCATGTTCCTTATAGGAACTCTAGAAAATAGAAACAGAATAATATAAAAATTATCTAAAATTATACTATATGTTCTGACTTATTTTTTGAGACAGGGTCTCATGTAATCCAGCCTGGCCTCAAACTTCATATGTAGCTGAAAATGGCCTTCAATTTCTGATCCTCTTGTGTCTGCACCCTGAGTACTAGGATTGCAGGGATATACTACTAATCCCTGTTATATGGTAACAGGGATCAGACCCAGGGTTTTTTGCATGCCAGGCAAGTACCTTACCAACCAGGCACATCCTCAGCTCCTGAATTCTTTTGAACTCCACAAAAATAAGTACTAGGAACATAGCATAGCATTAAAGGTTAAAGTTTTGAAAAGTGTAACTGACTTGAGAAATTATCTAGCTGGCATGGTTTGATAAGGTAATTTTGCAGATGACATAAGTAAGAGGTCAAATGGTCTGCCAATCACACAGCTAGTGAGTGGCTTGACAAGATACTAAAACCAAATTTCTAGTCTCCAGCAAAGAGTCAAAGAGGAAGTGCTGAAATTTAACAATATTCCTCTGGAAGGGCATTTATTTCATTACTACAGTAAGCCACATGGTAAGTCACAAGGGGCGTTTCATTCTTCTAATATGTCTCTGCTGTATTTAGAATCTGATAAAGCCCTTATTAGAATTCATCTCTTTAAGAAAAAAGCAACTGTGGAACTAAAGAGAGGGTTGGAATAATCCATTAATTATATCCGTTAAGCTTCACTTACAGCTAATAAGGAATATCACATGACCACAGCGTGTGCTTGTTCTGAACAATAAAGAACATGAGGAAAGATAAGATTCAGGGCGAACACGTCCTTCAGCAGTACCCTGTAGGCAGTGGGGATGAAAGTCATTAAAAGAAAAATTGATTGAGGTATTTTAGTAAACAAAAGAACTCGCTGCTTCCCCATCAGGAAGTGTATTGTTAATATAGTGCTGCTCAGCCTTCTGGAAGAAAACCTTTCTTCAGGCTTCTCTTGTTAGCCTTATTCTTAGTCTGTCACATTTCAGACAAAATTTTAAAAAAAAAGATTGAAAACTATGGTCCTATTTTATTTGCTTCAAAAAAAACAGGCTGTTGCATTGTGCTTGGAACAGTTTACTCTTGGCCTTGATGTGAGTGTGAAAGGAAGACCGGGTAATTGACAAGGCAGTTTCTAGGAGCAGCAAGGACAAGTGTTAAGAGCATGAACAGACAGGAAAACAATGGCTATTTGATCCAAGTAAATAAGTTCTGCAGCTAATATGGCCTCAGCATGTTTTCTTTGCTATTGAGTGAACTAATATGACAATAACAATGCCAGGTACCTTCTAGGCATTACCTTTCTGGTATTTTTCTTTTATATTATTGAATTTTCATCACTCACATTTGTATTACCTTTGGGTTATACTATCTGTAACTTTTATTAAAATCTGGAGCATTACCATTGTTTGGCCTGTCTACAATTCTCACAGGCAGGCGCATATGCTCAGTAGATGCCACTGTTTTAGGCACTCCTCAAAGACATGAGATACAGCTTTTTTTACTTTTTGGCCTTCCATTGTGGACTGAGGACTGCTGAGATACTCAGCTTGTGAACTAAGCACCTAATGGAAATTCAGCCTCCTCAGAAGATGGACTGACATTGTTGGATTACCTCGGCAGTATCATGGAGGCCAATGCAGGGGGATCATGACAGAACGTATGCTTACTGGACTTCATTTGGGGGCACAATATTTTTTTCTTTTAAATTAATTTTTTTTTATTGATGCTTTGTGTATTTCATACATCATTTTCCAATTCAGTTCAGGCATATATCCCTTTCCCTTTCCCCCACCCCACCCCTACCCATCCCAGATCATGCATTCTGCCGTAAATTTTCTGCATCTTTCTCTGCTTTTTTGTTTTGTTTTCATTTTTTTTTTAACAATAAGTGATAGTTTGTGATTACAAGCATCCTTCATGTAAAACCAATTTGCAAGCAGTTGTGCCCAAACCCACACAGCTCATGGGTCCCACCATCCAGCAGGGGGGGCTTGTACGTTCAATCAAGTTGATCAAATGAGTGTCCAGTCTATATTGTTGTAGTTTCACCATTAACCCCAATCGAAGCCCTTACATTCTACCATGCCCCCTCTTCCGCAGATTGTTCCCTGGGCTTGTGGGGGCACAATATTTAAAGCAGAATCACATCAGTAAGGGTTTCCTTCTGCATAAGGTTTTTTTTGTAATGTTATGTCTTAATCATAATCTACCATCAAATATTTTAGGAATATCTTTAATGTTTAGATAGTATATTAGCAGCATGCAATAATTACGTCAAAGGTTCTCAAGCAGAGGCAGTCTATTGCAAGGACCTTCTCTGCTGCCAGTTGTCATAGGCTGTTTAAAGTTAGAAAACTGAATAGAAACACTGAACATTGTAGAAATGCACTTTGCTCAGTAATACTTGAGTTGTTGCAATATTAGACTATCCATTTGGTTGTTACAGAAAATCCTTAACTGTAGTTGATGGTTGTTGCCATAATAGTATATTGCCTGTATTTCTACCTCTAGTAATGGGCTTTATGTGCTAGATTTCAATATTCTTGTGCCTGGGCAAGTGCACAAGTCTTTTTTTTTATTTTATTTTTTTTATTTATCTTTGTATGTGTATGAATGTACTGTCTGCATGCAGGTCTGTGCACCCGTGTCGTGCAATGCCGCGGAGGTCAGAAGAGGGTCTCGGTTTCCCCTGGAACTGGAGTTCTCCTGGAATTGGAGTTTCAGACGGTTCTTAGCCGCCATGTGGGTTCTGGGGATCGAACCCGGGTCCTCTGCAAGAGCGTCGGTGCTCTTAACTGCTAGGCTATCAAAAGAAACATGGTTTACTTGCACAAAACTGATCAGATTTGAGAGATCGTTAATGCCCTTGAAGTGGTTTTTGTGGGTGTGAAACAAATGGTGAGAATTTGAATTGTTCCCTTATTATAATATTGAAATTAAGTCTACCTAATCTATCAAATCATGTTCATGCCCTGATTTTACGTACTTGGATCTATCAATAAACATTGGGGAAAAAAATCTGGAGCATTATATACCTGACACACACCTGCATTCTCTAAAGTTGAGGCTGAACTAAACCAGTCTTAAAAACATCAATAGAATATATTAAAATGGAAGGTTTGTTTAAGACAGGGCAATATAAAACACTATATTCACTCCAAAAATGTCTGTAAAATCACACCACAGGACTGAAAGGAAACATGTGGGCTGGGAAGAGATGAGGGATGTCACAATGCTTGAGTACCCTTGAGGAGAGTTTATAACGGTAGAAGCTGGAAATCTGCTGGACAGTATTTTTAGAGAGTGGTGTTCCTCTGCTATGAATGAACCCAAGCCACCCCAAGCTTCTCAAGTAAATTGTAAAGGGACCTCACCAAGACAATCCCAAGAGCCTAATGCAAAAACTATAGTGAAAGCTATTGCTTGCAGGGATGTAGTGGTTAGCTTCTGCTTCCCAGCTTGAGAGAAATGACTGACTGCTTTGAGAGTGGAGTCCAGAAGATGACCTGCATTGAGAAGCCTCATGAATGTTGACTTCAGTCTCATCCAAGAGGTCCCCCTGAAGGAGCTGGAGGTGACTTCAGATCAGAAGTAGGAAAAAACAGCCAATGGGAACCTAGATTTGTGTCCTGGTAACTTAACAGTTCACTCATTGAATTCAGCTGTCTTTGCTGAGAGACTAATATAGATAATATCCCCAGTGAAAGGGACTAAGGCTGTACTTAACAATTACCATGGTCCTCAAACACACACACACACACACACACACACACACACACACACACACCCACACACACACACGCACGCAGTCTTTCCTATTCAGCTGTAAACATATGGCAAGCCTAGAAAACCCAGATATTACAACACCACCAGCAGCACCCCTGGCAAGTGAGACAGTTTCCACTGCCCTCACCTTGGCTTTCTCTTTGCCCTCCAGCCCAAAGACTTGCAGGAGGCCAGAGGAGGAGAATTTCTAGATGGGGAACAAAACAGCAGGTTTTCCTCCTTTTTCCAATGTCAGGATTTCCCTTGCTGGGGATTTGAGGGTCAGGGACAGGAGGAGACCTATTCTGGAAATGTAAGGTTGTTTCATTTAAAAATACCTAATGCAAATGAAAACCACTTTAAGATATCATCTTACTCCAATAAGACTGGCTAGGATCAAGAAAACAAATGATACCAAGTGCTGGAGAGGTTGTGGGGGAAGGGGAACACTCATCCACTGCTGGTGGGAATGTAAACTTGTACAGCCACTATGGAAAGCAGTGTGGAGAACCCTTGGAAGACTTGGAATGAACTTGCCACCCGACCCAGCCATACCACTCCTGGGCATGTACCCTCAAGACTTACGCCACCACAGAGATACATGCACGGCCATGTTTATTGCAGCTCTCTTCACAATAGCAAGGAGCTGGAACCAACCTAAATGCCCCTCAACTGACGAGTGGATAGAGAAAATGTGGTACATCTACACAATGGAGTTCTATGCAGCAGTAAAGAAAGAC
>VZQC01000410.1:3556569-3603303 GCA_009823505.1 Rhizomys pruinosus
TCTCTCTCTCTCTCTCTCTCTCTCTCTCTCTCTCTCTCTCTGTCTCTCTCTCTCTGCTTCCTGTGCTCATTGTGAGATGTGACCCTCCATTTGCTGCTCCAGCCCTGGCCACCATGCTTCCTGCCGCAGTGGACTCTAATTCCCTGGAACCATCAATCGTAAGCTCAAATAAACTCTTCCTTTTAAAAGTTTCCTTGCTCATGGTGGTTTTATCACAGCAACAGAGAAGTGACTAATACAGGGAGCAAACACCATTCATGAGTATCTCTGGTATACTATCGGACATAAAAAGACTCAGACCCTAGAACATCTCTCTTTTCTTTCAACCTTGAATTATGGTATTATTTGGTATTCACACAAGTTCAATGGAGGCACATAAACATTCCAGAGGGACTGAGGAATGTGGATTAATCGTGTGACCCCAATGGGCTTCCTGAACTTCATGACCAAATGATGGGTTGGAGTCTACTCTACCACCAGCTGAGCTAGATACATTGTATCTCTCCTCGGGACAACCTTTTACAGCATGGTAGCAGAGGATGTTGGAGGACAGGCTGTTAAAAAAAACAGCACAAAAGGCAGCAGGCCACAGTGGGAATGTCCTCCTTCCTAAGAAACAATGACATAATTGTTCTGGACAAAACCAGTGAGGTGGTCTGGAGACCAAGGGGGCCAGGTTTCATTCTAAGCTTTACTTCCTGAATTTCTTTACAGGCATATGAGAACTGGGAGAATAAGGCTTCTCTCTTAACAGTGAGGAATTGCCGTGTCTATTAGCAATAAGAAATAGCTTACAAGGAACATGGCAAATTTTTGTCAACTTTTCTGCCTCCAACTTGGCTGAGTTGAAGGTGGCCATCTGTGACTGCTGCGTGTGACATTGTAATTTCTTCACCCACTCCTTAACTCCCCATCATGTGGCCATATGACTCCTCGAAAAGTATTTTAAAAATATGAAATACAGCACAGTGTCAAAACCCATGCATGCATGCTTCTTTTCTGATTGCCCCCAGCAATGTTTGGGAGGCTTGCTCTCTCTATGGGGTCTCCTTCAGGCTAGAGTGTACACCCGCTTCATTTGAACAGCATATTCCCTGTGGAAGGGCATTAGGAGACAAGAGCTAATTGGAACTTTGCGATTAGCTGTCATGGATGCCTGGGCCTGTCAATAGTGTTCAATAAAGCCAGAAGGTCAAGTGTTCCCTCCTGCATACTGATTGCTGAGCTAGATTTCTCAGTGAAGAGCTTTCTGAATAGTCACTTTCATAATATTACTCTTGGTTCTTAAGTGGTTAAAATCCCTAGCTGGTCTTTGATATAAATCTGGAAGTTCTTCATTATGGTTGAGATTTTGCTGTAATAGTTTGGCTCTCCAGTGTATACAAATCTTTCCCTGCTCTCTTAGGTCCTTGTTCAGTTATACTTGACCAACCATCTCTTCCTAGTCTCTGAGAATGATAAGTACATATCCTCTCATGTTTAGAAGATGAGGGAATGTTTGTGCCTTTCTCCTTGCCCCCTTTCACTTTTCACTGCCTTCTAACTAAACCCAGGCCCTGTTCTCCCTGCCCACCATAATGATGATCCCAAGGAGGCCTTTTGGAGCTACCTGAGTTCCTTCCTCCTGAAATTCTGTTGTTCAACCCCTTTTAAAGATTTGGGGTTTGTTTTTTATTTATTATTTTTATTTTATGTGTATGACTGTATTCCTGCCATGTGTGTAAGAGCACCCATGTTGTGCAATGGCCACAGAGTCAGAAGACGGCATTGGATCCCCCTGAAACTGGTTTTGGATAGTTGTTAGCCACCATGTGGGTGCTGGGAATTGAACCCAGGTCCTCTGCCAGAGCAGCTGGTACTCTTAACTGCTGAACCATCTTTCTAGCCCCTGAATGTTTTATTTTCAAGAGTGTGTGTATCTGGGTGTGGGTGTATGTACATGACTGCAGGTGGCTTTGGAAGCCAGAAGAGGGTGTAAAAGCCTCTGGAGCTGGAGTTACAAGAGGTCATAAGCCTCCCAATGTGAGAGCTTCGAACTCAACTGCTATCCTCTGAAAGAGCAGCAAGTGCTCTTAACCCCTGAGCCATCTCTCCAGCTCATGCTGTTCCATGCTTTATTCAATTCAGGAATTTGTCTTTTTTTCAATAAGTTCAAATCTTGGTTAAAGCTGCCAGATTTTCCTTGCAACCAAGAACTAATAAAACACCAGCTTGCAATGGTGTATGTTGCTTTCAACCTTATACAATTTTTCCTGTCTAATCTACCTACTAACCTTTAGTATTTGCCTCCTTTATTTGGGTAACTGTCTGTTAGTGTGCATGTCTCATCTCCTGAAATAGAATGTCATCTTCAAGCTGTTGGACCATGTTCGTTCCATCTGCAGACACCAGCAGCCCTAGCAGTGCTTTTTACAAAGGAAGAACATGACAGACATTTCTTGATTGATAGCACCATCCTGTTTCACCCCCAGTTGCATCCCATAATTTCAAACATCTCCATGAAGGTATCGAAAAAAGTACTTACCTACAGCGTTGTTTCTGCCCTCCCAGCAGTGAAAAGAGAACCTAGAGGCAAATATAGGACTAATTGTGTGACCCTAATGGGCTTCCTGAACTCCATGACCAAATGATGGGATGGAGTCTCCTCAGGAGGAACAAGGGGTCAGATGCAGAAGAAAAATAACCATTTTACTTTATTGTATCAGAATTAAGTGCTGAGTATTTTGCTGTGTGTTTATGACAAGCACATGTTTATTTGTATGAGAAAAAAGGATTGAAAACTAGATTGCCTTGTGTATTATTCACAACCCTTGGGTTGCATGTGGCAGAAACTCAATTCAAATTAACCTAAATCAGAAGGAAACTACATTGGCTCTTGTAACCTCACAGACAGGTCACTTGGAGAGGGCTTTACTAAGATTAATCCAGTGTGAGTCACCTGTCTATCTCTGAGGTGGTAATGGAGCTAGTGGGATCTCAGGAAGGCATGTCGGCTGAGAACCGTCTGAAACTCCAATTTCAGGAGAGCTCCAGTTCCAGGGGAATCCGACACCCTCTTCTGACCTCCGTGGCATTGCACGACACGGGTGCACAAACCTGCATGCAGACAGTACATTCATTCACATACAGAAATAAATAAAATTAAAAAAAAAAAAAGGAAGGCATGTGTGTTGAGGGGTGGGGAGGGCTAAGCAGACAAGGACAAAGGCTCCATACAATGTTAAAAATAGTTCCCCTTGGGGCTGGATGAATGGCTCGGTGGTTAAGAGTACTCGCTGGTCTTGCAGAGGACCCAGGTTTGGTTCCCAGCATCCACATAGCAGCTAATAGGATATACCTCCAGTTCCGTGTGATATGATGCCCTCTTCTGGCCTGTGCAGGCATTGCATACATGTGGTACACATAGGGGAGCTTTTTGGCTCATGGGTACAGAGATCTCATGAATGGATTAATGCTGGGCTGATGGGAAAGTTCTTGCAGGAGATTATTGTTATAAAGAGAATCCATCCTTGTGATTTTTCTCTCCTGCAAAGCATCCCCTTGCCTTTCTCTTTTGCTTTGAGATGAAACAGCATGAGGTCCTCACCAGGTGCCAGCATTATGCTCTTGGCTATCATGTTGACTGATATTGAACCACCCACTCCAAGCCTCTAGACATCCTGTGAGGGATTATCTTGATATGGTTAACTGATGTAGGGAGACTCACACTAAAAGTGGGCAGTCCCATTCCCTAAGCTTGGGTGTTCGAGTGTGTAAAAAGGAGAAAACTGACCATCGGCATTCATCTCTGCTTCCTGAATGCAGACAGAATGTGACCCATTGACTCAAGTTCCTATTACCCTGACTTCCTTGCCATGATGAACTATATATACCCTTGAACCCTGAGCCAAAATAATCCTTCCTTCCTTAAGTTGCTTTTGTCAGGCATTTGGTCACAGCAACAAGAAAAGTAACTAAAACAACTAATCACCTTTTAAAACTGTTTAAAATAAACTTCTTTCCTTTATAAATTATCCAGTCTCAGGTATTCAGTTATACATCAGAAATGGTCTAAGATATATGTAATACAGTCTCAGAAGAGAAAGCCATCTCTTTTGTGTGGTCAGCCTCCCTTCCTTCAGAAGTCACCTGTGCTTTCTGCCAATTCCTCACAGGCATGTCAACACTTGAATCAGCAAACCATCAGTGAAATGGTATCTTTCTTTCTTTCTTTCTTTCTTTCTTTCTTTCTTTCTTTCTTTCTTTTTTTCTTTCTTTCTTTCTTTCTTTCTTTCTTTCTTTCTTTCTGTCTTTCTTTTAATGGTATTTCTGATGTTTCAGAAAGCTTCTACCATGCCTATGGTAAATGATGAGAAAAAAATAAGAAAGCTAAGCTTTTCAGAAAACCTTGATTT
Organism: Rhizomys pruinosus; assembly: GCA_009823505.1. NCBI lineage: Eukaryota > Metazoa > Chordata > Mammalia > Rodentia > Spalacidae > Rhizomys > Rhizomys pruinosus. Next base: position 3,560,964 of record VZQC01000410.1, read on the forward strand.
TTAAATTAGCCCCCTAGTTTTACCATATAATTATTTTTGATCCACTAACAATTTGTACCATTTTCTGGTAAGTCATTGACACATGATTCCCTCTCATGCTACACTTGGCTTTGCCTCTCTATATCTATTAACAAGAGCTGAGCTGTTTGAGTGTAAATGTTTTATATGCTCTTGGCTTACATATCAAGGGGTGTTGAACAATTTGAAACAGAAATCTTTTCTCTACAACTCTTATGTATAAAGAATTTTCTGAGGTGATTAAAAAAGAATGATCTGTCGATTTCCATGTTCACTTATAATAATGAAGTCATTAGCTGAGAAACAAGAAAGTACAATCCATGCAATTAAAAGAACAGACAAAATAAGACTAAAGAAACCATGCAAGAGGCACAGTATTTCTTTAATTGGATCGTTGAGATTCTATCTAAAAAGTTTCATTTTTCCCTTTCTTTGCAATGGGAGCCATTTTGACTCAAGTGGGCAGTGCTGACTTCCTTGGATTTTGAACCTATTCAGGAAAGTGGCTTTTCCCTAATATTCATATGGTGCAGGTAATGAATTAAGTGCCCCAGCTTGCTCTTAAGAACTCTGAACCCGGGCTGGAGAGATGGCTCAGCGATTAAGAGCACCGACTGCTCTTGCAGAGGATCCGGGTTTGATTCCCAGCACCCACAAGGCAGGTAAGAACCATCTTTAACTCCAGTTCCAGGGGAATCCAACGCCCTCTTCTGACCTCCGTGGCATTGCACGACACGGATGCACCAACCTACATGCAGACAGTACACTCATACACATAAAATATAATAAATGAATAAATAAAATGAAAAGAACTTTGAATCCAAGGGAATAAACACATCTCTCTTTGAAAACATCTCTTCTTTCCACGGGTCCTTCTGCCAGGATTTTATCTAAGAGCTACTCATTCCAATTCATTAACTGTCCCAGGGCCCAACCCTGGTAATTATTCTCCCATTTGGGATCCATTTGTATGTAGGGAGTTAAATATCCAACTTCATGTCTCCCAGGACAAAAATCAGTCTTATCCCAAAGCTTGTCCAGAGAAGGAGTTTAAGAGTCTTTGAAAAACTTTTCTGCCTTTTACTCAGACTTACTCAATTGTTAATTCTGTGCACAGGCTCTGGGAGACCTGCAAGACATGTGTCATTTTCAGAACAAGACAAGAAAGCATTTGTGGCAAGTCTGATTTTACAAAGACTCATTAATGCTCTGAAGACCTTTCAAGAAAAAATACACACAGGTGCATGCATGCACATGAACTAACTCTCTCTCTCTCTCTCTCTCTCTCTCTCTCTCTCTCTCTCTTTCTCTCTCTTTCTCTCAATTGTGCTAGCCATTAGCACACCACACAAGCTGCTTCCCTAGAAGGTTGTAGTTAGCATCCTCTCTAGGCAGTGAATGCAAACGACTTAGTTTGGAAAAGTGCATTAGCTTCTGATTAACGATTGGATGAGGGCCAGTTAAATTTTTAAATCTGAATGAGTTTGCTGACTCAGGCTCCTTAGGAGCATAATGGACAGCCAGTCCTCAAAGCTTTCATTAAAAGACTTTCTGGTAACTGATGTCTAGAGAAACGAGTGGACACATAATTCGCTCAACTATTCCGCTTTCATCTGAAACAGAATATGTAATTTTAGAACCCAAGTGGTCTCTTGAAATTTTCAGGTAAAATTAAATTTAAAGAAGCCAGTGCTTAAATACTCAGAAGAAAGGAAAAACCCAGCAGCTTTGTGACTGTATCACTTTATCCCTTTGAAGTTTGTATTTAATTATGTTTATTGCATTTTAAGTGCTGCTGGAGTCACAGATCTGCTGATAACAGAGTCTGGGGATGGTTTGTGGGAGGTTCTCAGGATGTATCAGAGACTGATGTGATTTGAATATTATTTTTAACTGTGGGGTTTCTCTGAACTCCACCTTCTCATTTTTGTCTTTCCTTCTCCTCCTCCTCCTCCTCCTCCTCCTCCTCCTTCCTCACTAATAGGAGCAAACTGTGACTTTGCAGAAATTTCCTCCAGAAAGTTTGGCTGCAGATAAGCTTCTGAAACTCCCCTGACCTCAGAGGCAGCTTTATAAATCAGCCTGGGATGTGCACGCTCCTTTGGTCATGACCCTAGAGGTGACCATGGGTTCTCTTCTGTATCTCATGAAAGAATGTAAATGATATTTAGCTCTTTTCCCATTCCAGTAGTATTTTGTTGAATTTCCTAGAGGAGAATAAGGAGAAACAAATAATAGCTATTTTGAAAATGGATTTCTTGCAGTTAATCTAGTTGAATGTTCCTTGGATAACCTGTCTTCCCAATTGTGCTGTGAGTTCCTTGAAGCCAATTGTATTCTTTTTTTTAAAGATTTTTAAATTATTATTATTTTTTATGTATATGAGTGTACTGTCTGCATGTAGATTGGTGCCCCGTGTCATGCAATGCCACGGAGGTCAGAAGAGGGCATCGGATTCCCCTGGAACTGGAGTTAAAGACGGTTCTTAGCCGCCATGTGGGTGCTGGGAATCAAACCCAGGTCTTCTGCAAGAGCAGTCAGTGCTCTTAACCGCTGAGCCATCTTTCCAGCCCCTGTATTCTATTTTTAAGTTTTTTTTTTCTTTTTGAGAGAGTCTTTCTGTAGCCTCAGCTGTCCTGGAACTCATTATGTAGACCAGGCTGTCCTTGAACTCACAGAGAGTTTTCTGCCTCCAGAGTACTGGGATTGTGCCACCTTGCCCGGCTGCTTTTGATTTATTTATTTATTTATTTATTTATTTATTTATTTATTTATTTATTTATTTATTTTTTGAGACACAGTCTCCTTCTGTGGGTCAGGCTAGCCTTGAACTCATACCTCTGCCTTTTGAGTGCTAGGATTATGGATGTATGCTACCCTACTACTAAATTAAAACTTTTATTCTTCCCTGTTCTTTACCACTCCCCTGCCCCACAATTTCAAAACTCAGTGGTCAGGTTCTTTTAACTTTTTTTTTTTTTAAACATGTAGAAGATATCTTCTAGCTTGCTCTTCCTCATCCACAAGAGTTATTGCCCTCTCTTAAAACCAGCATTAGCTGTCATACATGTACTACATGTATAGCTCTTTCAGGGGTAATAGCTTGTTGGAACAATCATAGATAATTGCCATAAGCTGGGCCAAATTCATATTCTCTCTCTCTCTCTCTCTCTCTCTCTCTCTCTCTCTCTCTCTCTCTCTCTTTCTCTCTCTCTGGTCTTAACCTTTGCATGTGGGCAGAACGGTAACACCTGAGCCAGGAAGCTGTGGGAATGCAGGTTCAATAAGGAGAGAAGTGAAGGAAGATGGTCCCTGGAGAGAATCAAACAGCACACATGCAGCAGACAGGGATTGGAGACGGCTGACACCTATTTGATGTCAGTGGGTTCAGAAGCCCAAGTGCTTGCCTTCTTATGAATCTATACTATATTCCTTTCTCATTTGCAGGCTATCCTTAAGTTGTCTTTTGCTCTTGAAACCTAAACAGTTCTAAATGATGTAAAATTTATGCTGTGTGGAATGTAGACAATGGTTGTTTGGGGGTAGAGGAGGAAGGAGCAGAAAATTGATTGATAATTATAGTTTCTGAGTTTTTGGTTTGTTTTCATTTTTGTATGTGTGTTTTACTTGCACCGTGTGTGTGCAATGCCCATAGAGACCAGAAGAGAGCATCGGAGTCCCCGGAACTGGAGTTAGGGATCGTTGTTAGCTGCCATGTGGGTGTTGGGAGAGGAACCTGGGTCCTCTGGAAGAATGACAAGTGCTTTTAACTTCTGAGCCATCTCTCCAGCCACTGTTTTGTTTCTTGAGACAGGGAAATAGGGTCTTATATAGCACAAGCTGGCCTTGAACTCTTAGCTAAGGCTAGCTTTGAGCACTTGGTCCCCTTGTCTTCATTCCTAAGTCCTGGGATTATAGACATATGCCACCATGCCAGGCTCAGTTTCTGTTTTACAAGATAAAAATGTTGTAGAGATTGGTTGTATATCAATGTGAATATACTGAACTATCTAAAAATGTTCAAAATGATAAATTTTATGTTATATGATCTTCTTTTTCTTCCTTACTACTAGAATTTTGCTCAGGTTTGTATTGACCCATTTGTGGGTCACCAAATTGGTCTCCCACTTCTACTCTTTTGGAAGTTGGCCCCTAACAACCCACCTGCTTGAATGGAGCAGTTCATATTCCCCAAACAGCATTAAAACTGTGATGTTCACCAACATACATGGCTGCTACTGAATGCAGATCAATTTCATACTCCTCAACCTGTCACATGGGACCAACAGACCTTTCCAATCTCCTGATCTGCTATCTCCCAGGAGGAAGCAAACTCTAGTCAGGTTGGCCTACTTAGGAGCAGTACGTGTGTCCAGCCCTTGGCCCTTCAATTCCATGAAACATTTTCTGACAACTTTAATCTTCCAGGGACATTTATTAATTGAATCCCACATCTTAGTGGTTAAACACACACAATTTTCTATGCATCTATCTTGTTTCTTTGAAAGTTCATTGACTGATTGATGATAGATACTGGGCCTTATAATTTTATTTTTAATATTTTATGTATTATTTTTAGTTTATGTGTATTAGTGAATTGCCTGCATGTATGTAAGTGCTTCCATGTTGTACAATGCCCACAGAAAGCAGAAGAGGGCATTAGATTCCCCTGAAACTGGAGTTATGGACAGTTGGCTGCCATGTGGGTGCTGGGAATCAAACCTGGGTCCTCTGCAAGAGCAGCTAGTGCTCTAAACCACTGAGTCATCTCTTCAGCCCCTCCTGATAGATTTTTTTTTTGTAGTGCTTGGTGAATTAAATGAGAAATGAAGAAAAGTTGCTTTGCTAGATTTTACCTTAGGACAAATATTGCAGAGATGTAGTTGAGTCCAATATTTATTGAATTTTTAGCATCTGCCAGATACCAGGTCAAGTTTTTAATTTATTTTTATTACATTTAAATTTATTTGTTTATTTTTGTTGTTGTTGTTGTTTCCACACATATATACAGAGGTCTGAAAACAATTTTCAGGAATTGGTTCTCTCCTTCCACCATGTGAGGCCCATGGATTAAACTCAGGACATTAGGCTTGGCAGCAGTTACTTTAACTGGCTGAGCCATTTCATTGACCTAATGTTAAGTTTTTATATGGATATAGACCATAGTTAATCACCCCAACAATCCTATTAAAGACATGATTATCCTCATTTTTATAGATGAGGAAACACAGACACAGATAGTTAGAAAACTTGCCCAAGATCATGTATATTGGTAGGAGGCAAAATCAAGTTTTTGAGCTTAATCTGTTTGGCTCCTAAGCCTATGCTATTTTTACTGTATTATTATGCACTTGTTATTTTATCACTCACTTGCTTGCCTGTTTTTCTTGTGAATTATAACCTCCCCAAAGGCAAGATTCTTATCTCAATATGTTATGGAGGCTTATTAAATATCTCTTGAAAAGTGGAAAAAGAGAAGGAAGGTGAGAAGGAAGAAATGTGGGAGAGAGAGAGAGAGAGAGAGAGAGAGAGAGAGAGAGAGAGAGAGAGAGAAGAGAAAAGAAACTGGGTAGAGCTTGGCTGACTTGTAAAGTTGGCAGGAATTAAGCTTGTAAGAGTATGGACTGGGAAATACTAGCTCATCATGCTGACCCATATTCTGAACATCATTGATCTCTTTCCTTGGGGGAATGATTCAACCCCATGTTCACTGTAGAGATGATAGCTGATGATGAATATTTTCTTATCCCACTTTCTTTTGTCTAGGATACCTTGGCTTCTAGCCTGCTTCTTGTTTTGAATAAATAGTACAAGACCTTCTTTACTGAACTATGGCCTTTCTTAATGATCAAATCTCTAGATAAAAAGCAAACACGAAGCTTTCTGACTAGCCCCAGTCCTTTGGCTGGTTACACACAGAAGGCTGACTGGATATTGATCCACATAAAATATGGATGGTGATATGGGTTTAAGGGTAGATGAACAGATAATCTATAGCTATAGTTCCTGTAAATTACATTATTGGGGGACTATTTCTTTTGTTTTCTCCCTGCCATATCCATTTCCCTACCTATAAATATCAAGATTGCTATAATAATTAAATGAGTTTATTTATATAATGTGCTTAGCATAGCACATGCCACTAGGAGACATTGTTATTGCTGTTGGTAGTAGTAATGCTAGTCACTTAATAACAATGTTAATAACTTAATAATTTCTCACATGATATTCTAGAACAAAGCAGCACATTAAACTAGGATTCATCATGTTTTTTTCACCATGGCTTTTCATGGTGTTTCCCAAGGATGGTTGATCATGAAGAGCAACATGTAGAAAAGATTTACTGGAGATTTGGGGTCTAGAATTGAGAATCACTATGGATCCAGGTGCTATGTGAGATAGGAGGGAACTGAGAACTGTGATTTGCCAGGGACAGAAAGTAAATTCAACCTACCTTAGGCTGTAAGAGACTTTATCAGAAAGGTACTAGGTAACTTCAGGAACCAGGGAACAGGGGCTCTCCTCACTGTGCCAATTCTGAATTCTGTAGAACTATATCCCTTCCTTCTGCAAATGGACTTTCTGTGCACAGGTATGATAATAAACAACAATATCTATCTCTAACTCTCACTTTTCCAAAGTTTTGTAAAGCTTCTCCTCCAGCTTCAAGCTTTGACAACCCCAGGCCTGAACAGTTCCCTGCTAGGTCTGAGTTGACACCCAACAACCCTGGAGAAATTACTTTGACTAGGAGACTTCAGGCCCAGGATGAGTAGCTCCACAAAACTCACAGAAAGGATGCCAAGTAGGAACCAATGAAGCAGAAAACAAAGATCTGTGTTGACCTTATAGCGTGTGGGTCTAAGAAACCATGCATCTAGAGCCAAGACAGACCTGAAATTTTTCCTTTAGGCAGATGAAAACCCACATTCTTCTAGCTAAAAGTTTTCCATTCTCTTTGTGAGGCGTTTCCATGGAGAGGCTAGCTTCGTGGGAGAGAGTGGGAAGAAAACAGCACGTGTCATTTCTTGCCAGAGCCCAGCCCTACTGCTGCTTTAGTCCAGGTCTGCCTATGGCTCACACATTGCTCCTTGTTCCTGTGGTTTCTCAACTTTTTCTTTTCATACTCATCCTCCCTTCCATAAAAGCTACTCTATTAACTTCCGTTTTTTTTTTTTTTTTTGCGGTTCTTAGCCTCCACCTTTAACGGCTGTGCTATCCCCACAGCACAAAGCTACTCTATTAAAAGAGAGAGATTAGCCAGATGGTCCGGCTTGATTATGCACTGATTCAGCTCACTATCATATACCTAGAAAAGAAAATGTCAGACGTAACTTAATTGCTCCTGACATAAAACATGAACAGAGGGCTTTTTAGTGAACTACAGGCTGTGTGGTCATCCACAGACAAATGGAACCAATGATACTGCCACAAGCAAGGAAAGAATAGTGAGGAATTGTATCTAAAGTCAACTGTGACAATATCAGTTTTATCTGGGAACACCATTACAGCAAGGGATACAAGGGAATGACATCCAGTCTTCAAAACAGTATCTGTAAAGGATTAAATAATGAGCCAAAAGACATGTGTAGTTGGTTGAGTATCCCTTACTGAAATGAAGTATTCTGGATTTCAGAATTTTTTTAAATTTTGGAATATTTGCAAATATGTGAAATATTGGGGTGATAGGGCCCAGCCTAAGCACAAAGTTTATTTGTGTTTCATATATGTTTTCTACAGAGAGTATGAAGGTGATTTTATTGGTTCTGTGTTTTGACTGAAGTCATTCATATGAGGTCAGCTATAGTGGTTTCTACTGGGGGGGTCATACTAGCATTCAAAAGATTTCATACTTGAGACCCATCTTCAAGATATTTCATTAAGAATATACAAATGTTTAAAATCTGAAAAATATGAAATCTGAAACATTTTCAGGTATTTTAGATAAGAGATTATCAATCTGCATCTAAGTAAATATGATGATTACAACAAAATGTGAAAGTATCTATAGCTTATATGCCAAGGAATGAGCCTAGCTGTGTTCAGTAAAACTTTATTTACAAAAAAATTTCAAATTTGGGGAACATTTCTGATTTATAGTTTAAAATTAGGGATGCTCAGCTTTTAGTATAATCTTATTTGTTACTTAGTGAGGCCTCTGTCTGTAAGGTGATACTTTAGATTTGAGGACCCTAGGCATTGCCCTTTCTTATTTGACAAGAATTTGACTCAGATAGAAATACTAATTATTTTATAGTTTACAAAGCACTTTCTTAAAAAAAAAAAAAACAAAGCACTTTCTTACAGAGTATACTAATTTTTTTAATGTGTATGAGTGTTTTGCCTAGATATATGTATGTGCACCACATGCATGCAGTGCCTGTGGAGGCCAGAAGAGGATGTTGGTACTCCTGGAACTGGAGTTATAGGCAGTTAAGGGCTACAGTGTGTTGGTGCTGGGAACCAAACCCAGGCTCTCTGCAAAAGCAGTAAGCACTTTTAACTGCTGAGTTATCACTCCAGCTCACATATTTTAATCCTCCCAACTAGTCTGAAGAGCAATAATGTTAGCCCCATTTCACAGGGGGTGAAAAGTTGACCTAAGAACTTGGATGATGAGTTTAGAAGCTGAATAACAGGTTCTAAATTTTAGTGTACCTGGTACACTAGTAAAGGTAATGGGTACAGGAGCACCCAGTGTGTTTCCAAAGTGCACAGTCCCACTCTGCTTCCAGAGGTCTTAATTGGGTCAGTCTATATAGAAGGATTCAGGGAACTTGTGACCTTTTCTCACCCCGCTTCCAAGGGGATTTTGAAGTATGTGGCCCATGAATCCAGTGGTGAAGCATTGTTGCAGACAGTAGCTCAGTGTCACTGAGAAATTGAAATGCATACATTGTATGGTAGTCATTTAGCCCTTCTGAGCTTCAGTTTCTTCATCTAAAAAAGGAAAATAATAAAATTTACACATGTAACCTCAATTCTCCTTCCCGTGATGCTAGAAAGTTGGTCCTATTGTTTCTATGCTATAAAACTCAAACCAAAACCATTTCCTTCTTTTATTTTTCTTTTGTTTTTTACTGGGTATTGAACAAGGGCCTTATACATGCCAGGCAGGAAGTCTACCACTGGGTTACTTGTCTTTTTTTTTTTTTTTTTTTTTTTTGTCTTTTCGAGACAGGGTCTCCCTATAGCCCCAGCTGTCCTGGAACTCACTCTGTAGACCAGGCTGGCCTTGAACTCACAAAGATCTGCATGCCTCTGCCTCCCGAGTGCTAGGATTAAAGGTGTAGGCCACCACGCCCAGCTCAAGAAGTCTACCACTGGGCTACTTCTTAAACCATCACCAGATCATTTCTCTCCATTTGTTTGCATAATTTCAAATAAAAGTAGAAATAATATGTAGAAAGTATTTATCACATATTCTTGATGCTGACTGAATGGAAGCCACTGTTATAGGTGCTAATAGTGACAATATTGACAGCACGGCCACCCCTAAAGAACACTATTGAGCTAGGAATCTCTGAGGTCCATGAACTCATGGCTTCAGCATATCCGGTAGATGTTTTGCTTAAGGGGGCTCCTAGAAAGAGTGTAACAGTAACTCAACTCAGTTGTTCAAATAACCCAAATCTTCCCAAAACAATAATCTCCAAGGTAGTGCACAAAAGTCTTCCTTTTATGTATGTTAATTATAATTTCTATAGCAAATAAAGATTTTAAAGATAAGTGAAGTACTCCTTTTATCTTATGCTGCCAACTTAGGGTTTAGTTATTAAATCCTTTAAAAAGTAAGCATAATCACTTTAAAAAAAAAAGCCAGGTGTGATGGTGCATGCCTTTAATCCCAGCACTCTGGGAGGCAGAGGCAGGCAGATCTCTGTGAGTTCAAGGCCAGCCTGGTCTACATGGTGAGCTCCAGGCTAGCTGGGACTAAAGGGAGACCCTGTCTCAAAAATATCAAAAATACCAAAAAAATAAAAGGAAGCACAATCAGTACCTGAAAATCCATTATAGAAAAGGAAAAAGAAAATCAACAAAAGAAAGACACCAGAGCTAAGGAACTTCAGAGTAATGGACCTGAGCCTAGTTTATATATTCATTAACCTTCAATTCAATAACTATTATAAGTAAATATGATCCAATCTTCATCTTTCACAGTGTCATGTTATTTAATAAAAAGTTTTGGAACAATCTGCACTGTCCTTGAAACATTTCCTTTGATTCTTGGGCACTAAATTTAATCTTCTGTTCCTCCTCAAATTCTTAAATAGTACCTTCAACTTCACTTCAGTCAACTATTGGATCGCAATGCTGTCCATCGTATGAAGCAGAAGCATTTACAGTTTCAAATGAATTTCCTTTGCTTCAGAAATAAGAATTTCAATGAAAGAGGAAATCCTTAGATGTTATAAACCTTTCCAACATAGGAAAATAATTTAGAAATACTTTATATCTTGTGCTCTTTATTAAAACTGAAAGAAATTTACCATCTTTACTTTCATTTGCTTACTGGTTTGGGAAGAGTACTGGGGATATGCCCATACTAAGTATGTGCTCTACTACTGAACAACATCCCCAGTCCTGCTTCTCACTGGTGTGAAGATGAACCGGGGTAGACTCTGGAGCCACCTTCCTAGATTCAAGTCCTAACCTTCCTTGCTCTGTGAACCTTTAATTCTTCATTGTCAAAACAGGGCTAGCAACAGTACCTCTCCCACAGAGACACTGTGAGCATTAAACATCAAAAGACTTGAAGCTCACAGAAGAATATTAGAAGTTGGTGTTGTTGGAATAGTGTCTGGCACATAGTAAATGCTAAGTTGCTTGTTAAATAAGCATTACAAGGAACAGAATAAACATTTTGTGAAGAGCAGTAATTGAAAAGAAAATAGAAAAAAATTAATTGCCTCTTAAGTTTTGTATTCTAAACATAGTAGATAAACTAACTAGATTATATAGTGTATATATAAAGTAAATATGAAGGGGAGAAGCATGGCATATTAGGATTCTATAGAGGAACATAACTGATAGGATATATATATATATATATATATATATATATATATATATAGAGAGAGAGAGAGAGAGAGAGAGAGAGAGAGAGAGACTTAATAGACTGGCTTGCAGTATGGAATGAGTAGTCCAGTGGTGGCTCTCTGCATGCTGGAGAGGCTGAGAATCTGGTAGTTGCTCACTCTGCAAGGCTGGATACCTTAGCAGTTCTGATCTTCAGTCCACATTGCAAAAAGTTGTGTTCTAACATAATTGAAGGATGACAGAAGCAGCGGCAGTAGAGTAGATGAACTCACAAGCAAGGAGCAAATGTTGGCGGGCAAAGGCAGCAGTTTTTCCCTCAGACCTCTTTTTTTTTTAGACCTCTCTTTATCTGGGCCACCAGTGCTGCCTACTCTGGGGGAGGGTTTTCTCCCCTCAGTTAATCCTTCAAAAAAATGCACAGACCCACCTAGAAACATATACATTATGTGTGTGAGTGTATTGTCCACATGTAGTGTGAACAAATGTTACGCAATGCCTGCAGAGATCAGAAGAGGGGGTTGGATCCCCTGGATTTGAGTTAGGGTCTATTGCTAGCTGCCATATGGGTACTGAGAAGTGAACCCAGGTCCTCTGCAAGAGCAGTCAGTGCTCTTAGCCACTGAGCCATCTCTCCAGCCCCATCAGAGGCATGTATCTTAGTTAATCTCAGATGCAATCAAGTTGGTAAGATTAAGCATCACATTCAGTTCAGGACAGATACTGTAGTTATAAATAAGGTAGCCAATGAAAGCTTCATTGAAAGGGTGAAAATTGAGTGAGATCTTCAATGATATGTAGGAGTGAGCTGTGTGGGTATCTAGGCATAGCTCAGGGATAAAAAGCTTCCTTTTACTGTCTTAGGTTTAGTGGTATACCTAAGAATTAAGCTAACAGATTGAAAGGAGAAAAGCATGCACACTTACTGAACATTTTTCCATGTACAAAGAAGTCTTCAGAATGAAAAAGAAGACCAAAGAAGCCATTAATCTCAAAAGCTTATGTACTATATCGTTTGCAAAAAGAGTGATAATTTGTGGGATGTGACAAGATGAGAGTCTTGGACTAGGGGAAATAAATTGAAGGACAGTGACCAGGAAAAATATGAGTGCAGCTCATAGGAAGTAAAGGTTAAATTGGTAGACTTGTTTTGACAGGTCCATTTTGGTGATGACTTCCAGCCTCTAATGGTAAGACTCCCCTCTTCCTGGTATTGGATGGGTGTCTTTCCCATAGGAATTTTTTTTTTGAGACGGGGTATCCCTGTAGCTCCAGCTGGCCTGGAACTCACTCTGTAGACCAGGCTAGCCTTTGAACTCACAGAGATCCGCCTGCCTCTGCCTCCCGAGTGCTAGGATTAAAGGCATGCGCCACCATGCCCGACTTAAAGACAGTTCTTAGCTGCCACGTGAGTGCTGGGACTTGAACCCAGGTCCTCTGCAAGAGTAGTAGGTGCTCTTAACTGCTGAGCCATCTCTCCTCCCCTCTCAGGAAATTTTATGAGCTGTTTCTAAGCAGAAAGGGGATCTGAGAGTCTCTCCTTGAGGGGGCACGCTGTCTGTCAAGTGTTTTCATCTCAAAATAAGTTCTATATTCTCAAAAAAGTACATATTTTGTGATGACCAGCTCTGAGCCCCTCCATGGGATAGGGTCATTCTAGAGTGAGGGAACAGAGACTGCGGAGGCCTGAGAAAGGAGTGCCTGGAACTAAGGTTTCATTGGTCTCTCAAAGTTCAAAAATTTAAACCTTAATGCTCAATGCAGTAGTGCTGTGAGGTAAGATCCTCAGAAGATCATGAGAACTCTGTCATTATGGATGGATTATTGCTGTAATTATAGGAGAGGGTCAGTTATTGCAGGTGTGAGTTTCTGATGAATGAATGAATTTATCCTCTCCCAAGACCTCTATCTGTCTTGTGTTCTTTTATGGGACAATCCCTCAAGAAAGGTCTGGGCAGATGTCAACAGCTTGTGATTGATCTTCCCAGCCTCAAGAACAATAAGAAGTTCTTTATAAAGTTACCAGTCCATGATATTCTGTTATAGCAACATGAAGCAACACTAAGCCATTTGGCATGTTTAAGGAACACCCAGGAAACCAGTGTGAAGAGCACAGAGCATAAGTAATATGTCAGAAGGTTAGGTGCTATGGGAGACACAGGTCTTGTAGCATTTTCTTAGTCCCCAGAAAGTCTTTAGCTTTTGTTCTGAGGACACAGAGGATCAAAGGCATTTGAGTGGAGTATTGGCATAATTACTGCCTCAAATATTGACAGGGGAGAAATGGGAAGAGCATTTAGAAGTTAGTGTAGTAATGGTATGTGATGGTAGTATTCAGAACTGGCTGGTAGCAGTAAAGGAGGCCAAGAAAGGATTGTAGATACACCTAGATGATTCTCTTTCATATGCCTCTTGCCAGGCATCAAGACTGGCACATAATATGAACTCAACTATTTGTTGAATGAATGAATAAATGAGAGGTGAGCATGGATAACTTCTATAAGGCTTTGCTTCCTCACCTCTAAAATGGGAGCAAGCTTTCACCTTCAAAGGTGCATTAACCAGCTTTCTATTGCTATGAAAAATATTTGAGAGAAGCAAAGTATGAAAAGCAAAGCTCGCAGATTTGCCTGTTCACAGACAGCAAGCAGTTGCTGATTGCTCTCTGGGCCTGTGGTGAGTCAACACAATGTGACAGCAGCATGCAGCTGCACAAACTACTTCTCTCACGGTGAGGAGTAAAGAGGGAAAAAGAGGAGGGGGCTCAGGGTCCACTAGTCCCTTTTGAAGCATGCCCACAATGACCTGAAAGCTCTCTAGGTGGACCCACCACCTAAAGGTTCTACTACCTCCCAATATTGCCTAGCAGAGGACCAAGCCTTGAACACCATGACCTGTGGGGGACAGCCCTAAGATGCAAATGCTCCCTGCATAATATTGAGAGGTCTTCCTTCTCTTATTTCTTTTGTCTGCCTTTCCTAGTTAGCTTGTTTGTCCCCCAGGGCAAGGACAACTGTCCTTCTAAGATCCCTGGCTATCTACCAGGAAACTCCTGGGGCAACTAACAACAGCAACAACAAAACAACAACTCCTGGTCCCTCTCTAAGAATATTAAATTAAAGTCTCATTCTGGTGGAATCTGGATATTGTAGCTCCTACATGCCCTCAAAATTTCCAGGAGATTCTAAGGTGTAGCAAGAATTGAGAGACACACTGATAATGAAATCTCCAAGGATAACTCTGACAGAAAGAGTTTGTTGTTCCTGGGGATCTGGAAGAGCAGAGAACTCATAATACTCAAAGAGTAATTGTATTAATGACAATGTTAGTAAGATTAAGAGCATTCATTGAGATTTAAATGTGTTAGGAAATTTATTTCTCAACAGCTCTGTGATTGTTACCACTACTGTTCCAATTTGTTTCTCTGTTGCTGTGATAAAACACTGACCATAAGCAATTAGGGGTAGAAAGTGTTTTTTATATCCTATAGCTCATAGTCCTTAATGGAGGAAGCCAAGGCAGGAACCTGGAGGCAGGAACTGAAGCAGAGGACCTGGAAGAATGCTGCTTACTAGCTTGCTCCCCCTGGTTTGCTTAGCTACTTTTATTGTACAGCCCAGGCCCACCTGTTCAGGGATGGCACAGCTCATAATAGGATAGGCCCTCACACATCAATAAACAATTAAGAAAATGTTTCACAGACAGGTCCATAGGCCAATGTGTTGGAGGAAATTCCTCGATTGAGATTCTCTCTTTCTAAGTGTCCTAATTTTGTATAATATTTTCCAGATGAGAAATCCAAAGAACAAAAATATACGTATTTTTCATGAATGCTGAAGCTGAGAATCAGTGTTCTTTACCAGCCACCTACTATATTGAGGCCACAGTGGGCAGTCACGCTACCCAGACACACTGCTTGTATTTCATCTCTTCTTTGTTGGTGGAGACATTACTCCAATAATTTCTATATTAGAAATGGGCTGAAACTAATCAATGTAGTTTTTATGGATATAAACTAAGAGACTCCAACCCTCTTTAAAAATGCTTTTTTTTTTTTTGGTATTTTTGAGACAGTGTCTCTCTTTAGTCCCAGCTGGCCTGGAGCTCATTCTGTAGACCAGGTTGGCCTTAAACTCACAGAGACCCGCCTGCCTCTGCCTCCCAAGTGCTAGGATTAAAGGCATGAGCCACCACGCTGGGCTAAAAATGCTTTTAATTACATTTATTACATGTATTTACTTGTGATTTATTATTTATTTGTGTGTGTGTGTGTGTGTGTGTGTGTGTGTGTACATGTGCCACAATGTGCATGTGGAGCTTGAAGAAAACTTGAGGGATTCTGTTCTACCCTCCCATCTTCTGGATCCCAGGATTTGAACTTAGATCACCAGTTTTAATGGCAAGTTTTACCTGCTGAACCAACTTGCCAATCCCTTTATCCCTTTTTCTTTTTAAAAATATTTTTTTATTATTATTATTATTTTTGTTATTATTTAATTCTGTGTATAGTTATGAGTCTATGCGTGGGTTAATGCACACAAGTGCAGAAATGGAGTTTCAGGCCACTGTGAGCTGTTGGATGTGGGTGTTGGCAATTGAACCCAGGTCCTCTGGAAGAGCAGTACATGTCATTAACCACTGAGAAATCTCTCCAGACCCTCACCTTCTTTCTAAGGTAACATAAATGTTAACAAGCATATCGTGGTTCCTTTTGGAATGTAACTTGTGAAATAAATCCATGGCATAAGTTGGTTTCATAAGTTTTTCATAATTGCTCATCAATCAGTGCATGATATAAGATAAAACAGAAAGAACCCCCTCTTCCTCAAGAACGGTCTTTCCGCTTGTGACAAATTATTCTTGGCAATGTAATTAGCCAGTTGGATTACTGAAACAGATGGGAAATGTTTCTTCCAAAATTTCAGAACTGAAATTATTCCTATTCTGTCTGGTGATAAATGTCAATTAAAATAGTTCTTTCTTAACAGGAAAAAAAAATAAGAAAAAAATCAGTTTAAGAAAATATCAACCCTGATTGCCAAGGGAAATTTGTTTCTGCAGTAAAACAAGCAAAGCAAATCAAACCCCTCAAAACTAAGAACTGACTGTCTTCTGAAGGTAAATTCACATCTGGGGATTTTTTTTATTTTTAAATTTTATTTATTTTCATATGTATATGAATGTACTGTCTGCATGTAGGTTTGTGCACCTGTGTTGTGCAATGCCACGGAGGTCAGAAGAGGGTGTTGGATTCCCCTGGAACTGGAGTCAAAGATGGTTCTCAGCCCCCATGTGGGTGCTGGGGATCAAACCTGGGTCCTCTGCAAGAGCAGTCAGCACTCTTAACCATTAGACCATCTCTCCAGCCCACATCTGGGGATTTTTATAAAGTTTATTGGAAAAGTGCCAATGATCTATATTTTTAGCATAACAAAAGATTCTTATTCATTGAATTTGATCTAAAATGTCAATTTAGTCAACTCTTGATAGAGTGGGTATGCACCTATATTGACCAAGATGCAAAGACCTTTGATATTAAAGCCATCACTCAACTGGACACGAATACTATTTGTAACTTATGTTTAATGTTCATTACCAAGGACTGACCAACAAGTTGATAGGAGCAGCAAAATTAAATATTTTCTGGTAAGTCCCATGTATTTATTAATGCTCTTTAAAAGATTAATTTGGAGTTGGAGAGATGGCTCAGCAGTTAAGAGCACTGACTGACTGCTCTTGCAGAGGACCCAGGTTTGGTTCTAAGCACACATATAGTGGCTAACAGCCTTTTATAACTCCAGTTCCTAGGTATCTGACACCCACTTCTGGCTTCCTTGGGTATTGCACACATATGGTGCACCTACAGACACACAGGCAAAACACTCACACACATAAAATATAAATTTAAAAAAATGTAAAACATGAACTTAAGTTTGGCATGGTGGTGCATGCCTGTGGTCCCAGCACTGGGGAAAATGAGGCAGGGAAATTAGGAGTTCAAGGCTAGCTAGATGAGACCCCTCTGTCAATAAAACAGAAGGATGAGGGGCTGGAGAGATGGTTTAGTGGTTAAGAGCACTAGCTGCTTTTGCAGAGGACTTGTATTCAGTTCTCAGGACCCACGTGGTGGCTAACAACCATTTGTAACTCCAGTTCCAGGGGAATCTGACATTTTCTTCTGATCTCTGCAGGCATTGCATGAAACAGGTACACTTACATATATGCAGGCAATACACTCATGAACATAAAATTAAAAAAGCAAAAAAATGAACTTAAGTTGCATTTAAAGACTGTTACTCATACTAGACATTTTATTTTTTTGATACTAGACATTTTAAAAGTATTTTTATTCATGTGTATGTGTGTGTATCTGTGTGTGTGTGTGTGTGTGCACATGTACATGTATGCCAGTACCCACAGAGGCCAGAAGAAGGTATTGGATCCTCTGTAGTTACAGGCAGTTGTGGGCTGCTCAGTGTGGGTGCTGGGAACTGACTTTTGGAGTATCAGCAAGTGCTCTTAATTGCTGAATCATTTCTCTGGTGCCATTACTAGGCAGTTTTTCATAGGTGTTTTCAACTATGGTATTAGAAGACAGAAATACTAAGTAGAATGAATTTAAAAGGACCTTGAAATGACTGACTATTCACTTGTGAGAAAGTCAGTTCAGCTAACTGAAATGCTCTTCCTAATCTCAAGATATCTTTTGGTCATATAGGAGTTTCCTGATAAATTTTGATTTAAGTCAGAAATATGAGTCAAAATACATTATTTCACAAGGTAACTGCCCTTTTGTTTGTTTATTTGTTAGTTTAAAAAATTTTTTTTTTATTTTTTTTATTTATTTCGGTATGTGTATCAATGTACTGTCTGCATGCAGGTTTGTGCACCCGTGTCGTGCAATGCCGCGGAGGTCAGAAGAGGGTCTCGGATTCCCCTGGAACTGGAGTTCTCCTGGAACTGGAGTTTCAGACGGCTCTCGGCCGCCATGTGGGTGCTGGGGATCGAACCCGGGTCCTCTGCAAGAGCGGTCGGCGCTCTTAACCGCTAGGCCATCTCTCCAGCCCCCTATTTGTTAGTTTTTAAAGAGAAAGATGATCACCCTATTAATGTTGATGAGTAGATATAGCCCAATCAACACTATCACTTGTAGACTACGTTCATTCCCTCTTGAGAGATTTATACTCAGGAAAAGGCAAGTCCTTGACTATGCAACAGAAGATAATTTTTCAAAAATATCTTATTTATTATTTTTATTTTATGTGTATGAGGTGTATTGCCTGCATGTATATAAACACACCTCTCTTGTGCAATGCCCACAGAGGTCAGAAGAAGGTATTGGATTCCCCTGGAGCTGGAGTTATGGATGGTCATTAGCTGCCATGTGGGTGCTGGGAATTGAACCTGGGTCCTCTGCAAGAGCAGCCAGTGCTCTTAACTGCTGAGCCATCTCTCCAGCTCCCCAGAAAATAATTTTAGGGTAAAGTGAAGTTATTGTGTTTATTAAGGAGTGATAATCTTCCTTCTTCCTTCCTTCTTCCTTCCTTCCTTCCTTCCTTCCTTCCTTCCTCCTTCCTTCCTTCCTCTCGTTCTTTCTTTTCTTCTGTTTTTGCTTTTTTTTTTTTTTTTTTTTTTTTTTTTTTTTTTTTTTTTTTCTTTTCTTTTTTCTTTCTTTCTTTCTTTCTTTCTTTCTTTCTTTCTTTCTTTCTTTCTTTCTTTCTTTCTTTCTTTCTTTCTTTCTTTCTTTCTTTCACTACCACAGAGATACATGCACAGCCATGTTCACTGCAGCTCTCTTCATAAGAGCGAAGAGCTGGAACCAAATCAAATGTCCCTCAACCAGTGAGTGGATAGAGAAAATGTGGTACATCTACACAATGGAGTTCTATGCAGTGGTAAAGAAAGATGGCATCATGAACTTTGCAGGTAAATGGATGGAATTACAAGATATGCTAAGTGAAGTAACACAGTCCCAGAAAAGCAAACTATGAATGGTATCCCTCATTTGTGGATGCTAGCACCAAGCACTGAGTTGTAAGGCAAACTGAGCAACATCAACATGATATACCTCTTTCCCTGAAAGCAACTGTGCTCTGATAATGTAAATCCCTTAACAGGCTCTATAGTTAACCCACCACTTATTTTTAGACTTTGTACTCTTGGTATATGGGTGGAGGATACATAGGCATATTTTAGAGTAATATAAATTTAAATAGGAAAAATGTGAATCCTGAAATATGATATGGAAATGACAAACAGTTTGTGTACAGATGATACAATTTTAGTATAGGTGTGACATATATATGGATATGTTGAAGCAATACAGATTGGAGGGAATAACAACAGAAGAACCGGGATAGGGAACTGACTGAAATAGTAAAGTTCCCCCAAGGACAATAATCTTCTGCTTAAAAAAAACTTTGAAAAGAATCAGAAAAAGGGCAGGGATGGCAGGGTGCATGAACTAGGGTGGGGGGGGGCATGGAAGACAAGATGAGTCTAGATAGGACTGAGAAACAATGTATGAAATGCAGATAACTTCAATGAAAATGTTTAAAAAGTAATAATAGTGAACACTTCAGATTTAAGCATGGGGCTAGAGAAGAAGAAAGGAGAGCAGGGAGAGAGAGAGAGAGAGAGAGAGAGAGAGAGAGAGAGAGATAGTAGGTCTCCAGAAGGAGAGTCTCAACTAAATATCTTAACATTAGCTGTATATAATGGCCGTGGATTTTGAAGTTACATTGTTCAAAGCTCAAAGGATGTATTTTACAACCAGATTCAAAGATTAAGTGAATTTTAAAAACTAAGCTAAAAACACATGTTGGGGCTGGAGAGATGGTTCAGTGGTTAAGAGCGCTGACTGCTCTTGCAGAGGACCAGGGTTCAAATCCCAGCACCCACATGGTGGCTAAGAACCGCCTTTAAGCCGGTTATGGTGGCACATGCCTTTAATCCCAGCATTTGAGAGGCAGAGGCAGGCAGATCTCTCTGAGTTCAAGGCCAGACTGATCTACAAGAGTGAGTTCCAGGCCAGCTGGGGCTATAGGGAGACCCTGTCTCTAAAACAAACAAAGAACATGTGAGTTCGCTTGCTTACTTTTCTTTACTTTCCTTTTCTATAAGTAATATTGTCAGGTGATTTTCTGAGGTGCATTGTTTAGATTTAGATATGAAGAAGGAGTGCTGGCATGTTAAACTCAAAGGTCACAGACATTCTGGCCCTAAGCAGGCCTGGTTCATTTGTTGTTTTCAATATCCTTACTGGAGCTATCTTTTGGGAAATGGAATATATTTCCTATGGGCAATCTTGATTTTTTAAAATAATATTTTTATTGACTCTTTGAGAATTTCATACAATATATTTTGATCATATTCAGACACCCTCTCCCATTTCCTCTCTTTCTATCTTCTATTATGTTTTAAGGCCTATCAAGTCTACCGAAACTAACTTTCTTTCCTCAAATGTTCTTGGGTGTGGAACCTGCCCTGGAGTGTGGTCAACCAACACTTTGGCATGTCCTTAAAGAAAACTGACTCTCCCTCTCCTGCAGCTATCAATTGCCAATAGTTCCTTAGCTAGGACTGGGGCTTCTTGCCTACCTCCTCACCTCCATGCTGAGTTTTGCCTGAGTTGGGCTTGTGCGTGCCTTGTGCATGCTGTCACAAGTGCTGTGGGTTTATATGTGTAACTGCCCTGATGTACCTGAAAAACACAGTTCACTACCTATGACTTACAATCTTTCTGCCACCCTCTTCTGCAATGATTCCTAAGCTTTGTTATTCCTGTAACAGTTGTGCCACTACTGGGTGTATAATGTCAGGCTAGTTGCTATTGTAGCTTCCAGGGCTCACAGCGGGGTAATGTTGATGGTTACTTTTCTCTTCTGGTAGCATATATAGTACTTTCCAGTACTATAAAACCTAGATAGTAGAGAGGAAGCTTTGCATCCTGGCTTAATTTCTCCTCCCCCGCCCCTCTACAACTCACATATGTAGTGTCTGCAGCAATAAGGGCTTACTGAAAAGTTCTGGCAGGTAACCAAGAGAGAATACAATCTGAGAGTCTGTGGGATGTCTCTGGCCAACAACTCTAAAAGAGGGAGCCCATTCCTGTATTGACTTTTGATTTGCTAGCCTCTGTCTGGTAGGGGCATTGTCCCCTGTTATAGGATAACTCCTTTTTTTTTTTTTGGTATTTTTGAAACAGGGTCTCCCTGTAGCCCTAGCTGGCCTGGAATTCGCTTTGTAGACCAGGCTGGCCTTAAACTCACAGAGATCCACCTGTCTCTGCCTCTGAGTTCTGGGATTAAAGGTGTGTGCCACCACACCCAACTTTAAAACTCTTTTTATAGGGGCTGAGGAGATGGTTCAGTGGTTAAGAGCACTGATTGCTCTTGCAGAGGACCTGGGTTTGAGTCCCAGTACCCATATGGTGGCTAACTACTATCCCTAGTTTCTCCAGTTTCAGAGGCTCTGATGCCCTTTTCTGACCTCTGCAGGCTTTGCACAACATGAGCGCACTTATATACATGCAGGCAAAACATTTGTATGTGTGAAAAACAAAAGTGAGCTTTGGAAGCATAACCAATCAGTTCAAAAGTATGCAAAAATTGGAGTAGATATTTTATAAATTAGAGTATCCAAATGACTGGCAAACATGTGGATGAAATGCTTAACATCAAAAGTGGTCAAAGAAAACTACAAATACAAGATATCACAATACAATCATCATATTAGCTGTAAATAGACATGATTAATGCTAAACATTCACTTTTAAGTTAATGAACCTGAACTTCAACTTTCTTTATTCTTATCTCCTTGATCCTATGAGAAAAAAAAACCCAAGGACTAAGATAAAGTGGCACAAACTGGTAAGTACTAAATGAAGAAGAAATCAAGAAAGGTAAATGAGGGAGGCAGGAGAATCAGGAAATGGAAGGGGATGTGCTCGCTGATGCAACGATGCAGGAAGAGCTGCAAGGGAGGGAAGAGGTGAGTAGAGCAGTCGATGGGAGAAGACAGTCCCAGGCGAAGGAATAAGGGCTGAGTCTGAGGAAAGACTGTGGACGAGCTTAGTGCGCTTTCGCATACTGTTGAACTGGTTTGATTATGCTTCCAATGCTCACTTTTGTTTTTTCACATGTACGAATGTTTTGCCTGCATGTATATAAGTGCACTCATGTTGTGCAAAGCCTGCAGAGGTCAGAAAAGGGCATCAGAGCCTCTGAAACTGGAGAAACTAGGGATAGTAGTTAGCCACCATATAGGCACATTTGTGGGCAAGCCTAAGTGCGCTGCTTAGTTTTTATTGTCAACTTGGCATAACCTAGACTCACCTGGGAAGAGTCCTCAGTGGAGAATTTCTAGATCAGGTTGTCCAGTGGGCACAACTGAGAGAGATTGTCTTGATTGTTGATTGATATGGAAGGATTCAACCTGAATGTGGGTAGCAGCATTTCATGGACTGGGCCTTGGACCCTGATCTATATATTCAAGAGTGAAGAAAGCTAGTTAAGCATAAGCAAGAGACAGCAGGCAGCCTGGGTACATTTCTCTCTGATCTTGAGGGTGGATGTAATGTGACTAGCTGCTTGAGTTCCTGCCTTGATGTCCCCTTAATGATGGACTGCAATTATAAGCTGAATAAACTCTTTCCCTTCCCTCTCATGTGTTGCTTTTGGCCAGAGGATTTTTTTTTTTTTTTTTTGGTCTTTTTGAGACAGGTTCTCCCTTTAGTCTCAGCTAGCCTTAAGCTCACTATGTAGACCAGGCTGGCCTTGAACTCACAGACGTCTGCCTGGTTCTGGTTCCCGAGTGCTGGAATTAAAGGCGTGTGCTACCACACCCTGCCTAGAGTATGTTTTTTATCATAGCAACAGAAATGACACTAGAAGAGTTATGTTGCCAATTTCTCATGAGAAGAGAGAAAAGCCATGAGCTCTCATTCCTCATTGATCAAGTGTGTTTAGATTTCCTCACCATATTTTCATCCCATTTGCCATGGAACAGCTATAAGATTTGGGTTTGGGTTAAGAAGGAGGGAGGGAAGAAAGGAGAGAGGGAGGGAGGGAGAGGAGAGAGAGAAAGGAGAGGAGGGGAGGGGAGGGGAGGAGAGGAGAGGAGAAGAGAGGAGAGGAGATTGAGATTTCCCTCTTTACCTCTTATCCCTCCTCTGGGCCTTGTCTCTAAGCCTTGTATTCTGATCCAGTTTGAAGTTTTGTATGAAACTTGGATAATAATCAAGTGGCAGTTTGGTTTCCTGCTGTTCATTAGTCTCTCTCACATATCTGTCTCACATAAGCTACCTCCAGGGGAAACTACAAATGAGTTATGGTATTCCTGGGCTTCAGGCTTTCATGTCATCTACCTGTAATTAACCCTAGTCGTTGGGTACTCAAGAAGCATTTCTTCTTTCCTCTTAATGTGTCAATAATACCTATTAGAGAGACAATAGCACAGACATAAAAAAGGAAGGCTTGTTACCAATAGAAGACTGACTATTCCTTTAGCCTTTTCTTGTGACAACAGGTCTAAGGTCAAACATAAGAGTTAACAGGGAAAGAGAACAGTGACTAAGCACAGGTAACGTAATCATAGGAGAGTCAAGGGTAAATACACCCTGGTCTGCTATCCTCTGCTGATAATATATTTCTAGTTGTTTGTACATGTGAACATGATCTAGAAAAGGGGAAGGGGCATATAAGAGTCATGGAGGATGTATACAAGGAAGTCTCAAAAGCATCATGTTGGGAAACTCATCCATTGAGTGCCATAATGGCCTGGGTTTTGCCACTGGCATAAGGATGATCTAGCCATTCCTACCAGATGCTCTCAGGTGTTTGTCCTACAGACTCCCAGGGCAGGTATCTTACTGTTGTCTGATGTTATCTCATCTTCAGTCTGTGTGAGAAGAACACATCTATGGTGCCTAGCCTTCCTTGGAAAATAGTCAGGACATTTTTGGATGAGGCTTAAATTCTGTGTTCTACAGTTACTCTGTTTTTATCCTCAAAATACCCACAAAAATATTTCTATTAATTCTTTGAGAACTTCATCCAATGCATTTTAATCACATTCTTTCCTCCCTGCAGTGCCTCCCAAATCCATCCCTACCTCCCTATATACCCAACTTAATGATCTCCCCTCCATCCATCAAGTTCAATATGTGTTGCTCAAATACTCTTAGGTGTGGAACTTGCCTTGGAGTGTGATCACAGGGGTCACACCCTTAAAATAAACAGACTCTTTCTTTCCTAGCAGCTTTCAAATACTAAAATAGCTCCTCAGCTAGGAGTGAGACCTTGTGTGCACCTATCCCAGGTTGAGTTTTTGTATAGCTTGGGCTTGTGCAGATCTTGTGCATGCTGTCACAACTGCTCTGAGTTCATATGTGTAACTGCCTTGCTGTCTAGAAAACACTGCTTCTTTGTAGTTGTCCACCACCTCTACCTGTTATAATCTTTCTGTCTCTCTCTGAGAATATCTCTGAGCCTTGGGAGAGGCAGTAGATATAGATGTCCCACTTGATTTCTGAGAACTCCAAAGTCCCTTATTCTCTGCATGTTGACCAGTCCCACAAGATATTTTAATATGATTTATTATTGACATGTTCAGTCTGCTACTGGCCTTCATTCTTCAGTCTTCCCACCATCTAGCCACCTAAAGAAAGATTCAGCTTACTAGGTTCTTAGGTGCTTGCCCTCTGCCTTAGTTTACTTTTATCCTAAAATAGATTAGGAAATAGTAAAGGAGATTTATTTAGAGTCTGGTCAAACTGGGGTGAGTGGGGAGAGAACTAATTTCCTCCCAAGAGTGTCTGTGGCAGTGTGATGAGGTAAAGAAAACCATGAGACAGGGTTTGGGGAGATAGTTCAGTCAGTAAAGTGCTTACCACACAAGGATGAGAATTTGAGTTTCTCTCCACTTTGCATGTTGTTGGATATGGGCTTGTTGTATAGTTCTTTATTATTTTGAGATATGTCCCCTTTATCCCTAGATTCTCTATGAGTTTGATCATGAAGGGATGCTGGATTTTGTCAAAGGCATTTTCTGCATCTAATGAGACAATCATGTGGTTATAGCCTTGAGGCTATTTATGCGATGAGTTACATTCTCAACAAATGATTCTGGTCCAACTGATAGCTGAGTCTATAAGAATGAAATTAAATCCCTATGTCTCACTTCATGCACAAACTGAACTCCAAATAGATTAAGGACCTCAACATAAAGCCTGATATCCTGAATCTGCTAGAAGAGAATGTAGAGAATATATTGGAACTTGTAGGTACAGGAAAGGACTTTATGAACAGGATCCTGATCACACAGGTATTAAGAACAACAACTGACAAATAGGACCTCATGAAACTGAACAGCAAAGGACATCATCATTCCAGTGACGAGGCAACCTACAGAATGGGAAAAAATCTTTACCAGCCATACATCTGACAAAGGATTAGTATCTAGAATATACAAAGAACTCAAAATACCTAAACATTAAAAAATCCAATTATAAATTGGGGCAAGGAGCTAAACAGAGAGTTCTTAAAGATGAAAGACAAATGGCTGAGAAATATATTTTTTTTTAATATTTGACATCTTTAACCATCAGAGAAATTTAAATTAAAACTACTTTGAGATTTTGTCTTACTTCAGTCAGAATGGCTAAGATCCAAAAATTAAACGATGATAAATGGTGGGAGATGGGAATACTTATTCACTCATGGTGGGAGTGCAAACTGAGGTAGCCACTATGAAAATAAGTGTAGGGGCTGGAGAGATGGTTCAGTGGTTAAGAGTACTGGTTGCTCTTGCAGATGATCCAGGTTCAATTCTCAGCACCCACACAGCAGCTAAGGACCATTCATTAATGACCATCCATTAACTCTAGTTCCAGGGTATCCAATGCCCTCTTCTGACCCCCACAGACATTGCACAACACAGGTGCATGCAGACAATACACTCATACTCATAAAATAAAAATAAATAAAATAGCTTAAGAAATAAAATCAGTGTTAAAGTTCCTCAGAAAGTAGAAATTGTTCTGCTACATAACCAATAAATACTAGTCTTAGGCTTGTACCTAAAGGACTTTATATCCTACAACAGAGATACCTGTTCATCCATGCCTCTCTATCTACAATAGCAGGAAATGGAAACAACCTAGATGTCTATCAACTGATGAATGGATAATGAAAATATGATGCATTTACACAATGGAATATTATTCAGCTGTTAAGAAAAATGAAATTATGAAAATCATAGGAAAATGGATGGAACTGGAAACAATCATCCTGAGTGAGGTAACCCAGACCCAAGAAGACAAATATCATATGTTCTTTCATACATATAGATGCTAGCTTTGAATCTCTCGGTATGTGTGGTTCAACTGGAGAATTCACAGAGATCAGAAAAGTACTTAGGGGCTATGAGGGCTGGATTTCTGGGAGGGAAGTTAGAATGCATTGGTATAAAGGGGTAAAGGGGAATAATGGAATTGGAAGGATTAAATGGGGTGGGAATAATAAGGCAGGGTAGAGAAGTGATCATGGAGAGGGATAACTAACACTAAGGGCCCTTTGAAAGAGTCATTTAGAAACGTTTAGAAGTTTCTTAAAATATATACATATGCTGGGCATGGTGGTGTGCACCTTTAATCTCAGCACTCAGGAGGCATATGCAGGGAATCACTGTGAATTCAAGGCCAGTCCGGTCTATATAGTGAGTTCCAGACCAGCTAGAGCTACAGGGAGACCCTGTCTCAAAAATACATACATACATACATACATACATACATACATACATACATAGTTTTATATTTTATTTTTATTTTATGTGGGTGAGAGTATTGTAAGAGCCAGTGCTCTTAACCTCTGAGCCATCTCTCCAACCCTCTAATGCTCAATTCTAAGTTTTATGTCTTTGTCAATAATCTAGAAGAGAAAATGTGGAGTCAT
Source organism: Rhizomys pruinosus (assembly GCA_009823505.1). NCBI lineage: Eukaryota > Metazoa > Chordata > Mammalia > Rodentia > Spalacidae > Rhizomys > Rhizomys pruinosus. Next base: position 3,587,972 of record VZQC01000410.1, read on the forward strand.
TCAATAAATTCATTGATATCTAATAAGTGCGTACTAGTTTCTAAGCACCATGCTAGAAAAAAAGCCTAACAAAGTTAGATTCTGTCCCCTAGGTTCACTATCTAGGAAGACCATGTAATATGAAATGATACAGACTTATGATAGAGACATGTGGAAGGCCGTGAGCATATAGAGGAGGAACCCCAGGCTAGGACAGATAACAGGTCTGGAAAAGCAACTGGGACAGAAGGTAACTTCTGCTAGAGAACAGAGTGAGTACTATTCAGCTCTTAGATTTCTAGAAACAAAGATTTACTCAAGCCAGTTCAAGCACGAAGTTGTCATGTAAACCTATATTCAAGACCAAATCTCATGGAAATCTATGAATGGGAACTGTAGAGTCTGGAAATGAAAAGAGATTTTTAAAGATTTATTTTAAAAAGTATGTGTGTTCATGTTTGTGTACATGTGTGTGCACACCTCTGTGATTTTATATCGACCATGTACATACAGGTGCCTGCAGAGGCTAGAAGAGGGCATCAGATCATCTGGAGCTAGAGTCACAGTGGTTGTGAGCCAACCAGTGTGGGTCCTGGTAACTGAACTTGGATTTATTTTCTGCAAAAGCAGTAAGCACTGTTTGCTCTTGGAGAAGACCAGGTTTGATTCCCAGCACCCACCCACATGATGGCTAACAACTGTTCATAAACTCCAGTTCTCGGGGATCTGAGGCCCTCTTCTGACCTCCGTGGGCATTGCATGGCATGGGTACACCTACCTCGTGCAGGGAATGCACTCATATGCATAACATAAAAAAAGAATTTTAGGTGGCGCATGCCTTTAGTCCTAGCACTTGGGAGGCAGAGGCAGGCGGATCTTTGTGAGTTCAAGCCAGCTGGTCTACAGAGTGGGAGTTCCAGAACAGCTGGGCTCAGGAGACCCTTACTCAAAAGACCAAAAAAAAAAAAAAAAAAAAAAAAAAGAAAAAGAAAATTATGCTTATTTTTAACAAAGCACGTGTCTAATTTTAAACTACTTAGTCTATTTCATCATTTTTTTTTAATTTTTTTTTATTATTTATTTTTGTATGTGTATGAATGTATTGTCTGCATGCAGGTCTGTGCACCCGTGTCGTGCAATGCCGCGGAGGTCAGAAGAGGGTCTCGGATTCCCCCGGAACTGGAGTTCTCCTGGAATTGGAGTCACAGACGGTTCTCAGCCGCCATGTGGGTGCTGGGGATCGAACCCGGGTCCTCTGCAAGAGCGTCGGTGCTCTTAACCGCTAGGCTATCTCTCCAGCCCCAATATTTCATCATTTTTTAACCTCAAAAATGACTTAGCTGGAAAAGAAATAATTTAAACGAAGTGAAGCAAAATAACTATAGTCAGTATAGCAAGACAGAGTCCAGAAGTGACTGACTAGGGTATTGTAATTGGGAGGGGAAAAAAGTAAATAAAATAAAAAAGTAAAAATCTGATAAATATTGAATTTTAAAGAAGAGTAGTTGGAGATTTCTGTCTTTTTAAAAATGATTTCTGTTTTTTTAAAATTAAGGAACAAAGGCCACTTAATAAAATACAAAGGTAAAAATTTAAAGTGAACGAAATTATGATTTTTTTTTTTACTTAGCAATTAATTTTAGAAAGTTAAGCATGGAATAATTGCTACAGCTAGCTTAAGATGGTTCAGAGAGACAGGACATTTGTGCAAATAATGATATCTTTGGTAGAAAAAGGAATTATAATAAAAATAATGAGTATGAGGACATCCCAAGGCTTTGGGGAAAACACTGATCATCTAAGCCAGAAGACATGTTCACACCTGATTTGAGACTGCCAACCTACTGGGATTGCTGGGAACCAGGATCCTTCCAAGAAGTGCTTCGGGGTTAGTTGCACCAGATTCCACGGAGATTTCCTTCATGTCCTTGCCCCCTCAAAGACCATCATACCAACACAGGATCACTGCTTTGCTGTTTATTCATACATATTTTTGGTGTCTGGCAACTTTGAATGGCCATATTTTTTCTCTTTTAATGAGGCTGATTATTTTTTTCTTATTTTGAGTGATCATTTCCAGTTTCACCCTTTCCAATCTTCCTCTAATAAATATTTCTTTTTGACTAGTCTGCATGTTTAAAAGAAGATTGGTTGAGCCAAGAATCTGTCGGTAATGATGTTATTATTTATGCAGAGGAGACATGGAGTAATCTTAGCAATTGACATTTCCTTAAGCATCCTCCTAGCCATTAAAAATAGGGCTGTTCCTGCTGATATGTGCAGGTCTGGAGTTTGGGGAGGGTGTTTCCCAGCGGAGACTAAACCTTTCTCTTCCTACATTCCTTCATTATATAGTCTGAGATGCCAGAATTACACCGATAGGTCCTGCTTCCACTTAGTGGAAGAGGCTACATAGCGTAATTGACTTCAGGTACGCATCGGACCTTCCATTAAAGAGCCACTTTGTCTAAGACCCCACCATTCATATTTAACTCCTTTAGTTCATTCTTTTTGTCTCAAAACAAACAAACAAACAAACNTCTTTGTGAGTTCAAGGCCAGCCTGGTCTACAGAGTGAGTTCCAGGACAGCCAGAGCTACAGGGAGACCCTGTCTCAAAAAGACCAAAAAAAAAAAAATTCTTATGATTTATTTTTATTTTATGTGTCTGAGTGTTTTGCCTGCATATTCGTAAGTGTACCCATGTGTGCAATGGCCTCACAGGCCAGAAGAAGGCATAGAGGCCCCTGGAACTGGAGTTACAGAGGGATATTAGCTGCCATATTGCTGCTGGTAACCAAATCTGGCAGGGCTCTTAACCTCTGAGCACTTTCTCCAGCCCCCTGTTTTTTGAGACAGGGTCTTCTGTAGACCCAGCTGGCCTGAAACTTCCTATGTAGACCAGGCTGGCCTTGAACTCACAGAGATCCACCTGCCTCTGCCTCCCAAGTTTCTTCTACCATGCCTGTCTCTTATCAGTAGTATGAAGGCACTATCTCTGATCCCTTCAGTGGTGGCTCCAGCCTTCATGGAGCCAGTGCTCTCTCATCTCACTTAGGAATAAAACAACAGGCTCTGAACTTGCTGCCACATCAGTGACAAACAATGCTCAGCCTGCATCAGAGGAATTTTCGAGCTTGCTCTCTGGCTCTCTACCACCCCATGGCTCTACCGAGCTCTTATGCCTCCTTCTAAGGAATGAATAAAAGCTGACACCATTAAATAGAACCTTTAGTTATTAAGATTATTTTGCTTTACCTCATTTGGAATTTTGAGTCTCCCAACAATGATCAGCATTCTTCTCTAGACCCAGCATTGTTTTATAAGTGGAGTAAGAAAGAAAAACTAAAACACCTGTAAACACCAGCTCTCCTGCTTTTGGTCCATTATATTTTCTTTCTATAAGCTAAGGCTGTGTCTAGTGATAAACAACGAGGCATGAAACATGCCCTAAAGAGACTACTACCAATGGCGCAGAGAAATTAAATAAAATGCACACATGTTTTCTAACTGTAGATTTAACATTTTCTCTGTTTATCCTGGAGCCAATTTTCCTAGAAAAGTATGTGACCTCTTCATGTGCTGAAAGGCTTTCAGATTATATTCCAATTAAAAAGTGGAAAACTTGGGACTCCTACTTAAAATCAGCAGTGTTCATCTTGACTTTTTTTTCTTTTGATTTACAAGTTTGCATTAGCTTTGCAGAGGAATATGGTGAGGGACTTACAATAAGAAGAATCAGAAGCCTGGTTTTAATTTACTTGTATACATTTTCAAAATTATTGTGCCTGGAGTCTTCCAAGACTGATGTTTTTAATAAGTAGAATGTCATGTTATTGGGATTTGTGGGGCCTGGCTATCATTTGTCAGATATTTTCTCCTTTCTGCATGTGTGTGTGTGTGTGTGTGTGTGTGTGTGTATGCACACATGTTCTTTTGTGCTAGGTCTCTGCTGATGCAAGGACCCATAATTCTCTTTTCCTTATAAACATAAACATATTCTCCTGTGTCAGGACTCCAAGCAGCTTTCTGAAAAATAGCATGTTCATATATATATATATATACACACACACACACACATATATATATATATATGTGTGTATATATATATGAATTGTTTATTTTGCTTAAGAACTTTTCTTTTAAAGTTTTTCCTACAGTGACTGACATTTTTTTTTAATGCACAGAGAACATGAAATAAAGTTCAAGTTAAGGTATACCAATGTTTTTACTTGGTTTATTCATAGTTTCTAACATTTATGTATTTGACTTTAGTAGTTGATGGGATTTCCCCCCAACCAAAGCAATTTTACCTATTTCTCAAAATCTAAAATGTGGCCTTGTCTGTGTTCAGTGCATATAATTCTTGACTCTTTATTTTGTTTTTTTTTTTTTGGTCTTTTTTGAGACAGGGTCTCCCTGTAGTCCCATCTGTCCTGGAACTCACTCTGTAGACCAGGCTGGTCTTGAACTCACAGAGATCTGCCTGCCTCCTGCCTCCCAAGTGCTAGGATTAAAGGCATGTGCCAACATGCCGGGCTTCTTGACTCTTCTTAAAGTTGGTTTATTTGGATTCTAGATGATGCAGTGGCTCCTTATAAGAGTTGTCTTCAGAAATTAGAATGATCTATTAGGAAAATAATGAGTGCTGAAAATAAAACGATGTGATATTTATTTTTCTGGTTACCTGATTCAAATCCAAATCTTTTGTTCATTTTTATTGGCAATGCTGGGGGAGGAATTGCTCTATTTGTCTTGGTATAGATGAAGATTGAACCTAGAGCTTTGCACATGCTAAGCACATGCTCTACCACTGAGCCACGCCTACTCCCCTAGGCCTTAACAGTTGTGTTTTCGTAAAATGAGTTTTGTTCTTTTTTCATGGAAAAAAAAAGTTTCAGCAAATGATTTCTACTACAGAATGGAGAAAAGGTCCAGACCTTTTTATGTGGCCTATGCCTTCGTTCTTTTCAACATTATCTGAAGGATGACAGGCAGGAATGCCTATCATGTGTCTTGCAGCTGCTTGGCCACTAAGAAATTCATTCTTCCTTCACACCAGTCACTGGACCATGCTCTTTATTCCTTTGTTTCCTCTTCTCTTTCTCAAACCTTCACCCATTCAATAAGTTCAATTCTTAAAAAAAAAATTTATTCGCATGTTTGCCTATGCCTGTGTGTACGTGCCATGTCTGCAATGCATATAGCACATGTATAGACCACAGGTGGATGGCTGTTCGTGTCTTCGTCTCCACCTTAGTTTTGGAGATGGAGTCTCTCACTGAATCTGGGGCTATTTGCTTCTGCTAGACTAGCTAGCCAGAAAGCCCCTGGGATTGGCTTGTCTCTGCCCTCAGTTCTGGGGTTCCAGGAAGACAGGTACCTCTCCTGCCTGAGCAGCAAACAGTCTACTGACCGAGCACTCTCCTCAGCTAAATTCAATTCTGTATCTCCATTTTCAGGATGAAGTCTGCTGCTAATTCCACTTGTTTAAAATTGCTTCCCCCCCCCCCAACCTCCAAGACTGTCTACATCTTTTCTTCCTTTTCTTGCCATATGTTTACAGGAACTTTGGGCAGCTCATCAGCTGCTACAAATTGTCACAGACTCAGAGTTGGGCTTCAGTGAACAATGCTAACTCTTCCAGAGATCTGTACACCCAGTTCTGAGGTTTTGGTTCAAGGTTTGTTCTTTGGGTGTTTTCTTGTTTGGTTTAGTTTTGCTTCTGCTATCACTTGCTTGCTCTGTGACCTTGGGCAAGTCGTTTAACTTTACTGAGCCTTAGAAAACCTTTTTTGGGGGCTTGGCATGTGTGACTAAATTGAACTTTTCTCTTATTAGTCTGAATTAGAAGTTTGAAGAAGATGATCTAATTTCAGGAGAACTGAGACTTTAAATCTAAGTTGTGACTGATTAGCTGGGAAGATTTCTAGCTCTTAGCAGCTCATTTATAAGACAAAGAACTGAGACTTGATTTGTCTGGCAAGATGGTTCAGCAGGTGAAGGTGCTTGCTACCAAGATTGATTATCTGAGTTTATGCCCCAGGACCCACAAGTTGTCCTCTGACCTCCACAAGTGCACTATGGCATGCATGTGCCCACACTATAAACAAACAACTGTAATAAAAATGTTAGGTTATCTGGATTTTGTATAGTTCTGCCTGTTTTTCTGTTGGCACGTGTTTTTGCAAATCTCTTTCAATAATCCTTTCCCGTACATGGAAGTAGAATTGTGTTTCCAAGAGTAAGTAAGTTTTAGTAAATACTAAACATTAGATTTTGTTTTGGACTTTGATGTTTGTTAGGTGCTTTCATATATTACCCTGTTTGGACCCTCAACATACTAAAATGGATATGACAAGCAATTTGATTACACCCTTCTTATTTGTGGGGAAACTAAAGCACAGAGAAGTTAACAAATCATTCAATGGTAACCAGTATATACAACAGAATTTGAAATAAAGCCATGTTTTTATGAATCTTAGGTTCCATACCTCTCTTTATTTTCCTATGAACACATATTTCTTTTTTTGATGGTATATATCTTTATTTATTTATTTTATACAAGATTACATTACAAATCAAATCTAGACCCATGTCCCCCTTCCTACCACACATTTCTATTTGTTATTTTTATCTTTCTTCGAATTAATTTTTATTTTCAATCACTCTGACATTACTAAAAACTTTCTAAGAAAATGCTCTATTTCCTGCTTCTCTTTCCTATCTTCTGGAGAAGACAGGTTTCAAATACTTTAATCATGTAGTATAATATTATTTCTATGTTTGGATTTACCAACTTTGAACAGGTAATCACTTCATATTAAGAAATTATGTAATTAGGGTCTGGAGAGATGACTCAGTGGTTAAGAGCACTGGATGCTCTCACAGAGGACCCAGGTTCAGTTCCTGGCACCCACATGGCAGCTAACAACCATCCATAACACCAGTTCCAGTGAATCTGACATCCTTTTTTGGGTCCCCATGAACATTACCATGCAAGTGCCTTTACATACATGCAAGCAGAACACACATAGACATAAAAGTCAACTTAAAAAAGAAAACTCAGAAATTACGGATTTAGTACCACCCTCTAAGTTCTTCCATTTAAAAAAATGTAGACATCATTTGGGAGTTAAATCAGTGGTCAGTGTTTATGTGATGGCCATGGAAGTATTGGTCATTGTAGAGCCATTTTGCTCAGGTTTTCATTTATTTTTCTGGTGAACAAATGTCTCATTTTGTTCATTTGCTTAGGTCTCTCTCTGTGTCTCTGTCTTAACATCTCTCACTGTGGTCTTGCACTTGATATAAAGCTGAAGATGACCTTGATTCCTGATCCTCCTGCCCTCAATCTCCAGTGCTCATCTCTGACAGCACCATGTCCAGCACACTTGCTTATGTTTCTAAGTGCTGATTACATTTCTCCTCAACTCTTCCAAGATCTGTAACATAGTGTTAATGTTCTTTCCTCAAATACAGTTTCAACTCAAATACAGTTTCAAATATATCTGTTATCTTCTTGGTTGCCCCTCCGCCTGGTTTCCCATCTCCATCTGCTCACCTCCCTTGCTGATGCTTCCAGATGCATTGCCACCTTTCGTCTGTAAGTTGAATCTTTTCTCATATTCTTTTCATTGTGAGTTCATGCCTTTGAAAACTAAAACACAACAAACAGGCTTACAGTAGCAATAACAAAACCATTTTTGCTTGTCATGTTGGTGAGGTTTGTAGAGATAGTAGAGGTTTGTGTATTAATTAATTAATTAGTTTCTTTTAGACAGGGTTTCACTATGTAGCCCAGCCTAGCCTTGAACTGGTGATCTTTTGCTTCAATCTTCCTAGTACTGGGATTACAGACATGCACCACCAAGCCCAGACAGATTCACCATGATTAACATAGGTCATAGCCTATGTTTTTTTGAATTAGATTTCACAGATGACAAATTTCTACAATTGAATCTTTGGAATTAACTATTTTTGGGGGGTAGAGGGAAGGTTGGGTAACAAGTGTGAATATTTTAGAAAGAAAAGTTTTAGAATGCTCATTTTATTTTTCAATTAAAATTATATTAACTAAGCAAAGTGAACTTAAAATCTTTGGATTTATTTCTCTGGATTTACTTATAACAATATGTTTGAAATGTGTTAAGTAGAAAAACTGGCAGAAGGATGAGTGGTATGTGTGTTTGCAAGTATGGCAGTGAGAGAAATAAATGGAAGAAAAGAATGAATCCAAGAGTAAGCAGAATGCTAGATTTGGGGTGAGGGTGATGTTTCAGTGTCTAGCCATGTAAACATTTTTATTGCTAACAGAGGCCAGGAGAGGGGGGTTACATTCCCCTGAAACTGGAGTTACAGACTGTTGTTAGCTGCCACGTGGGTGCTGGGAGTCAAATCTGGGTCTTCTGGAAGAGCAGCCAGTACCCTAAATCACTGAGCCACCTCTCTAGCCCCTTTACTGATAATTTTTAATGAGTACCTAAACCTGACTTACTTGCTTAATTTAATGGACTATTTATGCTCTAGTAATGTGTTAAAAATGCTGCCCCACATGTACCATGTGTCTCTTGACTGTATGCGCTTCTAGTTCTTGGGACCAAGCTATCTGCAATTTTTATTATTTTGGTTGCTTTCAGAAACATAATATGAGCCAATGGATAACAATAGCCATAGTAGAGATCTTTCTTTCACTAACCATCTGGGAAGGGTCTGCCTTTGCTCATCAGTCCAAATAGGATCTTTTTTTTTCCGGGTAGTAATTGAAAGATCAACAAATCTATTATTTTTTCCTGCCCTTTAAAATATTGTTTGAATGTCCTTCGAACAATTTGCATTGTGAAACTTTAGATTTCTGGAGAGAACAAATTTACTTATGTTTCCCCTTGGAGAAATATTAATAGATAATTCTTAACAATTTCACTCCACTTAAGAAAGACTGACATTTGGCCCACAGTCTCTTTGGGGATTATTTATTATCTTTCTGCTAGATTTATGAAGGCTATCACTTATATATGAATTATCTGAATGTTGCATAGCACTGTTAGGATGCTGATTCTATTTCTTTAAGAAAAAAAAACAATAATGTAGGAGTTTTTAAATTTTTATTTATTTTTTTGGATCATTTTTGAGACAGGGTCTCCCTGTAGCCCCAGGTGTCCTGGAACTCACTATGTAGACCAGGCTGGCCTTGACCTCATAGAGATCCACCTACCTCTGCTTCCCCAGTGCTGGGATTAAAGGCATGTGCCACCACGCCTAGCTTAAAATTTCTTAATCATAGAAGATACTAAAACATCAGTTAAGATGCTAGGCAGGCTTTGATTGACACTGGCTTTTTTTGTGTGACCATTTAAAATTTTGTTTTCTGTGTACACATCTATAAGCTATATGACACTCACATACATTAGGAGCTTATAATTTGGTAAGCCTGATAAAAGATGAGCTTATTTAGAGGTGGAAATTGTTCCTACTCATTTTTGTTTTCCGGCCCTTAACCTCATAATAATTGTTCAGAAAATATTGACGGAAACAGTTTGAAGGAGACATATAAGGCAAGTGGAAATTCCATGTGATCCTATGTGAACAATTTTATATGAATTTAATATATTCAACTCGATTCTAAGGACAGTATCCAGAGGAGGCCTGTGGTGCTGGCTGCATGTTCAGGTGAAGTATTGAGCTTATTATAGTGGTTAAAAGATGTATATTTTTAATGGACACATAGCCTTTGCTTAAATATAAGTTCCAGTCAGCATGTGGGGTACTGTGACTCTCTCTTGATGGACTCCAGTGCACCCTTTGAATTACCTTCACCTTCACTGGTAGTTTTAAGAGCCTGGCTACTTTCCTGAAAGTGATTGTGCATTAGATGTGAGAAAGATGTGGCTGACTTTTAACTTTGGCTGACAGAAAGAGAATAGAAAAGCAGAGGAGATTGTCCATGGATATTGGATACTAGAAAGAGTTCAGGATTTCATTGTCATGGAAATTAAAAACTGTGACCTAGAATAATATTCTTTAATCTCTCTCTCTCTCTCTCTCTCTCTCTCTCTCTCTCTCTCTCTCTCTCTCTCTCTCTCTCTCTCTCTCTCTGTTTTTCTGATTCAAGAACAACTTGTAGAAAAGATGTGAATGGAGCAGCCCAAAGTTTAGGTTAGAAGGTGGCAAGGCGGGCCCTATTATGAGGTGGAAATTGTCTTTTGTATTAGCATTTCCTTTTTCTTTTTCTCTAGCAGAGGAGCCACATCTTTCTGGACCTTTGTTCTCTCTTAAGTCACTGCTGAGGTATTTGCAAACTAAGCCAACACTTATGTTTTATTCACCAAAGGAGAACAAAGCATCTGCAAAGGGAAGCAGGCTGATAAATCCTGGAAAACGCACGGAAGTCATAAGACGTGTGCTTAAAGTTCTGTTCCTTACCCAAGCGAATTATGTCAGCCTTTGAGTCTCTTTTTCCTCATCTGTGAAATGGGGTTAATACAGGATTTTCTCTTTCAAAATGGGGATGATGGAGATGAAAAGAAATGACGTGGGTACTTTATTCCCAAAATAAACATGAGTTGAATCTTAACAATAATATTATGACTGTGGTTACAACCAAAACTTTTCTCCTCCAGCTGTCAGAAATGTCTTTGGTGATTTTCACATTATTGCTGTTACCGCCTGCTCTTTGGTGGAGCTCCAGCCACACTCGAGAAGGATGCCTGCAATTTGTGCTTGGCTTCCTTTCTCTAGGATTCAGATAAAAAGCCCGTGCAGGGGAAAAAAAATAATAAAAATAAAAAAGCCCGTGCAGGGAAGCACAAAAGTACAAAGCAAAAATCTCAGCAGATGCCATCCAGTCTTGGAAAGTCATCTCAAAGAAGAAAGACTGCCGCTGCGAAGGGAAACGGCTCTTTTCTGGGCATCATTTGTTTTTCGGAGGAATAAAAAAGCCTTGATGTTGCAATATTTTTCAAGACAGAATATTGTCCCAGATGGAGGAAACACTGAACAGCAGAAAGGAGAGTCGTGGAGTTCCGAGCTTCGTTCTTTGGGGAGGGGCGGAGTCACATTTCAGCGGAGAAGCGGCTCCCCCCTGCCGCGGGAACAGCTGGTCGACCCCGCAGCCCCGCATCCACTCCTCCCTGTCCCTGGGGACCCCACAACGTGCAGGGACTGCGGTGCCTTTAAGACTACGGCTGGCCGCACATGCTCAGCTCTTTGTGTGTAGTTGGGAATTTTTAAGAAAAAAATAAAACAAAACAAAAAAAAAAGAACCGCAGAAGAAACAGGCTGGAGGGTGGGGGAAGCGCTAGGGCGAAAGCGCTGCACTTTTGCAGCTGCGGCCAGCGGCCATCGGGCATGGGCCAGGCACCGCTGAAGCCCGAAGCCTGAGTAGGTTTCCATACCCCGGGGCTCAGCTGCGCGGTCAGAGCGGGAAGGGCATGGCCGGCGCGCGGGCCACACCTGGGGGTCCGCTCAACACTCCTTCGGCGCAGGCCGGGTGGGCAGACCTCGCACCACGTCGTCCCCACGCTGCCCTGCAGACGGCCACAGGCTTACAGAGGAAACGGTGGCTGCTGACAGGCCGTGGAGTTCCGGCCGACAGCGGGAGGTGGACAATCTCCATCCTGTCTCCCCACACCCATCTCCGCGTTGGACGCGCCCACCTCGGGGCTCCAGCTCCGGTCCCGCCCTCCTAGGCGTGTGGAGCGGGGAGACCAGGCAGTTGGCGCGAGCCACGGGCGAGGCGGAGCCGCGCGGGTCCCCTCCCCCTCCCGTCAGGTCTCCTCCCCTCCCGTCAGGTCTCCTCCCGCTAGGCAGGTCCCCTCCCCCTCGGGTCCTCTCCAGAGCGCGGGCGCCGCCAGCTTGCAGCTCGGCTCCCGGGGCCGCCGCGGCTGTGGGGTTGTGGCCCGCTGAGTACAAGGTCAAGAGACCGGGCGGCGATGCCCGAGTGCGACCGGAGACAGCCGAGCGGAGGCCGGGGCGGCTGGGACCCGGCGCTCCTGACTGGACCGCGGGGCTGGGGCTGGCGCCGCTGAGGAGCCGCTGAGGAGCCGCTGAGGAGCCGCTGAGGAGCCGCCGAAGAGCCCGACAGGCGGCGGCTGCCGGAACTCCCTTACGCGGCGCTCGAGTCCGCGCCTGCAAGCGCCCGGGAAGATGCCACCGGGGATGCGGGCCCGCGGGGCTCTCCGGCTGCCGGCCGCCCCGGGGCTGTGCAGGGCTCGGAGGGCGGGCGGCAGCGGGGACGCCTCCTCCTGGCTGCTGGCCGGGCACCGCTGGCTGCTGTGCTACGGCTTCCTCTACTTGGCGCTCTACGCGCAGGTGTCCCAGTCCAAGCCCTGCGAGCGGAGCGGCTCCTGCTTTTCGGGTCGCTGTGTCAACTCCACCTGCCTGTGCGACCCGGGCTGGGTGGGGGACCAGTGCCAGCACTGCCAGGGCAGGTTCAAGTAAGTGCCATCGCGTGACCCCGAACCTCAGCCCTGAGCCGCCGGCCACTGTCGCTCGCCCCCCGCGGTGGCCTCGGGGTCCTTCCTCCGAGTGGGTCGGTGCTGTGTCCTGTTATCCACGGGCGTCCCGGGAACCCCAGGTTCTGGCTGACTTGGAGCCAAGTCTGGCCGAGCATCCCGGACGCAGGTCCTGCGCGACTTCTCATCCTTTCCCAGCTCAGGTCCAAACAGCACCGAGTAGGACTGTTGAGAGTTGGGTCAGAAATGGTGCAGACAAGGCATGAAAATGCGTGCGCATCCTGGAAAGTTAGAGGTGGCAAGGCTTAAACTTGGGGTCCCGAACCGCCTCCTCTCGCTGCAGACACGACCATTGCTGAGTAGTCAGCAGTGCTGGGGATCAGTAGGGTCTCTGGTGGTATGCTGTGTGCCACACCTGGTCCAAGCTCTGTAGGTCGATGACCTCAGGCATCCTCCCAACCCTGTAACTTCCTAGAGTTCCTAGACCGGATCTGCAGGGAGAGATCCCGGCAGCAGTTTTAAGTTAACTTGCTCAAGGTTACACAGAAAGTGCTGAGTCGTGATTACCAGGTAGCCAGCTTGCTTCCAGCATGTGCACGTTGAGAGATGCTCTGTTGCATTTGCTAGGTCAGGCTTGAATAGAGATAGAGATGCACAGGATGACTTCCTGTTACTTGAAGGATGGTACCAGGACTTGGTGGGTGAGGGTTTTCTTCTTTCTCCTAGCTGTTTAATTTACTGCCAACTATTGTGTGAGAACATCACTTGGGCATTTCGGGAGCTCTGGGTGCCAAGGAATTTCTCTCTATTGGTTGGTGATTGTTAGATTCCTGCCTTTTATAAAGAGAAGTGGGTGGCGGGGGAGGGGGGACGGTGGGGAGTAAAAGTTGTTTCCTGAGGCTAGAAGTGCCTTCTGACTACCTGCAGGTAAACAGTCATGAAGAAAATTGACTTCTTAATCTTCTAGATAGACGCTTGCTGGTTGATTGGCTGAAATCATGTAGATTGCTGATATTTGTTGTCAGGATAGTAAAATCGTAAGTGAGCTATCTCAGGCTTGAAGCCAAAGGTAAACATATTTTTCATTATATTATTATTATATTTATATATATAATTATCATTTATATTATGTTATTTTATATATATATATATATTATATTTCACCTTGTTATCGTCCAGAATAGTCTGGTAGTTTCTTGGAGCTTTAATTGCAGCATTCTTTTTTTCTTTTTTTTCCTTTTCTCCCCCAGATTTTCACTGTTTTCTGATTGAAACAGTGTCCCTTACTCAATGTATGTTGTTAAATAACATTTTAAAAATTTAGGTACTTTTTCCTGTCAGGTACAGTTTTATACAATTTGTTTAACGTTCAAGTGGTACCAGGATTCATAGTTCCACAAATTACTCTAGTACTAAAGTTTTAAAAAATACATTTAAAAGAATTTGTGAGAGGGCTGCAGAGATGTGGTTAAGAGCACCGACTGCTCTTGCAGAGGACCCGGGTTCGATCCCCAGCACCCACATGGCGGCTGAGAACCGTCTTTAACTCCAGTTCCAGGGGAATCCGACGCCCTCTTCTGACCTCTGCGGCATTGCACGACACGGGTGCACAAACCTACATGCAGACAGTACATTCATATACATAAAAATAAAGAAATAAAATTAAAAAAGAATTTGTGAGAGATACAAATTAAAAAGTTTAAAAAGTGTTTGAAATTGAAAAAAGAGAAGTGATTAAATTGTGCCTTGACTAAGAGTGTCAGCCAGACTTTAACCTAGTAAGAGAGAATTTTGAATATAGACATTGGTAGCAACCAATAAGGAAAAAGCTACCTTCATTTTTCACATTTTTTTTTTCTACATAATAGAAAGATTGCTTGATTTGTATGCAATTTAGGGACTGGATTTTTGTGGGAATGAATTTGCTTCATTTGCCTAAAAATAACATAGATTGCTGTAGTTCTGAGACGCTTAGTGCAGTGTCTGTATTTTATAGCAGGGAAACTTGTTAATCATCTGGATCAGCAGTCTGTGACCTCACTTAGCAAATGCCGCCCCAGTTAGTGAGAGAAATCACAAAGATCAAGTTAAAAGTAGCCTAAATAGCATTGAAGAATGTTGTTCATAAACCATATTCATTATTGAGCAAAAGGAGTGTAGGTTTTAGTGTAGATATACTTTAATGACAATAGCTCTGAACCAGTTATTGAATACTCATCCTTTGGAAGCTATTATTCCTGATTCATTGTGTTCTTGACAAATGCTAATCCATTTCTCTATGGAATACAAGCTATTAGGATAAATAAAACTGCTACAGCTATCTGTATTTTTGTATCAGAGATAAAATGTCTTTAATGCTAAAGAGAAGGAAAATTATTTAGAAAGGAAATTATCTTTGGTAAAATACATTCTAACCTATGAGAGGTTTATTTGAAAGTAAGCATGTGTGTGTGTGTGTGTGTGTGTGTGTGTGTGTGTTTGTTCACAAGTAAGAAAAACTTAACTTGAAATTCTCCCTTCACTAATTGTCCTAAATCTTTTTACTATGCTGAATGATAGCAACCTTAAAATAGCCATAAAATGATTGATTAGTCTTGGTAAGCACGTGTCAAAATTAATTGGTATGTTACCTTAGCCTTTTTAAAAAATTTTTAATTTATTTTTGTATGTGTATGAATGTACTGTCTGCATGTAGGTTTGTGCACCTGTGTCGTGCAATGCCACGGAGGTCAGAAGAGGGTCTTGGATTCCCCTGGAACTGGAATTCTCCTGGAATCGGAGTTACAGACGGTTCTTAGCTGCATGCGGGTGCTGGAGATCGAACCCGGGTCCTCTGCAAAAGCAGTCAGTGCTCTTAACTGCTAGGCTATCTCTCCAGCCCAGTCTTTTTTTCTTTTTTTTT
>VZQC01000410.1:3615901-3702195 GCA_009823505.1 Rhizomys pruinosus
GTCTGTGCACCCGTGTCGTGCAATGCCGCGGAGGTCAGAAGAGGGTCTCGGATTCCCCTGGAACTGGAGTTCTCCTGGAATTGGAGTTACAGACGGTTCTTAGCCGCCATGTGGGTGCTGGGGATCGAACCCGGGTCCTCTGCAAGAGCGTCGGTGCTCTTAACCGCTAGGCTATCTCTCCAGCCCGACAGCATGATTTTAAACATGCTAAACCTCAAAGACTGCATCTAAAACTGTTAAAAGTAATAAATGAGTTCTGAGAAATTACAGGTTACAAAATCAGCATACAAAAATCAGCATTTCTGTATAGTAATAGAAACCTCCCTGAAAAAGACATTAGGGAAAAAAAAACCTCCTCATTTATGTTAGCATAAAAAACCCTCTACTACTTAGGACTAAATTTAACCATATAGGTGAAAGACCTGTTTATTTAAACTATAGGTCATTGCTGAGTGAAACTGAAAATGATATAAATAAATGAAAAGAAACCCATTTTCATGAATAAGAATAATATTAACATTTCTGTGTTACCTAATCTGCAGACTGAATTTACTTTCGTACTTTAAATTATACCTTATAATTTGTGACATTAGATGAAGGTTTGTTACAACTGCAAATTAGAAATAGAGGATAAGGATTATTTTTTTCTTGAGACATCATCTCATTATGTAGTCCAGGCTGGCCTTGAACTCACAGAGATCCACCTGCTGGGATTAAAGGTGTGTACTACCACACCCAGCTGGAGAAGGATTTAATGAATCCTACTGAGTATATTTTATACAGAATTTCTGGTTTTATTAGTTTGCTTTATCCAAGGATGGAAATAATTTCTGACTTTGAGGTTGTGTTAATAAAATTTCTAAATTTTTGTACATTTGTTGATATAGTTTTCTTGTTTAGCTCTTTTTTTTTTTTTTTTTTTGGTCTTTTTGAGACAGGGTTTCCCTGTAGCCCCAGCTGTCCTGGAACTCACTCTGTAGACCAGGCTGGCCTTGAACTCACAGATATCTGCCTGCCTCTGTCTCCCGAGGGCTACATTAAAGGCATGCGCCACCACGCCCGGCTACCTTTTCTTCTCTTAATTGAATTTTTGTGAATTTCTTAAGACACATTTTGATCCCCTCCCTTATTTGCACCCCCTTACTCCTTGCATTCAATTTTATGTATGTATGTATGTATGTATGTATGTATGTATGTGTATATATGTATGTATGTATATGTGTGTATGTGTATATGTCTATGTATGTATGTATATATGTAATTTATATATTGTAAATTAAGGCCTATAGAGTCAAATTTGTATCCCCAAATGCCTTTTGGTGTGCGTTCATTCACTGGAGTCTGGTTAACTTACCAAGAATTAAACCCTTTAAAAAGACTGATTCTCTCCTTCCCAGCACCCAGCCACAGGTAGGTTGGGGTTTCTAACTCATTTCCCCTCATCTATGCTGGGATTTTGTCTGATTTGAGCTTACATTATACTTGTGCATTTTGTCACCATTGCTGTGAGTTCATATGAGTAACTTCTAGGTGTCCGGAAAACTGCTTTCCTCTGACAATTGTACCCTTTTCTTCAATGACCTCTGAGCTTTAGGAGGCAGGAGTTTGATATAAGTGTCCTATTTTGGGATACTCTGCAGCCTCTTGTTCTGCATAAGGGAGCCTCCCTGGTGAGAGTTGAGAGATGCATTAATCACTGCAGGTCTCTTTTTAGCTTTTTACTGGTAGTTTCCTGTACTACTTTGAACATATTTAAGACAGTTGATTTAAAGTGTTTGTCAGTGTCTGTATTTCCTCAGAGATAGTTTTTGTTTTTAAATGTCTCCTGTAATTGAGCCATAATTTCTTATTTCTTTGCATGCTTTGTAATTTCTTTTGGAGACTGGACATTTGATTATTATAATGTGATAATTCTCCAACTTAACAGTTCTTTCCCCTTTTTCAGGGTTTGTTTTTGATGCTTATGTGGATTGTGGTTGTGTATTTGTTTAGTGAGTTTTCGAAATTATTTTTTTTTGTTCTTTTTATTTTTTTTTCTTTATCTGTTTATTTTTTTAAGGGATTCTACAATGTAAGAGCACAGTTGTTTTCAGATCACATTTGATGTTGCTCAGTTTGCCGTACAATTAGGTAATTGGTGCTAGCATCCACAGATGAGAGATACCATTCATCATTTGTTTTTCTGGGACCGTGTTACTTTACTCAGCATGATATCTTCTAGCTCCATCCATTTACCTGCAAAGTTCATGATGTTGTCTTTTTTTTACCACTGCATAGAACTCCACTGTGTAGATGTTCCACATTTTCTCTATCCACTCGTCAGTTGAGGGGCATTTGGGTTGGTTCCAGCATTTTGCTATTGCGAACAGAGCTGCAATAAACATAGCTGTGCATGTATCTCTGTGGTAAGAAGAGTCTTATGGGTATATACACAGGATGGTATGACTGGGTCATGTGGTAAGCTCATTTTGAGTCTTCCAAGGGTTCTCCACACTGCTTTCCATAGTGGCTATACAAGTTTACATGAAATTATTTTCTTTTTTTTATTTTATTAATTTTATTTATTTCTGTATGTGTATGAATGTACTGTCTGCATGTAGGTTTGCGCACCCGCGTGATGCAATAACGCAGAGGTCAGAAGAGGGTGTCGGATTCCCCTGGAACTGGAGTCAAAGAAGGTTCTCAGCTGCCATGTGGGTGCTGGGGATCGAACCCGGGTCCTCTGCAAGAGCAGTCGGGGCTCTTAACCGCTAGGCCATCTCTCCAGCCCATGAAATTATTTTCTAGTGATTGTGTTCCTTATTGTGTGTGATCTCTGAAGTCTTGATTCCTTTAGCTTTGTGGTTAGCTGCTATTTTGGTAGCAATTTCTGTGATTGCATGGAGCCAAGGAATAATGCAAAATCTTTTAGTCTGCAGATTTTCTGTGTGTAACACTCCTTGAGTGCTTAGCCAAATTGCTTAAGACTTTGCATCGGCCTTAATTTCTTGCTTGTTTTGAGCCTAAAGATTATACAGAAGTGAGGTCTTAGAGTCTCTTCAGGTCTTTTGTGAGAATGAAGTCTGCCTTGAACATATATGTGGCTTCCCAAATCCCTACATAGGGCGTTCAGGGCCCTAATTCTTCACTGAACCTTACTGTCAGTTTTTCCCCTTAGACTTTTCAGGTATTTACCTTGGGTAGTTAGGTTGTTATTAGCCTTTCATTGTTTTCCATGAATCCCTTTCATGAGTTTCCAAATTTTCTCACCAATATCTTTCTGTTAGGAACATTGTCATGTTATTCTATACATTACTAGATTAAATTTGATATTTTGTTTAATTTTTTGTGAGAGATATTTGAATATAACATTTGTTTCTTGAAATATTCTTCTTGGGGCTGGAGAGATGGCTCAGCAGTTAAGAGCACCAACTGCTCTTTCAGAGGACCCGGGTTCAATTCCCAGCACCCACATGGTGGCTAAGAACCATCTTTAACTCCAGTTCCAGGGGAATCTGACATCCTTTTCTGACCTCCACAGCATTGCACTACATGGGTGCACCAACCTACATGCAGACAGTACATTCATACACATAAAAAATAAAAAAAAAAAGAAATAGTCTTCTTAGGTTTTGTGATCCTTTTTATTTATTTATTTATTTTTGGTCTTTTTGAGAGAGGGTCTCCCTTTAGTCCCATCTGGCCTGGAGCTCACTATGTAGACCAGGCTGGCCTTGAACTCACAAAGATCTGCCTGCCTCTGCTTCCTGAGTGCTGGGATTAAAGGCCGGCTCCACCATGCTTGGCTGTCTGTTTGTTTTTTGAGACAGGGTTTCCCTGCAGCCCCAGATTGAAGGCTGACCTCAATCTCACAGAGGAATATACCTGCTATTGGGGTTAAGGATGTGTGCCACCATGCCCAGTAGATTTTGTTATCTTGAACAGAGTATCTTGGCATTATTAAAGAAGTTGGGATTTATTCCTTTTTTCCTCTTAGCTCTGAAAGAGATTATAAAGCATTTTTTTGTTTCTCATTTAAATGTTGGAAAGATTTCACCAATGAAGCCATCTGTGCTTGTTGATATTTTTGGTACCTTGTTTTTGAGTATAAACTATTTTAGCAGATATAAGAACTCTGTAGATTTTCTATTTCTTCTTTATTGGTTTTGCCAAGTTGTGCCGTTTAAAGATTTTTTTTTCTGTGTCATTTGAACTACCATTCATTTAAACTATCAAATTCATTGACAGGAAGCTTTTAATACCTTATTCTTTCTATCACATTAGTTGTAAAAATGTTCCCCTTTCCCTTTTTGACAATATTTTTCTTTTCTTTCTTGATGAGTTTGCTAGGAGTTTATTAGCTGGTTCTTTATAAAACACTTTTGGTTATATAGCTTTTTCTTTATTATATGACTTCTAGTTCAAGAATGTTTTTCTTTTGCTATTTTATTCCTTATCCTTTCTTTTCCTTTAATGTGCTGTTCTTTTTCTAGTTTCTTCTTCTTTTTTCTTTTTTATTTTTTACTTCTTATGTGTATGAGTGTACTGCTTGCATGTAGGTAGGTGCACCCATGTTGTGCAATGCTGCGGAGGTCAGAAGAGGGCATTGGATTCCCCTGGAACTGGAGTTAAAGATGGTTCTTAGCCACCATGTGGGTGCTGGGAATCGAACCCGGGTTCTCTGTAAGAGCAGTCAGTGCTTTTAATCACTGAGCCATCTCTTCAGCCCCTCTAGTTTCTTTTTTTAAAAAAGGATTTATTTAGTTTCTTTAATCTATATGTGTGTGCATTACATGTGTAAAGGCAATTGTGATGTGGGTACTGAGAACTGAACCTGGGTCTTTTGGGAGAGCAACAAGTGCTCTTAACCACTGATCTTTCTAGCTTCCTTTTTCTGGTTTTTTGAGACATGGTCTCTCTGTAGCCCTAGCTGGCCTGGAGCTTGGTGTGTAGACCAGGGTGCTGAGATTCCTGCCTCTGCCTCTTGGGTGTGGGATTAAAGGCATGTACCAATTACACCTTAGAGCTATAAATTCTCAGCATTAGATTAGCTTCATGTTACAAATTTCAGTATGTTGTGATTTTATAATTAGTCAATTAAAATGTTTTTCTAAATGTGTTAGTGACAGAAATCTGTTTCTTAATTTCCATTTAGGGATTTTTAATTTATATTTTTCCATGTGATCACTGTGCATGAACTGCATAGATTTTGAAAACACGATTATTATAGCTAACTCTCTTAATTGATTAAACTGATTTACTTCCATTTTGGTATAACATGTTGTTGTGGCTAAAGGACAGATTGAGGGTAAAAAGTCATTTTTTTCAATTCTGGCTTTTGAAAGACTGTTGGAGACTCAGAGACTTTGAAAAATATGTGGGGATTCAGGTTCCAAAATGCATATAATCAGATAGGACCCTTCTGTCAGGGTTGCACTTCCTTTTTTGGGGGACATTTGAGGGCTACAAAGTAGACATTTTCTGTTATTCTGCTCCTCTCATGACTGGCTAGCCACTCATTTTCTTCTTTCTGCAGGAGATACATCTCTTTAAATGTTAGAGAAGTCTATGGTTCTCACACTGTACCCAAATTAGGCTGGATTGATTATGTAATTTTCTTTCTTTTTTAACAGCATTCAACTAGTTCTTTTTAAAAGATTCCTCCTCCTCCTCTTCGTCCTCATCCTCCTCATGAGTGTGTGTGTGTGTGTTTGTTTGTGTTTGTGTTGGGGGCATGTAGTGATCAGAGAACACCTTTTAGGAGTCAGTTTGTTATTCATTCACCATATGGGTCCTGGGGATCAATCTCAAGTTGTGAGACTTAGCAGTGGATTCATTCCTTCATGTGCTGAGCCATTTTGCTAGTTCTAATTCCTTTATAATTTACTCTTGGTACCAAATTTCTTAAATATTATGTGGATATTGCATAAACCTGTTGTATTAGTGAGTGCAACCCTTTCTCAGTAAGTAACCCATGTAACACATGTTACATTTGAAAGATTTGGGGTGTTATAGGAGACTGATAATAGAGAAGAGAGGACAGTCAGTTAGCCGGGCGTGGTGGCGCATGCCTTTAATCCTAGCACTTGGGAGGCAGAGGCAGGCGGATCTTTGTGAGTTTAAGGCCAGCTTGGTCTACAGAGTGAGTTCCAGGACAGCCAGAGCTACAGGGAGACCCTGTCTCAAAAAGACAAAAAAAAAAAAAAAAAAAAAAGAAGTCTACTAAAGTCAGCACCATAGTGGACTATTGAAGTTTAGGCCCACAGGGAACTGCTAGAGGAAGAAACATGCTTAGGCACTATCAATGTAAAGAGGCAAGGAAGCTGAAGGGATTTGTATTCCTTTGATTAGTCCATTTGTTGGTTTAGCGCTGTTCCTGGGAGGATACAGATTCATAAGCACATTCCACCATTTGTGGGGGCTAAATGAACTCTAGCAGCCAGAAGAGAGCCCTTTAACCAGGATGCAGATACTGGCCTTAGGAAATCAGACAGGAGTCTGTGGAAATAGAACGGAGGTCTGAGAAGGCATGAATACAGCTCTGTCGCTGCCGTCTGCCCAATTTCAAGTATTAAAAAATTGGCAAATTATTTTCTAAAGTTTTTTTACTGATTGAATTATTTCTGTGAGAATTGTTTTTCTCCACCTCCTTGCCAATATTTGGTATTATCATTTAGTTTTTCTGTTGGGTACAAAGTGATATGTTTTTGTCATTTGATTTTGCAAATCCTTGATATTAGTGTATTTGGTTTCTGTACATTTAGGAAAGAGAATCCTAATTTTGACAAAAAAAATTAAGTAATATTACTTGTAATAGAGATTAAAGTAATAAAGAAAATTCTGAAAGAATAGAAATAACAGTTGTTTGTTTTGTTTTTGAGACAGGGTCTCCATGTAGCCTCAGCTGGCCTGGAACTTCCTGTGTAGACCAGGTTGGCCTTGATCTCACTGAGATCCACTTGCTTTTGCCTCCTGAATGCTGGGATTAAAGGTGTGTACCACCATACCCCACAGAAATTATAATTATGAGGGTTATCACTTATAGCTTTTTGCTGAGATAGAATACCTAAGAGTCTGTTCTCCTTTCCAGTTGAGATTAACATTTGGCTGGATGGGCATGGTTGTGGCTTAATGAATGGCATAAAAGTTACTTAGGGGCTACCTGGGGGAACTTGTTTAACATCCGCCCTCTGCAACTTGCTTTGAAATATATTATAGGAAATTTAGGAAAGCTCTTCATGGAAAAGTGTCTTGCTGGAGGTGCTGGGCTATAAAATTGCTTAAGAGGAAGCAGTGAGGGAAGGTGTTGGTGGCTGGGTGCTTCTGGCTACTATGTATTGTAGTAATTTTTTGCTGCTGAAGCCATAGGAGCTGTGTGAGCACACTGGAACTAGGAATCAGAGCCCCTTTATCCTGAAGTCTTCCATGCACGTTGTGAACAAAGCATGCCAGCTTACTGTAAGACTCCTTGCCATCTGGCAAAGAAAAATATTTGAAAGGCCCAGATCTATTTTCACATAGTAGGCAAATGAGATGAATACGGAGGTGAGAAAGCAGCAGATGGATTAACTGGCACAGTGTACCCTTTAAAGATTCAGCTTCCAGAAGCAGCCTGCTGAACATATTTGAACTCATGAATAAAGGCCAAAACCACTGTTTCCACCTAAGAAGACACACTTCTTACAAGTAAAAAGTTTTTACCTTTGCCAAAAATGAGGAAACATAATCCCAAAAGTTATTGTATTGATCATTTGTTATATTAATTCTATATATTCTCTTATCACCTACACTGAATAGTCTATCTAGAATAAATTGTGAAATTAACTTCTAGAAACTTGTATGTAAAATAAAATTGTGGTGAGAGTGCAAATATGTGTTCAAGTTATGCAAAGCTATTATAATCTTGGTTTACATAATTGTTTATAAGACCATAGCTTATTATATTTATGGTTTTGTTATTCTATATCTATTCCATTAGAATTTTGCCTATAGAATTACCTGAGGCAGATATAGTTCTTGGTTTCCTAATTATCCTGGTATAGTTGGGATATTGTCTGTCAACTTATCTTCTCAGTCTCTCCTTGTTTTTATCTGTGCTTGTGTTTAAACCTTTTTTATTAGATTCATTATTTTGATTATTCTAGTTTTCAGTACCAAAACTTCTGTTGAATTTTCCAGAATATTGTTACTTTTTCAGTTTTCACTTTGCTGCTGCCAATTTAAATCTGTTTCTGTGAATTTAGTAAACTTATTTTAATAAATATGACCCTGAGTATCAATAATTAGAGCATTCCTGACCTGATTCTGTCCTGTCATCTCTGGCTTCTTATTTTATTATACCCCCTTTCCCCCTTTTTTGGTCTTTTTGAGACAGGGTCTTCCTGTAGCCTCAGCTGGCCTGGGACTCACTATGTAGACCAGGCTGGCCTTGAATTCAGGGAGATCTGTCTGCCTCTGCCTCCCAAGTGCTGGGATTAAAGGCATGGTCCACCACGCCTGGCTTATTACACTGCTTTTTAATGCTTAATAATCACTGATCATGCTACATGTTTTATTTGGAAAAAAAAAACATTGGTAGATAATTAGATAAAGATTTTTCTTTAGAGAGCATTGTGTATCTTCTGTTAGGAGCTTAGGCAAATTAGCAGTTTTCGAATCACCTTAAGCCAATTGTAAGGCTATAATATTCTGTTGCCCAGATGACTCATAGTAAGGCTAATGTCCAGATAGGGGCTAGTTTAATTCCGGTACACCATTATTTCCAAAGCAAGTTATGTGTCAACTTCAAAAGTGTCATGTAGTGTATTCAAGCCCCTTTCTGTTCTGGGCCCTAGCCTCCCATTTTTGTTTTCTCTTTAGCAAAAGCACCTTTTTGTGCTTGGCTTCTTTTAAAGAGTTTGTAACTTCTGGATTATGGCTTGGTAGATAGATATAGCTACTGGTAAAACTTAATATTAACCAATTAGTCTTCTACCTTTTAACTTGTCAGCAGTAGGGAGTTTATATGAATCATTCCATCTGGTATGATTGGAAATGAAAAATCAGAATCAGTGAATTAACTCATTTAAGTTGTACTTTATTTTTTTTATCTGTAGTATAGGATTACTAACCATCTTACAGAGGTTTTGAAGCTTTTGAATGGGGTAAAAATTAAGTATTTACAGTATCATCTGACATATAGAAAATACTTAGTTTATTATTATATTGATAACAGAAATTTGTCTGTTGCTCTTCTATATTTTTTCCAAGCTTGAATTTTCCCTTTTATTACCAATCCCTACCATTTGTAGGGGTTATGAAGGACTCTCAAATTTTAACATTAGCATTGACTGACCTTTCTGTCATTCTTGATTTATATAAATAATTTTTTCTCCTGATGTTTTTAAAGCTCTGTGTACTATATGGAAATTTAAATTTTTATCTAAGACTAGGTTATGATCCTAATAGCTGTGATATATATACACACACATACATATATATATGTATATGTATATGTCGGTTTATGTGACTACATAAAGTTAGCTGTGAAATATATGTGTATGAACATATATAAATGAATATGAGGGCTAAATGGGAAGACATTTCTTTAAAATTTATTTTTTTTAAATTTTTATATATTTCTGTATGTGTATGAATGTACTGTCTGCATGCAGGTGTGTGCACCCGTGTTGTGCAATGCCGTGGAGGTCAGAAGAGGGTGTCGGAGTCCCCTGGAACTGGAGTTCTCCTGGAATTGGAGTTTCAGATGATTCTCAGCTGCCATGTGGGTGCTGAGGATCGAACCTGGGTCCTCTGTAAGAGCGGTTGGCGCTCTTAACAGCTACGCCATCTCTCCAGCCCTAAAATTTTTTATTTGTATGTATGAGTGTATTGCCTGCATGTGTGTAAGTACACCCATGTTGTACAGTACCCACAGAGGTCAGAAGAGGGCATCAGATCCCCTGCAATTGTGGGCAGTTGTTAGCTGCTATGTGGGTGCTGGGATTCTAACCCAGGTCTTCTGCAAGAACAATCAGTGTTCTTAGCCACTGAGCCATCTCTCCAGCCCTGACATTTTAATAATTTAAAATATAGTTTTGTGGATAAAAGAATTGGGCTAGAAATAAGAAGAACAAAATGAAGTACAGTTGAGGCCTCTTTTTTTTTTTTGTCCTTTTTGAGACAAGGTCTCCCTGTAGTCCCAGCTGGCCTGGAGCTTGCATGTAGACCAGGCTGGCCTTGAACTCACAGAGATCTTCTTGCCTCTGCCTCCCAAGTTCTGGGATTAGAGGTATGTACCACTACATCTGGCTGAGACCTTTGTTTTAAGTATTTGAAGACTGTAAAAAATCTGAAGTTTTTCTAATTGTTTTCTTCTTTATTTATAAATAGAAAATATAAGGCTGGGGGAATAGCGCAGCGGTTAAAGGCTGAGGATAGGAACCCCGCAAAAAAAATAAAAAAATAAATAAATAGAAAATATAAAACATTTTGATATAGTCTTATTTTTAAAATTGGTTTAGATCTTGAACTAAATATTGTCAGGGGAAATGGTAATAAAAGTGGGTAGCAGAGCTCTGAGAAGTATGATGATAGCTACTTAATACTTTGAGTACTTAATAGAATTATATCTAGCTGTATCCTCCTAAAATAACACATATAACATGGTTTCTTTGTTCCACTACTCTGTGTCAAAGTGCAGTTCATCTTCCTTCTTTTGCCACATTTAATTTTTGTGTAGATTAAGTTTACCTTAATCAGCCTTGTATCAACATTGAATCCATTAGTACAATGTTCAGCTTTTCAATGACTTTTTCCACTATGTCATTTGAAATGGCCATGATATATCAAGATGTAAAGAAATACAAAACAAATTTATTTTTAGATGTAAGGAGAAAAATGTCTTAGCTTGTAAATATCCTCCAAATCGTAAACTGCTGTCTGATTGATTCCTTTTGCCCAATGATTTAAAAATTATCTCATGCTACTTCATGCCTTAATATTACCTTAAGATAATTATTTTCATGATTTTTCTTTTCTAGGTTAACAGAACCTTCTGGATACTTAACAGATGGTCCAATTAACTATAAATATAAAACTAAATGTACATGGCTAATTGAAGGCTAGTAAGTATATAGTTTGAGTTGAATAAGGTAACTTTATTCTGAGATGTTAAAGTAAATGATTAATTTTAACAGAATTAAGTAAAATGATTATTATTTAATTGCTTATTATTAAACATATTCATAATTGTTATATTAAAAAAATAAAAATTTTAGTACCCTTTCTTTTTTATTTAATAGATATACAAAAAATACATGTTTTATTTTTGAGTTACATTATTACAACAAAAACATACTAGGCATGTTTTTTTTGCTTTTGAAAAGTATCTTGTTAGCAAATTTAAAAATTGTGTAGAAAGTATAAAAATATTCCATGTTGAGTTATACTATTGTTTATACTTTTCAGCATTTTAGTTCTAAGGGTCTTTGTTTTTTAATTTTCATTGTGTTAAGGATCTTTTTAAAAAGGTTTTAAGCTGGGTGTGGTGGCACACGCCTTTAATCCTAGCACTTGGGAGGCAGAGGCAGGCGGATCTTTGTGAGCTCAAGGCCAGCCTGGTCTACAGAGTGAGTTCCAGGACAGCTGGGGCTACAGGGAGACTCTGTCTTGAAAAGACCAAAAAAAAAATAAAAAAAAAAATAAAAAGGTTTTAATACATTTTGTGGAAGAGTTAATTGTTCATTTAGGAGGGCATGTTTTATAGTTAGGGGTTGAAACTATTTACATTTTATGATAATGGATTATAAAATGGATTGATCTGAATTCTTTTGAACTGTTTTATGATTTTAGGATATATTTGGAAATTTCTGCTTTCCAGTATAGTTTAAAAGTAGAGATGGCCTAGCGGTTAAGAGCGCTGACCGCTCTTACAGAGGACCCGGGTTCGATCCCCAGCACCCACATGGCGGCCAAGAACTGTCTGAAACTCCGGTTCCAGGGGAATCCGGCACCCCCTTCTGACCTCCGCGGCATTGCACGACATGGGTGCACAGACCTGCATGCAGACAGTACATTCATACACATACAGAAAGAAATAAAATTAATAAAAAAATTTTAAAAAAAGTTTTTTTTAAAGCTTAAAAGGTATTCTTTGCTGTATACCTGTAGTTTTGGTTTGCTTCTTCTTTGTGTAGTGTTGAGTAAAAGTAAGTAAAAGTTGCTTCCACGTCCAGTTCTGTAGAAATGAGAGTAGTTGCTTATGAGTGTTTTTTTTTTTTTTGTTTTTTTTTTTTTTTCTTTTTTTTGTTTTGAGACAGGGTCTCTCTATAGCCCCAGCTGTCCTGGAACTCACTCTGTAGACCAGGCTGGCCTTGAACTCACAGAGATCTGCCTGCCTCTGCTTCCCAAGTGCTAGGATTAAAGGCGTGTGCCACCAGGCCTGGGTTAAAGACGGTGTTTAGCCACCATGTAGGTGCTGGGAATTGAATCCAGGTCCTCTGCAAGAGCAGTCAGTGCTCTTTTTTAACTACTGAGCCATCTCTCCAGCCCCATGAGTGTTGAATTTTATAGTCTGCCTTATTCAGCTACAACTTGCTGTGACAAAAATGTAGCCACTTTAGTATATAATTCAATGAAGTTTCAGTAATGTATTTCAAATATGTAAACTTTAAGGCATAGAGTTTTTCTTGTTTACAGAATTTATTTTTTAAAATGACATGTGCATTTAGAAACTTGTATCTTGACAGCTTACTGTTTTTTTCTTCTGGAAATGTAATAATGACTTACCGAAAAAGTATCTGTAAATAGATTTTAATAAAATTATGATCTATGTTTTATATATTATATGAATTTAAAAATACTTAAAACTTTTTTTCCAGTCCAAATGCAGTGTTAAGGCTAAGATTCAATCATTTTGCTACAGAATGTAGCTGGGATCATATGTATGTTTATGATGGAGATTCCATATATGCACCTTTAATAGCTGTACTTAGGTGAGTAATTATATTTAATTGATGAACTTATAGTTAGCTGTAGGGAAGTAAATAACCGAATTATTTGTTAAAATTTGAATCTGTTGATCTCTACTCAGATATAATGTGGCTATTGATGGCTGTATTTCAAAGATTTTTTTTTCTTTTATTCTTTCAAAGATTATTATAATACTGTATTATATACTGTAACTGTCAATTTAAATATATACAATAATGCCAGTTGTAGTCTAGTGTAGATAAATAAGTACTATCCTTTTGGAACTTTTTTGGGTTTATTTTTATGTATGAATGTTTTGCCTGCATGTACGTAAGTTTACCATGTGCATGCAGTGCCTACAAGAGGCCAGAAGAGAAGTGGTTGGAGCATCTGGAACTGGAGTTATGGACAATTGTTAACTGCCATGTGGGTACTGGGTACCAAACCTAACTCTTCTGGAATAGCAGCCTGTGTTCCTAGCTACTGAGCAATCTCTCCCAGCCCCAGCTCTATACTTTTTTTTCTTTAATAAATATTCTTTATTCTGACTATTCTTAGTTTATTCCTATAAAGTGGTTTAAATACATTTTCAGAACTTTCTATTTAGAGAGCTTTGGGTTCAGCTTGGAAAACACATGTATATATTTTTTAATAGTTATCTTTTTGTTTTAGTGAAATGATGAAATTGAAAATTTGAAAACAATGACTAAGTTATGCTTTGTGTGATGGTTTGGTGAAGGAAGTGTTTCTACCAGTTTTCAAAGTGTGGGAATTTTGGCTTCAGAATATTTTATTGTTAGCCTTCAAGTAATGGGGAGAGCATTGGGATGGGCGGAATATAAAGTATGTAAGTTTGTAAAAAGAGAGATGGGTGTTGGCTTTTTTTGTTGGCTTAGTTAGAGACGGGGGAGTCTACACCTGGGAGTGGCAGAGAAGAAGGGAAAGAAGGGGGAAAAAAGGGAGAACTAGAGCACAGGGACCTAGAAATTATACAACCATGTAACAGCTACAAAAGCTCTGTAACCAGCGCTGGGCCTGGAACGTCACAAAGAGCAACGCCGGCTCTCTGGGCCGCTGCTCTCCCAATGTTTCTCTACGCCATATTAAAAGGACTGCGCTAGCCACTTGCAACGCACAAAGGCCTGCATGAGACGCATTGCTGACTCTTGTGTGAGTTCAATGTGCTCAGCATACGGTCGTCTCACGACGTGAGTGGACGCCACGGACTAGCTCTGGAACTGCTCATTTCGGTGAGACCCACATAATCTTGACATCGTCATCAGGAAAGACTGATCTGACCTGCGCACAAAAAAAAAAAAAACCACAAATCGTGATCCTACTGTGAGTACGACATATAGCTTGATGGGGGCAAAAGGCGAATGATGCCACCTCGACCGGGGGCTGAAGCCATAATAATCTCACCACAAATCTGTTTGAAAATCTGCAGTGTAGTAAACTGCTAGTTCCATATCACCAAATTCTTCATCATAGTTTTGTCAGTGTTTCATATCGGTAGTCATGGATGAGCATGTGGTCTGCCCTCGATGACTTTAGCTTCGAAGGCTTCTCATCCTGTGAACTCACTCAAATCGAATAGACTACAGCGCCTAGGGCCTACATGGACTCAAATAGGATACGTGCCGCCGTGCCGCCCAGTGGTCTAGGATAAAGGCGGGCGCACAGACGGCGGACAAACTATAATAGTATCTAGTGATATTGTAGGCAATCTGTGACAGAATCTGCTGACATAGTTGTGCGTGCGTGCTCATAGACAGTGAACAGCTGACAATGCACGAGCTTGTGCTCAGACAAGATATATGTAGAATTGTGGGATTCCCCTAGAACTAGAGATTCTCCTGGATTTGGAGTCTCAGACGGTTCCGGCGCCATGTGGGTGCTGGGGATCGAACCCGGGTCCTCTGTAAGAGTGGTCGGCGCTCTTAACCGCTAGGCCATCTCTCCAGCCCCAGTTTAAACCTTTTAATAAGTAAGAGGAGACTATATTGGACACATGAAAATATAATATAGATTTTTACATAAAATTTAGCTAATATTACTGACAAGTTACTCATTACGTTTTCTTTACTTTTTTTTTTTTTATAATAATATCTTTTTTTTTTTTTTTTTTTTTTTTAAGTAAATAAATAATATATTGTTCCCACAATTTTTTTTTCTTTAAAACTTTTCACTATTGGTGCTGGAAAGATGGTTCAGTGGTTAAGAGTACTGGCTGCTTTATAAGAAGACCCGAGTTCAATTCTTGCCACCCATGTGGCAGCTAACAACTGTCCTTAACTCCAGTTCTAGGGGATGTGGCACCCTCATCTTACTTCTGTTGGCAGTGCACAACATAGGTGTACCTACACAAATGCAGGCAATGTACTCACACACATAAAATAAAAATAATAAATATGATAGTTAAAAATCTTGCAAATATTTAATTTCCTTAGTAATTTGAAATTCTTTTGGATAAACCTGCAAGGACTTGCATTTCCATTTTATGATTTTTATCATTGTATGACTTAGGACTATTTCAAAGTGAACCTGTAGTCATTTAGACCCTTATTCTGTGACATTGTTGAAAATAATTTCAGAAAAGATTTAAAAAAAATTTTTTTTTTATTATTTATCTTTGTATTGTATGAATGTACTGTCTGCATGCAGGTCTGTGCACCCGTGTCGTGCAATGCCACGGAGGTCAGAAGAGGGTCTCGGATTCCCCTGGAACTGGAGTTCTCCTGGAATTGGAGTTACAGACGGTTCTTAGCTGCCATGTGGGTGCTGGGGATCGAACCTGGGTCCTCTGCAAGAGCGTCAGTGCTCTTAACCGCTAGGCTATCTCTCCAGTCCCCAGAAAAGATTATTTTTTTTTTTATTTATGTCTGTGTTTATGTGTAGGTATGCCACATGTGTACTGTGTACTGGTACCTGTAGAGACCAGAGGAGGGCCTTAGATCCTCTGGAGCTGGAGTTAGAGGTAGTTGTAAGCCACCTGATGGTCCTGGGAACTGAACGCTGGTCCTCTGCAAGTGCAGTAAACAATTCTTAACCTCTGAGCCATCTCTCTAGCCCCTTTAAACTTAAAAAAAAAGTTGTTTGAAATTTTTTTATTATTTATTTATTTTTATTATTTATTGATTTATTTAGTTATTTTAAATTTATTTTTATTGATGCTTTGTGTATTTCATACACATTTTCCATTCAGTTCAGGCATATATCCCCTCCCCTTTCCCCCCCACCCCACCCCTACCCATCGCAGATCATGCATTCTGCATAAGTTTTCGTGCATCTTTCTCTGCTTTTTTTTTTTGTTTTGTTTTCATTTTTTTTAACAATAGGTTGATAATTTGTGAGTACAAGCATCCTCATGTAAAACCAATTTGCAAGCAGTTGTGCCCAAACCCACACAGCTCATGGGTCCCACATCCGCAGGGGGGGTTTGTATGTTCAATCAAGTTGATCAAATGAGTGTCCATCTATATTATTGTAGTTTCACCATTAACCCCAATCGAAGCCCTTACATTCTATCACGCCCTCTCTTCCGCAGATTTGTTTCCGTAGGCTTAGAAAAGGGGCACAGGTGGATGAGAAGCAAAACACTCTACTTTCTCTGGAGCTGATGTCTTGGTCTCTAGTCAGTTCTGGCTGTTTTCTTTCATGGGTTGCCAGCTTGTCCAGGCTTAACCTTTCGATCCTACTAATGAAGCACATGCAATTAGATATTTAGGTATTTAAACAGTATAATATATAGCCTTTCGATCCTACTAATGAAGCACACTAAAAGGATAGTAGCTGGTGAATGAAATAGACCATTGAGTACATTTATGATGTAAGAAAATTCATCCTGAAAATTAGATAAGATCCCTGTTTGATGTATTTACTTTTTGAGTTTAAAAATCACTTTGTTATCATTTTGCTATTTTTATGACGTTATTGACTGACCATTTAGATGTATCTTTTCAGTTTCTTTCTAGTAGTCTAATGACTTTGCATTAATTAGCACTGATTTATCACACTATTACAAACCCTTTCCTGATACTAAAGGAATCTTTCCTAAGATAATTATGAGGATGGCATTTAGTATGTGACTATGAAGGTAGAATTAAGAGACTTTTCATTATTGGGTACTCCTGTTATGAATCCCAAAGGAGATGGAAAACCCATGTTTATTGAATACCCACTTGATGTTAAGCATTGTGTCTGTCAGTTTAAATGCCATGTACAAAGATCTTGTAGGAGAATTTTATGATTGAGAAAATTGAGACTTGGACATTATTTGCTTCTAATAGGTGATAAGCCAGGATTAGGTTTTCAACTTCAATTTAAAAGCATATTACTGTTTAACTTCACTTTGCTAAAAACCAGCATCTAATATGTTTGAATTATGTCACTGCAAAAGTATTTATTATTCAGCCAACTGTATAGGTAATTATTACATTTGATAACCTACTCAGATTATAAGAAGCCTGGAGGATATAATATGGAATAAGGCAAGGGTTATTATGCTTAATTCACACACTAACTGTCTGGAGTTGGCCAAAACTTTCTAGAAGGGTATAGTCCTCCACAGAACTATCCTCACTTGGGAAGTTTGAAGATGTCTGTACCTTAACTTTGACCATCTGGCTACAAGTTCAGGGATTTCCATACTTCCTAATGTTTGATAATTTGCTAGAATTGCTCTCAAAACTCAGCAAAGTGCCATTTTTATGGCTATGGTTTTACTATATAAAGAATAGAAATTGGAACCAACCTAAAAAAGAGGACTAGAATGAGGTTGGGAAGATAACACATGTAAAGTGTTTTTCCTCAGGTTATTAACCCATCTAGCACATCAGTGTGTTTCACCAACTAGAGGCTCATCTGAGTTTCAGGTGTCCAGAGGTAGAATCTCTTTTTGATTGGTTGGTTGTTTCATCATGTAGGCTTGATTGAACCATTGGCTACCAGGAGGCTGAATACAAATTTCTAGCCTTGCTCTTCTATCCTTAAGTCAGGCCGATACCAGATGACTTCAGGTCTTTCTTTTTTTTTTATTAAAAAAATTTTTTTTTATTATTCTTTATATGTATGAATGTACTGTCTGCATGCAGGTCTGTGCACCCGTGTTGTGCAATACCGCAGAGGTCAGAAGAGGGCGTTGGATTCCCCTGGAACTGGAGTTAAAGACGGCTCTCAGCCGCCATGTGGGTGCTGGGGATTGAACCTGGGTCTTCTGCAAGAGCGGTCAGCACTCTTAACCGCTAGGCTATCTCTCCAGCCCATACTTCAGTTCTTTCTTTAATCACATGGTTGATCTTGCTAGAGTGACCATCCCCCAACCTGAAGTATGTTTTTAGCTTTGGTTATCTGGGGACCCAGTGACTTATATTGTCAGGGTCTACCATGAATAACAAAGACAGACTATTACTTGGGAAATTCTGGGGATATAAAGGGCTATATTCTAAGAACTGATAACAAAGTTCATAGAGTATAGCAGTACTTGAAAACAAATTTCTTGCACATATTTAGTGTAGTCTGTTATAAAAGACAGATATATTATTTCAGACAACCAATTCTTCATGAATTTTATCACGAGTAGAAGAATAATAGACAAAGGGGCCAGAAAGAACATCCTAGACAGAGAAAAACTTCTATTTGTATAGACACATGAAAGAAAATATTAAGTAAGTTTGAGTAACTTTATAATAGGATTTGAAAGAATATGTAGGAGCCAGATTATTCAATAAACAGCAGCCAGTAACATCTGTTGAGTATATATAAGAATAATGTCCATCAACTCATTAAATTCTTACATTGACCTCTTAAGTGAATATAACTTTTCTATGAGTGACCCAAAGTTGTCTTTCTGGTAAGTGAGAGATTCAGAATGAGTCCATATGATACAACAACAATAATAATAATAATAATAATAATAATAATAATAATAATAATTTTTAAAGACAAGGGTCTTGCTGTAGGCCTGGCTGCCCTGGAAAATGCTCTATTGTAGACCTTGCTGGCCTCAAACTCAGAGATCCCCTTACTTCTGCCTTTTGAGCACTGGCACCAATGGTGTGCATCACCATGATTTCCTTGCATGCCATACTTAAGAAGTTGGACTTTTTTTTTGTTTTGTTTTGTTTTTTGCAGGCAAGACACTATTAAAATATGGAGACTATTTGCAATGGAGAGTTTTTAACTTTAATACTCTCCCCTCTCCTTTGCTGTATAAATGAATACTGGATGCTGGGTTTGGAGAAATCCTATGTAGTAATAATCTAGGCCTGGAAAGATATATTCCTGCAGAAAGCAGCTGGGGATACAAGCATTCCATCTTCAAATCAAATATAAGAGCTGAGATGACTCAGACCTAAGAGGCAATATGATTCTTGGGAGAGCCTGAGAAAGTAGTTTACTTTTTGTGCCTCTAACTTTGTTGGGGTTCTAGTTCAAAGGGAAGGTCTAGGGTTCCCTTATTTGTTGAAATCTTTCCTTCCCCTCACTTCTTATTCCCTAAAATCTAACTTTCATCTTTGATGTCAGTAGTATCCATTAAAGGAAATGGCCTCAGTGTCTGGGTTCACTCTTAGATATTATAGTAAATTATAAGCAGATTATTTTTTTGGTTTTATATAATCATTTCACCCTGTGTATTGTATTATTATTTGAATTAGTCTAAATCTCTTGATATGTTATATAATAAATGAGAAATACTCATTTATTACTTTAAAAAAACAAAGGAGCAAGCAAGCAGATAAATGTTTTTCTTCTTTGGAGAGATCTCAAAGATTAGACCTAGGTATTGTAAAGACCTAGGAATCTTATTTTTTTTAATCAGTGTTTCCATTTTGATGTTGAGTGATGATATATCCTTGGGAGATGCGAACAAACATGTATTCACTCCAGATAGGGCACTAGTGACAGATCAAAGAAATGATTTCACCAAAATTTAGCTTAGTAAGTGAACAAATAAAATTATTGGAGTTGATTACAGGAACATGGGCGAAAGGTTACTTATAGCACATCGGTGACTCAAAGTTGATTGCACTATTGAAAAGTCCACTGAAGCATGGTTAACTCACAGAAGTTGCATCTTTGAAGCTTCCAGCCCAACTTGTGGATGGAAGGTTGGACTGGTTCTGGAGTTTCCTCCTCTCTCTAGCAATTATTTAATGTTTATATAACTTTTGTGAGGGGCCTAGGGGCCTTGGGAATCTTGGCAGTTTTTTGAGCTTCCTGAATTTTAATTTGTTTCATTAACTTCATTAACTAGTTTTATGGGCCTGCCTCCCTGCAGGAAGAAGGTTTTTGTTTTTCGTTTGTATGTTTTTAATTTGGAGGAAGTAGCTATACAGCACCAGCCCTTCCTCTGGCTACATTCCTCCTCCTTTCTGAAATGTTTCCTAAGCCTCGGAGGGGATAAATAAATGTTTGTTCCTGTGTTCCCTGGAAAAGTAACAAAACATATGTAATCTTACTTCTGTGTAAAATATTTGTATACCATCAATTCATGTAGAATTCAAATTCTGTTGACAGTCTTTAAATTGTATCAACTAGGAAGGATGGCAAGAAAGCAAAAGAGTCTCTTTAAAATCTTTTGCTTTCTTATCCTTCCTAGTTGATACAATTACTAAAGTTATAAATCAAAGGTTTATTACTTTTTAATTTGTATTTAAAAATAAATCAACTGTAGCATTTCATTTTTTTTCTCTCAGGCATGGTTTGTGGGCATTCAGTTCCCAGTGATGCCTAAATAAAAATTTAACTTTGGTAAAAACAATTCACTGCTTTGAGAAGTGAATAAACTATTGATACATGAAAAATGGGGTGGATCAAAGCCATTCATGCTGAATGAAATAAGCCCCATGTAGAATGTGTACCATATGATTCTGTTTTTGTAATGTTCTGCAGAGACATAGTGTAACATTGTGTCCAGAAGTAAAGAGTATTAACAGGGTAGGGGCGTAAGATAGCCTGTGATGATGGAAATGTTCTGCAGGTGGATTGTGGTGATTATGCAAGTGTATGTTTAAAACTCAGTATAGGGCTGGAGAGATGGCCTAGCGGTTAAGAGTGCCGACCGCTCTTACAGAGGACCCAGGTTCGATCCCCAGCACCCATATGGCGGCCGAGAACCGTCTGAAACTCCAATTCCAGGAGAACTCCAGTTCCAGGGGAATCCGAGACCCTCTTCTGACCTCCGCGGCATTGCACGACACGGGTGCACAGACCTGCATGCAGACAGTCCATTCATACACATACAGAAATAAATAAAATTAAAAAAAAATTAAAAAAAATAAAACTCAGTATATACTATGTAGGTAAATAATAGCTTGAATATATTTGATTTTAAAAAAGAATTCACTACTTTGCATTGTGTAATTTCTTTCTTAACTTCTTCATTCTATTGCATCTTTTCACAAATTTAGATAGGGTAGTTTGCCCTACCTGAATGAAGAATGTAACTTTCCATGTGAACAGGTAGATGAAAAGATGAGTATCAAAGATGTGCATGATGGTTCATGCCTGTAATACCAGCACTTGAGAGGCTAAGGTAGGAGGATTATCATGAGTTCAAGGCCAGCCTGGACTATAGTGTGAGACTTTAAAAAACCAGAACCTATCAACCGAACAAAAGATGTATCTGTTACTTACAACCTTTGTTTATTTATTACACTTCCATAACCATTTGTTTTCTTTTGTGTACATATTGGCCTAGGCGAAAAATGCTCTATTTGGGAATATGTATGTATTAGTGTAGAAATAAGCAGTATTTTAAAGAGACATAAAAGCATTTATTTTAAAATTATCTCAAATATTGAGCTGAGTGTATTAAAAATACACAAATTGAACTAGAATTTCATTGTAAGCACTTAGCTGGTGTGAAATGCTTATTTGGGCTTCATTACAGTTTGTAGTTAATGGGAAGAGTAAACCTATACAATCACTTGCTAGAATGAAGCATTATATATGAGGTAAGTAATGAACCATCCTGTAGTATCATCACAGAATGGATAGCAGAATAAAAGAAGAAATGAGATCTTGAAACTCAAGTGATGGGGATGAGGAGGAGGAGAAAGAGGAAGAAGAGGAGGCGTAAAGTATATGTTCGTATATTGTCCACAGTAGTAGACCAAGTGGGTAGAAATGGGAGTTTTAAATATATTTTCTTTCTAGTGCTCCCTTCTAATGTATATGCTTAATTCTGATATTTTTTATTAAGTTTTCTGTGCATAGTCATTATACAATGAATATACACAATTTTCAATTTTCATCTCTTTTAGTGGTTTGATTGTCCCTGAAGTAAGGGGAAATGAAACTGTACCTGAAGTTGTTACAACATCTGGCTATGCACTGTTACACTTTTTTAGTGATGCTGCATATAATCTAACAGGTTTCAACATTTTTTATTCGTAAGTATTTGCTTTCAGTTCCATCTAGTAAAACAACCTTATAACATATATAAATGTCTTATATACCAGAAGTAGGTTGGTATGTTAAATTTCAAATTATATAGGATCTTTTTCTAAGTGATATAAAACATTAGCAATATACCACAACCTAGTCTTTACGTCTGATTTATAGTAATTTCCAAGTCTGAGGATATTAGAGTAGTAAATTGTTTAGCTGAAAGCTAATTACCAAATTTAAAATTGTTTGACAAATGATTAAACAAATACTGTTGCTTTACTGGTAGCATATAATTGGGATTGCAGGGAGTCCTAAACTGCCTTTTTGTGCTCTAAGGTATTTCACTTGTAACTTGAAAAGGCCTGTAAAAATTAAAGTTTGGTAGTCTACTATTCCAAGATTGTCCTGGATGTTGTAGATATATTATGGGATTTAATTTCCTTCACAACAGTTTTCTATACCTGTTATTTTCTCATTTTATACATGAGGAAATTGAGGCATACAAGATAAACTATATGGTTATACCATTGTCTCCTAAAATTAAAAAAAAATATTCATTGAGAATTTGTTGTGTACCTGACGCTTTATATAAACTTGATACTTCCATATCTGTGGAATAGTTTGGGGAGCATTGCTATTC
The DNA here is from genome assembly GCA_009823505.1 of Rhizomys pruinosus. Lineage (NCBI taxonomy): Eukaryota > Metazoa > Chordata > Mammalia > Rodentia > Spalacidae > Rhizomys > Rhizomys pruinosus. The sequence goes on from VZQC01000410.1 coordinate 3,638,865, forward strand.
TTTGATGATATGGTAGAATTATTCATCTAAGAGTTATTCATCTATGCTTGTACTAGCAGAGAGACTTGTTATTACTACTTCATTCAGTCTCATTGCTTTTTGTAGATGTTTAAACTGTTCATATACTCTCTAATTTTGATAGAGTGTATGTGTCTAGAAATTTATCCACATCTCCCAGACAGTCTATGATTTATTGGGATATAGGGAACCTATTCTGTTCCATTGAGTCTTTCTTTTGTTCCTTTCATTTTAATTTTCTTAATTGTTACCTTGATCTTTATTAATTCTTTTCATCTAAGTTTGGGTTGGGCTTGTTCTTGTTTTTCTATGACCTTAAATTGCATCATTAATTATTTGAAATTTCTCTGATTCTTTTTTATTCCATCGCAACCAGATGGAATACAAGAAATTCTTTATTTGTTAAGACTTGCTTTGCATCCCCAAACATGGTCTATTTTAGAGAAGGTTCCATGGGCCATTGAGAAGAATATGTAGGCTGCAGTGTCTGGGTAGAATAGTCTATAGATGTCTATTACATCCATTTGATGTATAATGTCATTTAGTTCAGATATTTGTGGATTTTTTTTTTTTTTTTAGTCTGGATCACCTGAAAGCACCCACTGTTATTGTGTTGAGGCCAGTCTGTGCCTTTACATCCAATAGTAGTAGTTTTTTTTTTTTTTAATTATGAAACTGGGTCTGCTTTTTGGTGTACATATATTCAGTTTGTAGTATCTTGATGGATTATTTCATTAATCAATATGAAATTATCTTTGTTTTGTCTTCTGACTAATATTGGTTTGAAGTCTACTTTGTCAGATAATAATATCTGATACCTGCTTGACTTTTAGTTCCATTTGCTTGGAATACCTTTGTCTTTTCTTTCACCCTCTGACTGAGTTTGGCTTTTCTAGTAAGGCATGTTTCTTGTAGACAACACATACATAGGTCCTGTTTTTCTAATTTTTTTAAAATTTATTATTTTTTTATGTATATGAGTGTACTGTCTGCATGTTGGTTGGTGCACCTGTGTCGTGCAATGCCTCAGAGGTCAGAAGAGGGCGTCTGATTCCCCTGGAACTGGAGTTAAAGACGGTTCTTAGCCACCATGTGGGTGCTGGGAACCGAACCTGGGTCTTCTGCAGGAGAGTTGGTGCTCTTAACCGCTGAGCCATCTCTTTGGCACTATCGGTCCTGTTTTTTAAATATAGTCTTCTAGTCTGTGACCTCTCAGGAAAGAATTGGGACCATTAACATTGAAAGTTATTTTTTAAAAGTATGTGTTAGAGCTGGGCATGGTGGTGCACACCTTTAATCCCAGCACTCGGGAGGCAGAGGCAGGTGGATTTCTGTGAGTTCAAGGCCAGCCTGGTCTACATAGTGAGTTCCAGAACAGCTGGGGCTTCAGGGAGACCCTGTTTCAAAACAAAAAAAAAAAAAAAAAAAAGTATGTGTTAATTCCTGCCACTTTGTAAAGTTGGATCTTTTTCTAGGCCTCATTTGCTCAGACATACTGTTCATTAAAGTTTACTTTCCATTGATTTCATGGGTATATTTATCTTTCTCTTCATTTTTGTAGAATTCTTTCAGTGATCTTCCATAATGCTGGCACTGGCTTAGTGGTCATGAATTTATTTCGTTTCTTTTTATCATGGAAGATTCTTCTTCAGTTATGGAAGATTCTTCTTCAGTTATGAAAGACAGCTTTGCTGGGTTGGCAGTTACTATTGTCTTTCAGAGCTTGAAGTACATCATTCCCTGAATATATAGGTGGTAGCATGTATCTTAAGTTAATATATAGCCAGTTTATATCTTGATTCTTATAAATTTCAGTTCATAAGCTATTTTTTTCTTAAAATATATTAAAAATATCTATACTTAAGTCTTTATAAACATTGTGTTTGGAATTATATAGGTACTGGAGAAGTTGAGTGTGTAGTACTCAGATATTTGGGGTTTAATAGCAAAATAAACTTACTGAATGAACTAGGACTAATTTCAAATAAGTAATAACTGAGTTGCATAAGAGTAAAAGGCTAGCTCTAAATATCAGTTCATGGGTGTAATCCTGTCACTTGGGGCAGTGGGGAGCTCTGGCAGGAGGATTAATATGAATTTGAGGCCTACCCAGGCTACGTAATTTCAGGCAAGCCTGAGCTAATCACTGAGTCCATCTTAAAAATGGGGTATAGAATAAAGAACTGAATTAACCTTGTGAAATTAATGTTAGTAAACACAAAAGACAGTATAAATAAGTAGACAAAATATCACCTAAAATTTTTCAGTTTTCTTGAATTTGAATATAGTTATTATACTTGAGAATATGAATTATATTTTACAGAATCAATTCTTGTCCTAACAATTGCTCTGGTCATGGAAAGTGTACAACTAGTGTCTCTGTTGCAAGTCAAGTGTATTGTGACTGTGATAAATACTGGAAGGGGGAAGCATGTGATATTCCTTACTGTAAAGCCAATTGCGGCAGTCCAGATCATGGCTACTGTGACCTAACAGGAGAAAAACTGTGTGTCTGCAATGATAGTTGGCAAGGTAAGCCCATGGGATGCGTAGCAGCTTTTGAAACATTGATTATGTATCTATATACTAGAAAGTCTATATTTTACATTTATTTGTTTTTGCACACTCAAATCATATGTTAAAAAAAACAGTGTTTAACAATCAACTTTTTAGTAATCTGTTTACAAGTAGAATTGGGAAAGATTTTTGTAGACTGTTTTGAGGATTAAATGAAGTTAGACGTTACACTTTAAAAAACACAGGCATATGATTTTCTTTAATGTTTTTGTTGAATCTTCAAAGATTTGATTGCTTCACTGGACTTAATTTGTGGGCATTCAAATTTGTTTCCTAATGGGTAACAAATTCTGTGTTACAAAAATAAATGCTTATCTCATAAAGTAGTGTTATCATTTTAAACTTATTTCTTAGGAAAGACTGACCTCTTGTGGCCATTTTCAGAAGAACATAAGCTAGTTCAACAAAGTAGAAAAGATTCCTAGGAAAGAAGTCTAAACAATTTTTTTTTTTTTTTTTTTTTTTTTTTTGGTCTTTTTGAGACAGGGTCTCCCTGTAGCCCCAACTGTCCTGGAACTCGCTCTGTAGACCAGGCTGGCCTTAAACTCACAAAGATCCGCCTGTCTCTGCCTTCTGAGTTCTAGGATTAAAGGCGTGTGACACCACGCCCGGCTTATTCTTATATCTTTAATCAAAGATTAACTTTAAACTACACTTTAAAGTTTTGGGTTACTTAAGCACCTGAGAATATAGTCATATGTTTTCCTAGGGATAAGTATAGTTGTTTGTAAACTGTTCTACTTTTGATGATTATATATATAATAAGAAACTTCCTGTGTACCAGTATGTTATTTTTTTGACAGAGGGAACTTTGACTCACAGATTATAGAATCCAGAGGTACATTGAACATGTGTTGTCAGGAATGTGGCAGTAGTTCTGTCCAGCCTCACTAAAAACAAAATGCACTCTTCATGTAGTTGCAATTTAGCATTTAAAAAAAATCATTTATTTACTTTTATTTTATGTATATGAGTATTTTGCCTACATGTAAGTACAATGCCTGTGGAGGCCAGAAGAGGGCATTGGATTCCCCGGAACTGGAGTTATGGATGTGGGTGCTGGGAATCAAGCCCAGGCCCTCTGCAAGAGCAGCTAGTACTCTTAACCGCTGAGCCTTCTCTCCAACCATATATCTATCATTCTTGAGACGACTTTTTAAACATGTCACTAGCTAGGTGCATGCCTTTAATCCTAGCACTTGGAGGCAGAGGGAGGTGGATTTCTGTGAGTTCAAGGCTAGCCTGGCTTACATACCAAGTTCCATGCCAGCTGGGGCTACAGGGAAACCCTGTCTCAAAAAGACCAAAAACCCCCAACCAACCAACCAGCCAAACAAACAAACAAACAAACAAACAAACAAACAAACAAAACAAAATGTGTTACTATCTACTGAGTACTTTCTAAGAGGAATTATGTTAGGCTTTATAAGTTTTATCTGTCTTAAACTTAACCATGTTGTCTCCTTAAAGAATAATGTTAAATATGCCAACCAAATGAAATATCAGTGATTTCTTATTAACTGAATTTTATTATCTATTTATGGTTATGGTGTAAATTTCTAAGTGTTCTTTAGTGATAGGGTTGTGTATTTTAAGTGGCCATTTCATCATTTCTGGAGTTTGTATCTTCAAAAAGTGTTTTGAGACTTTTTCCACTTAAATCTTGCAACTTAAATATTTTAATTTTTTTGTTGTTGTTAGTATATTAATATTAATTTCAATAAATCCAGAGATATACAAGTATAACTTACATATGCAATGTTTCCAAATTGGTTTTTGACTGCTGTATCATTTTAATAGTCTTGAAAGCAAAAAAGGAGGATCCTTCTGTAGTATTACCTACAAGCATCTCTGTCCCTTCTCGGTTCTTTACTTTCTTTGATTATTCCTTCTTTGGAATGTTTTTATTTACTGAGGATGATAGGGACATGGTTAAAATATCATTTTTTTGGCTTCTATTTATTAGTATTTTCATATTCTGTTCTAACAGTGGTACTACAAATCATAAAACTTCTTGAGTCTGGTATGTCTAAGCATATGGGGAAGCAAATGCTGGCTGTGTTCACGTTACTAAAGCAAAGTGGTACTGTGAGTAGTTTAAGTGTATACACATGTGCTTTGAGCATTATCCTCTAGGAAATGAGATTTAGTAAGAGAACATAAAGAAAAATCTTTAAGTTGGGTCTTGGGTTCCATTCCCAACATTTTTCATTGTCCGACATGGGTTTGTGCCTCATTATTTTCAGCATAGCACCTCTAGGACCTCTGCTCATCCATCACTGTATTGTTTTCTTAACTTGCTCATCTAATTTTTTCTTTAATCATCTAGTTTCATGTTTTTACTGTTCAAGAGTTTTTGTAAATTATATAGGAATATATTTTAAGGATAGAAGGCACCATTAAAGTCATGTGTCTCTCTTCTCCTGTAAAAATCACTTAAAGAAACCAGCAACTGAAATAGCCAAGAATATAGAAAATGCCTATTGCAGCATTTTATTTTTTTTTATTTTTTTATTTTTTTATTTCTGTATGTGTACGAATGTACTGTCTGCATGTAGGTCTGTGCACCCGTGTCGTGCAATGCCGCGGAGTTCAGAAGAGGGTCTCGGATTCCCCTGGAACTGGAGTTCTCCTGGAATTGGAGTTACAGACGGTTCTTAGCCGCCATGTGGGTGCTGGGGATCGAACCCGGGTCCTCTGCAAGAGCGTCGGCGCTCTTAACCGCTAGGCCATCCCTCCAGCCCCCTATTGCAGCATTTTAAAGAATACATAATTTTCTTGTATAATGTTTAATTTGCTCCTAATTTTATGGTTGTTGAAGAATGATATATTTGTATGAAATAGATTACTAAAAGGACAGATACTTGTCTGGACTTACCTACTGCTATGACTTAAAATAGATTTAATTTTGAAGGGCAGTTTTTCATAGCAAAACCGAGCAAAAGGTACAGAAGTATCTGCACCTACACATGCATGGCTACCCTCTTTACATCTACCAGAGTGGTACAGTTCTTATACCTGATGAACTACATCGTTAGCTCATTTTTACCCAAAGTAGTAGCTTACATTAGGGTTCTTGGTGTTATACAGTCTATGGATTGATCAAATATATCATGACATGTATCCATTTTTACATTACCATGAAGAATAGTTTCTTTAACTGAAAATTCCCTGTGTTTTTTCTCTTTATTGTTTTATCCTCAACCCTTGGTAACCATTGATCTTTTCCTGTCTCCATAGTTTTGTTCTCTTGTACCACATATAATGTTTATTGCTTAATTATGGAGGTATATTCTGAGATGCTCACTGCTGTACGATTTTGTGTGAACAGATTAAGAGAAGTGCACTATCCCTAAGTGATGCAATCTTTTGGTACACACACACACACATATATATATATATATATACACACCATGTATATATATATGGTATATATGTATGCATGTATATATATTTGGTATATATATACATGTATATACATATATATGTATATGTATATACATGTATATATATATGTATATATACATATATATATGTTGTATATATATGTATATATGTATACATATATATGGTGTATATATATGTATATATGTATATGGTATATATGTATATGACTTATACAGTCTGTTGCTAACTGAAACGTGATTTTTTTGATGCATGACTGTAGCTGAAATAATATATTTTGTAGCTTTTTCTAAGTAGTGTCTTTTACTTAGCATTTTACTTAGTATTTTAAGTTTCATGTATTTTAGTAGCTTGACAGGTAACTTTTTTTTTAGCACTTAATAGCCTTTGGATGGATCTATTTGTATATTGACTGACTGAAGGACACCTTGGTTGTTTCTGACATTTTTCACCTAATAAAATTTGTTTAATTAATTAATTAATTAATTAATTAACTTTTGTGGTTTCTTGAAATAGTATCTCACACTGTAGCCCCGGCTGGATTAGAATTAACTCATTGTGTGGCCTAGAATGGCCTCAAACTTATAGTGATCCACCTGCTATAGGCCGTAGAGTGTATAGATTTTATTTAAATCTTGTCACATCATAGAAAAGCCAATTTTTTTTTTAGAACAGCTAATTTTGAAAAGTACTGATCTCCTAGGATTGTTTTTAAAAGTGGGATTAAGCCAGGCATGGTGGCACATTAATCCCAGGACTGGGGAGGCAGAGGCTAGCCTGGTCTGCATAGTGAGTTCCAGACTAGCTGGGGCTACAGGGAGACCCTGTCTCAAAAAAAAAGAAAGAAAAGAAAAGTGGGATGGAGAGGTAGGTTTTAAAATAAATAAAAATATAACGTTTAATTTATGTTTATATTTAAAGAATATGGCAGAATAGTAAATTTCAGAGTAGAGTCCAAGAGATGGTATACCTTAGCAATTCTGTTAGAGTGGCTCTTAAGTTTCTTTTTTCTATCTGAATTTCTAGATCACTGGGGGTCTTTTGTTAGAGCAACAGAAGTAATTCTGACTTACTTGCACAGAAATGGTAGTTGTTGGAAAATTTGGAAGGTATCACTATCTCTCAGCATTGATTCTTTTTTCCCTCCTTTGGAAATAGAGCTCACTGAGTTTTAGATCAGCAATTGGCCTGAGCTACATAGCACATTTCTCATCTTATCTAGCAGCCAGTATTGGCTCTGATGCTAAATTTAGGCCAGTGGGATAGGCAAAGGAATGCTATATGGAAATAGTAGATCATTCTGATATTGTCCTGGCAAATGGCAATAACTATAGTATCCTGTAGCATTTGCCATTCAGCAATTCTTTTCTTGATTCTTTTAATCTGTTTCCTAATAAACACTTATAAAAAAGATGGGAAAACACTGATGGAAAAAGGAAAGTACAAAGGAAAATTAGGTTTACTGCAAAGATGAAGCCATCGGAAACTTAAATTATAATATTCCTGTCACTGGCAGTGGAGCTTGGGATACCACCATTGGCTTCCTTACAGTAAATACTACATTCTGTAGGCATGAGTGGCAAATATTCTAAATTGTCCCTACAGCTTTACATCACTTGTGAAGATTCAGAGTCTTGCTTATTAGCATCTGCTTGGCTAAACCTAGGTCCATGTCTGCTTTTGAAAACAGATTAATACTCCTTTAATTTCCTTTTCTTGTCTTATTGCCCTAGCAAGTGTTTCAAGCACTATGTTGAAGAGGAGTGGCAATAGGGGGCAGTCTTGCCGGGTTCCTCCCTTTAAGCTTTTTAAAATGTTTAAATAAAATACTTTTATTGATGTTTTGTGTATTTTATACATCTTTTTTTTCAGTCCAATTTAGACATATTACCCTTTCCCTGCACCCCACCCCAGTTCATGCATTCTGCTGTTCATGTCCTGCATCTTTCAGTATTTATTTATTTATATCTTTTATTGATGTTTTGTGCATTTCATACATCACTCCTCAGTTCAATCTAGACTCATTTCCCCCTCCATGCCCCTCGCCCCTCCCAAGTTCATGCAGTCTGCCATACATGTCCTGTTTCCCCTTCTGAGTCTTTTCAAAGTTTTTCAAAGCAGAAGATTATTTTTCAGGGGGAAGAACTCTACTGCTTCAGTCAGTTCCCTGTCCCAGTTCTTTTGTTGTTGTTCTTCCCTCCAATCCATATTGTTTCGCCATATGCATTTATGTATGTCACACATGTACTAAAATCATGTCATCTGAAAATAAACTATATGTTATTTCCAAATCATATTTCGGGATCCACATTTTTCACTTTTAATTTTATATTGCTCTAAAATATGCAAATATACCCTCCATATACCCTCCACTCTTGTACCAAAATTATAAAGTCTGAAAATAGGTAGTAGGTTAATTCTAGAGTCCATTAAGGGATTCACATTCTAAGAGAACAGTTGCTTTTAGATAAAGAGAAATATAACATTAGGTTACTCAGTTTGCCTTACTTGCTAGCATCCACAAATGAGGGATACCATTTGTTGTTTGTTTTTCTGGGACTGTGTTACCTCACTTAGCATAATATGTCTAGTTCCATCCATTTACCTGCACAGTTTATGATGTCATCTTTATTACTGCATAGAACTCCCATCTGACCCAGTCATACCACTCCTGGGTATATACCCACAAGACTCATCCTACCACAGAGATACATGCACAGCCATGTTTATTGCAGCTCTCTTCACAATAGCAAAGAGTTGGAACCAATCCAAGTGCCCATCAACCAACGAGTGGATAGAGAAAATGTGGTACATCTTTCAGTCTTTTTAAAACTTTTCTCTGCAGAGGTTTATTGTTTTGGGAAAAATTTAACTGTATTAGTCAGTTCTTTGACCCAGGCCTTATGTTGTTGTTCCCTCCCATTTGTATTGCTCCAAAATATGCCTATATAAACCTCACATATGTACCAAAATTGTGTAGTCCAGAAATAAACTGTATGTTAATTCCAAAATATGTTTAGGAATTCACATTTTTTCCCTTTAATTTTATATTACTCTAAAATATGAATACATACCTACCACCCATATATGGTAATTACAATGTCTGAAAATAAGTGGTAAGTTAATTCTAGGGCCTGTTAAGAGATTCACATTATAACAGCATAGTTGCTTTCAGATAAAAAGAAATATAACAATAACATTGCTCAGCTTGCCTTTCAACCAGGGATTTGGTGCTAGCATCCACAAATGAGGGAAACCATTCCCTGTTTTTTTTTTGGGGGGGGGGCTGTGTTACTTCATTTAGCATAATGGCTTCGAGTTCCATCCATTTACCTGCAAAGTTCATGATGTTATTCCCCACAACCTCTCCACCATTTGGTGTCTTGTTTTCTTAATCTTAGCCAGTCTTATTGGAATGAGATGATATCTTAGAGTGGTTTTAATTTGCATTTGCTTAATTATTAATGGTGTTGAACACTTTTTAAGATGTTTCTCAGCCATCTTTATTTTCTCACTGGTGAAGTCTCTGTTCAGCTCTTAATTCCATCTTTAAGTGAGTCATTTGTTTTCTTATTTTTTGAGTAGTTTATGTATTCTGGATGTTAATGCTCTGTCAGATGTATCACTGGTGAAGGTTTCCTCCCACTCTGTGGGTTTTCTTTTCACTTCCTTGATTGTTTCTTTTGCTGTACAAAAGCTTTTGAGTTTGATGAGGTCCCTCTTGTCAACTTGTTAACCGTATTTCCTGCACTACTGTTGTTTGATTTAGAAAGTCTTTTCCTATGCCAATATTTTCTTCATTTCACCTTCATGGTTTTAGGTTTCACATTGAGGACTTTGATTCACTTGGAGTTGATTTTGTATAGGGTGAGAGGTAGGGGTTTAATTTTGTTCTTCTACAAATGATGATCCAATTTTGCTAGCACCATTTGCTGAAGATGCTATCTTTCCTCCATTGAGCTTTTTTGGCCCCTTTGTCGAATATGAGGTGGCTGAAATTGTATGAGCTCAATTTGGATCTTCAATTTTGTTCATTGGTCAATGGTTCTGTTTTTGTGCCAGTACCAGGCTGTCTTTATGACTATAGCCCTGTAATATAGCTTGAAATCTGGGGAAGTGATCTCCCCTGAATTGCATCTTTTGCTCAGGATTGCTTTAGCTATTCGGGGTCTTTTGTAAGGATTTGTTTTCCAAGTCTGTGAAGAAACTCATGGGGATTTTAGTTGGAATTGCATTGAATCTGCATATTAATTTGGGTAGAATGGACATTTTTACTATATTATTTTTTCCAATCCTTAGACATGAGTATACAGACTGATGTAACTGCAGGAACCAGGAAAATAGAAAGGAACCATGAGAGTATATATATGCAATTATATATTCCAGATGTAGAAAAATAAAATAAAATCCCAGAAAAATGTCCAGTAGTTCCCAAATTTGGCGTAACCTAGAAACCCATATACCTAATAAAAAAACAAAGAGCTCTCAAAAGGATGGAGGAGATAATACCCAATGATATCATATTCAGATTTCTAAATAAATGATATAAATGAAATGTTATGAGTGGCCAGAGCAAAACAGATATGTTACATAGTAAACATAGGCAATAAACATAAGGAGTATCCATGTAAACTCAATTAGCCAACATCTAAGTCTAATTCTTGTACAACCCAGGGTCCCCAGGTCCAGTTAAAGAGGTTTACTTACCCAAGCATGTTGATCAAATAAAAGTCCAGTCCAGGGGCTGGAGAGATGGCCTAGCGGTTAAAAGCGCCAACTGCTCTTACAGAGGACCCGGGTTCGATCCCCAGCACCCACATGGCAGCCGAGAGCCGTCTGAAACTCCAATTCCAGGAGAACTCCAGCTCCAGGGGAATCCGAGACCCTCTTCTGACCTCCGAGGTATTGCACGACACGGGTGCACAGACCTGCATGCAGACAGTACATTGGTACACATACAGAAAAAAAAAAAAAAAAGTCCAGTCCATTTTTGGTGTGATCTCACAATTCACCCTCCTTTGGCCCTTACAATCTGATGTGACAACCTCTTCCACATGAGTCCCTGGGCTTTGGAGGGGAGGGCGAGAGAAAGTGAGAGATAGGAAGATCTATTTTTTCTCTGAGGTGACATATCAAATTCTTGGTTCTGTCCAAGTTCTGTATATTTAAAAAAGTTCATTATAGTCAATCTACTAGGAACCAGTGGTAAAATTTTCTTGATTCTTTTTTTTTTTGAGTTCTTTGTATAGTCTTGGTATTAATCCTTTGCATATTCTGGATAATAATCATCTCATTCTGTGGGCTTCTTTTTCATTCAATTGGTTGCTTCCTTTGCTGTACAGAAACTTTTTAGTTTAATGAGTTCCCATTTGTTGATCTTAATTCTGGAGTGACTCATGTCTGATTTAGAAAGTCTTTTCTGCCAGGCGTGGTGGTGCACACCTTTAATCCTAGCACTTGGGAGGCAGAGGCAGATCTCTGAGTTCAAGGCCAGCTTGGTCTACAGAGTGAGTTCCAGGCCAGCTGGAGCTATAGGGAGACCCTGTCTCAAAAAGGCAAAAAGAAAAAAAAAAAAGAAAGTCTTTTCCTGTACCTGTATCTTATAGGGTACTACCTATGTTTTCTTCTAACAGTTTTAGTGCTTTAGGTTTCAAATTGAGGTCTTTGGTCGATTTGGAGTTGACTTTTGTGCAGGGTTATAGATATGGGCCTAATTTCATTCTTTATATGTAGAGATGCAGTTTTGTCAGCCCTGTCCAATGTGTGTTCTTGGCACCTTTGTCAAATATAAGGTGGCTGAAGTTTTGTGCACTCAGGTTTGAATGTTCTGTTTTGTTCCATTCATTTGTATGTCGATTTTTGTGCCAGTACCATGCTGTTTTTATAATTATAGCTTTGTAACATATTTTGAGATCTGGTGAGGTAACCCCCAGCTCTTTGTGCTCAGGATTGCTTTGGCTCTCTGGGGTCTTTTATGATTGCATATAAATTTTAGGATTTTTTTTTTCTATTTCATGGGTGTTTTTTATTGGGATTGTTGTTTAAGCTTTTAAAATTACTGATTAAAAGATAGTATCAGAAGCTTGGTGTGGTGGCATATGCCTTTAATCCCAGCACTCAGGAGGCCAAGGCAGGCCGATCTCTGTTTTCAAGGCCATCTTGGTGTACATAGTGAGACCCTGTCTCAAACAGCTAAAGAAATTAAAAAAAAAAAAANCCCCTACCCTCTGAGGTCAACTTGGGTCCTAGGGTCCTGCATCCACAACTTTGTACATGTCCTGTGGCAGTGAGTCACCAGTCGTCCTGGGCCAGGGAGGTCTTGGAGATTCACTTAAAAGGACTTCATCTGGCCAGTGTCCAGTCAAGGGAGGAAAGTCCATATAGAAGAGAGACCCCTCATGCTTCAAAGGGAAGCTCTGGTCAAGCAAGACCTGACTTTCTGTCCTCACATAGACGGAGCTGGTAAAGAGAGCCAGGCATAAGGCCTGAGTGACCCTCTAAGTACCAGAACCTCAACTGACCTTAACACCAAAGCAAACTTCATTTACCTGAGCTAACTATGTGGTTTTAAACACCCCAACAGGAAACTGTAATCTAAAGAAAAAAAAAAGAAAAAAAGAAAACAGGTTATTATCAGAAAGATAAAGACCTAGTGTGCCAAGTTAGGAATCTACTGTGTCATGTTAGAAAATATCTCAGAGATAGATGACAGATTTAATGCACCATGCCAGAAAATACCACCTTTTATATTCTCATGGTTATGGCTCTCATTCTGGAGTCCTGTGTACTAAAACTTTTTTCTTTTTTTTTTAATTTATCTTTGTATGTGTATGAGTGTACTGTCTGCATGCAGGTCTGTGCACCCGTGTCGTGCAATGCCGCGGAGGTCAGAAGAGGGTCTCGGTTTCCCCTGGAACTGGAGTTCTCCTGGAATTGGAGTTACAGACGGTTCTTAGCCACCATGTGGGTGCTGGGGATCGAACCCGGGTCGTCTGCAAGAGCGTTGGTGCTCTTAACCGCTAGGCTATCTCTCCAGTCCCCCAAAAGAAATTTTTTAAAATTTATTTTTGTATGTGTATGAATGTACTGTCTGCATGTAGGTCTGTGCACCCGTGTCATGCAATGCCGCGGAGGTCAGAAGAGGGTCTCGGATTCCCCTGGAACTGGAGTTCTTCTGAAACTGGAGTTACAGACGGTTCTCAGCCGCTCCCTGTAGCCCCAGCTGGCCTGAAACTCACTCTGTAGACCAAGCTGGCCTTGAACTCACAGAGATCTGCCTCTGCCTCCCAAGTGCTAGGATTAAAGGCGTGCGGCACCACGCCTGGCGCGTGCACACTTAATTTCAGATATTTTGGAAGACTTGTTACTCTAATAAATTATTTAATTCACGTGGTGCACAAAATATACTGAGAAATTTCAGTTTTAATCACCATCTGCTGTATAAGGTAACTTCTCTGGTAAGAGCTGAGAGATGCATTCATCCTAGAGTTGTACTGGAAATGTGCCACTTAGGGTTAAGTGTCTTAGAGATAATTATTCTCTGCTGCTAGGAAGGAGAAAGTCTTATAGGGATGGGACTCTTGGTGTGCCCAAGGGATGACCCACACTGAAGGACATTTGGGGACACAAATCAGACTCTATAGGCCATATTATTATTGTTGTTGTTATTATTTATTTATTTTTGGGGGGTCTTTCTGAGACAGGGTTTCCCTGTAGCCCCAGCTGTCCTGGAACTCTCTGTGTAGACCAGGCTGGCCTTGAACTGACAGAAATCTACCTACCTCTGCCTCCCAAGTGCTGGGATTAAAAGCTTGCACCACCATGCCTAGTTCTATAGGCCATATTATGTATATAAGAAAATTCATTAAATTGGGCAGAGGGCAGTTGGGTAAAGTGGAGATAAGGGAGGGGATCTAAATATCAGAAAACTATATTGTATGAAAATCACAAAAATTAAATTAAAATATTTAAAAATTAAAAAAGAAAAAATATACCAAGAGAAACAAACTTGAACATTTAACAAGTTAAATGTTGTTTTATTCAAGTTTTGGTCTTATGTTTGTTTCAGTCCTTCAGTTTTAGACTTTAATATTTGCCAGTGGATGGCAGTATTTACGACTAGAAAAACACTTAGGCTTCATGGCTTAATTCAAGTTGCAAAAACTTGATAATTTAATTTGATTTAGAAAAGTATAAAATATTTTTGCTCAAGCTCATTTACCTTAAAATCATACACAGCATATTAGGATGTAATTACTTGTTTTAGTTGCCTTAAAGAACTTCACAGGTTAGGCGTGGTGAAATGGTTCACTGGGTACAGGTGCTTGTATACAGGGCTGACATCCTGAGATCAACTTGTGAACCTCACAATGTGGCAAGAGAGAACTCCTGAGATTTGTCTTTTTGACCTCCATAGATTCATGGTGGTGTGTACACACATTAACTAAAAAAAAAAAAAAATAAAGTAAATTCACATGTTAGCTTACATGCTTACATTTCCTTGGAAAAATTTAATAATAATAACTTTATGTTTTATTTATTTTTGGTGAGGTAAGTAACAGGTTATATACTTGATTGACCTGTTTTTTCCTAGCAAATGTAGTATATCTGACTCTGTGTAAAAGCAAATACAAATTTTATTCCTTAATCCACCTGTGGAATTGATTACTGAGAATGTATATTATACAACCTTTATTCACAAACTCACCTAGTTTTATTCAGACATTAGTGAAAATTTTTTTCTTTTAAGCATTTTTTTACTTAAAAGAAAATTTTTTAAGTAAATTTTTTTCCTTTTAAGTATTTCTGTTCACTGCTAGGCTTCTTTAAATCCTTGGGAGCACATTGTGGATCAAAGACTCTAAAGCTTTAAGCCCACTGTGGTCTTAGCACTTCAGAGGCACAGAGAAACACTGAGGCTAGCCTGTTTTACATAGCAAATTCCAGGGCAGCTGGGGCTACAGGGAGAACCTGTCTTAAAAAACCCCAAACCAAAAATTAAACCAGACCAAACCAAAACAAAAAGACCTCTGTGGAATGTAACATTCAGGCTAGGAGAGAAACCATAAATAACAAACATTAATTATATAATATGTTAGACAGTGATAAGTACAGAAGAAAAATAAAATGGAGAGGGAGAGTTCTTTAAAGTAGGATGCTCAAGTCAGGCCTTATTGAGAAGGTGACATTTGAATAAAGACTGAATTGAGTGAGGAAGGTTAGCAATATCAGGTACACAGAGGAAAACATTATAGGTAGAGGCAACAGTGAAGAAATAGGCACTAGGCTGGAGCATGCCTGGTATACATGAGGACCAGCAAAAAGGACAGTATGATTTGATTTAAATTGTTGAGGGGAGGCTAATCAGCTGAACAAACTCAGTTACTGACTAAGAGAAATTATTGGAGATACAGAGTTAAAAAGGTTGTTGGGAGTGATGGAGCTATATGAAAGATGGAGTTAAATTAGTTAAGCTGTACCTTTGTAAAACATTTACAAGGATTTGAACATTATTCAAAGTAAAATCTGAGGTGTGTTTAAAGAATTTTAAGCAAAATATTGATGCAATTTAATTTAGTTGTACAAGGTTTCTGTTGGGTTCTATATTGAAAGTAGAATGTAGGGTTAGTGTACTAGTTTAGGAATCTATGTGGTGGTGCATGCCTTTAATCCCAGAACTCGGGAGGCAGAGGCAGGTGGATCTCTGTTGAGTTCAAGGCCAGCCTGGTCTACAGAGTAAGTTCCAGGCCAGCTGGGACTAAAGGGAGACACTGCCTCAAAAAGACCCCCCACCAAGAAAAGTAGCTACTTTAATTATAATTTAAGTGAGAGGTGATATTGTGAGCAAGGCTGGTTATAGAGGAAGCCATGACATTGCTTGAATACTGAATGTAAAGGTAGACCATGTGATCTACTGAGGAAGTAGATGAAAGAAATGAAATAGAGAAGAGGGGAAGATGATTTTGAGGTTTTGGGCTTGAGCAAATGAAAATATGAAGTTACTCTTAATTGATGTGGGAGGTTTTTAACAGAATGAAGTTTAATTTTGATATGTCAATTTTTAGCTTTTTTTTAGACATCTGAAAGGAAATATTGAGAAGGCCGTTGGATATTGAGTCCTGAATTTGGTGGATAGAGAGCTATACCATGGGTATTAACTGGGGTGTGCTTTCTCAAAAATATTAAATGAGGGCTGGAGAGACAGCCTCTTACAGAGGACTCTGGATTTGGTTCCCAACACCCACATGGCCCTGTCTGTAACTCCAGTTCCAGGGGATCCAACACCCTTTTCTGGCCTATAGAGATATTGCATTATATGATTGCACTTACCATACATGCTGGCAAACACTCATCTACATTAGTAAAAATAAATGAATTTTCAAAAATATTAAATGAGTACTGGCTACTCTTTTAGAGAGGACTGGAGTTCGATTCCCAGTACCCACATGGTGCCTAAAAATGTCTCTTCCAGGGGATTCAGTGCCCTCTTCTGACCTCTATGGGCATTGTGTGACCATGGGTGCACTTACATGTAGGCAGCAGTACACTCATACATATAAAATTAAAACAATAAAATAATAAATAACTTGATGGCACTTATAACCATGAGATTAGATAAGATTATTAGGGAAGAGAGACTATTATAATCATAAACATAACTGAGTAATCATATCCACAGAGTGGTCTGTATTAAGCACATATGTTCGTTCTTTATTTTGGTCTTTTCTAGACAGGGTCTCCCTGTAGCCCCAGCTGTCTTGGAACTCACTCTGTAGACCAGGCTTGCCTTGAACTCACAAAGATCTGCCTGCCTCTGCCTCCCAAGTCCTAGGATTAAAGGCGTGCAACCACCATGCCCGGCACATATGTTCTTTTAAAAATATTTTTTATGCTGGGCATAGTGATGCATGCCTTTAATCCCAGCACTCAGGAGGCAGAGACAGGTGTATCTCTGTGAGTTCAAGGCCAGCCTGGTCTACACGGTGAGCTCCAGGTCAGCCGGGACTAAAGGGAGACTCTCTCTCAAAAATATCAAAAAAAAAATTTTATTTTTATTTTTATTTTATGTGTATGAATGAGTGTATTGCCTGTAGTTAGATAGGTGTGCCTGTTTCATGCAGTACTTATGGAGGTGTACTTATGGAGGTGTCAGATTCTGTGGAACTGGAGTTATAGATCGTTGTTTTGCTGCTGGTGGGAATCTAACGTAAATCCCCTGAAAGAACAGTGTTACTTTTAACTGCTGAGCCATCTCTTCAGCCCTCATATGTTCTTTTTTAAGAGAGGCTTTGCCAGTGTTGAAAATACTTAACAACCTCTTATTTTTGTGGCTTCTGTCCTTGTAGTATTTTGTTATCTATGGCTTTGTACAATAAGCAACTCCTGCTTTCAGTCTGATTTTGTATTTGTTATTTTTAACTTACCTGAATGAAAAACTTAAATCCTTCTAAGTATTTTACTTGTGTATTACTCTTTCAGTGCTTAACCATGTTTATAGATTTCCTTCAAAGCATGGTATCTTAGTTCAGGCTGCTATAACAAAATACTACAAACTATATTGTTAAAATAACAGTTGCTTATTTCACATACTTCTGAAGGTTGGATGTCTCAAATCAGAAACCAGCAAGATTGGCTTCTGGGCAGGGCCATCTTTCTGGCGTGCATATGATTGCTTTCTTTCTGTATTTTCCTGTGACCCAGAGCAAGAGCAAGAGCATGGGAGTGTGTGCTCTTCCATCATGGTAATTCTTAGACAGAGTGAATATTTCGTAAAGTTGTTTCAATTTATGAGGAAACTCTTCCCAGCTCACAGTTAAGGATATTTGGGGTAAGTCAATTATCTGTCTAGTTATCAATTTCATTTTAAAGATGTATCTGTTCTTCTCTGAATCCTGGGATGACAACTATATAAAAGTTATTTGGAATGTATTCAAATGGTATTTTCTTGTGTATATCTGTGGTGTATACATGTGTTCATGTGGGTGTATACATGTGTTCATGTGGGTGTGTATGTGTGTGTTCATGTGAAGGCCAGAGGTTGGCATTGGGTGTTTTCCTAGATTGCTTTTCACCTTAGTTTTTGAGATGAGGGTTATCAGTTAGGCTAGACTAGCTAACCAATGAGCTCTAAGGATCTACCTGTCCCATCTTGGTGCTGAAGTTACTGATGTTTTCTACTGCAGCCAGCATTTAAAAGGTGCTGGGAATCTTAACACAGGTCTTCCTGTACAGCAGGTACTTTGTCAGTTAAGCTATTTACCCTGCCTTGAAATGTTTTTTTTTTTCTCTTTTTTTTTGGCTTTTTGAGACAGTGTTTCCCTGCAGCCCCACCTGTCCACTTTGTAGACCTTGAACTTTGAAGACCTTCAAGGCTGGCCTTGAATTCAGAGATCCACCTGCCTCTGCCTCCTGAGTGCTGGGATTAAAGGAGTGCACCACCATGCCCGGCTCTTGAAATGGTATTTTTTTTCTTCTTTTATTATTTTTTTAAGGGATTTTACAGTATAATAGCACAGTTGTTTTCAGATACCATTGATGTTACTCAGTTTGTCATACAATTAGGTAATTGGTGCATTTTATTTGAAGTGAGCCAAATTATTAAGCATAAGCAATGAATGTAAGTAACATTCATGTAAAACCAATTTGCAAGTATCTGTGTCCAAATTTTGAACAGCCCAAGGTTCCCATAGTCCTGTTGGAGAAGCTTGTATGCATAAGCATGTTGAACAAGTAGGAGTCCAGTCTATATTGACTGTATTCATCGACGATTTCATCCCATATTGCTGCCGCTAGAGTCGCCTGCATCTGTGTGTATTGTTTTTCTATTTTCGGTGCAGCTTATTTCATCATACATTAATTATAACCACTAGCCTCCTCATTCTTGCAATATTGTTCCCTATCTTTGGGAAAACAGAGGCGCAATGGGTTGTGGAAGCCGAGAAGAGCAGATGCTAGTGTGCCTGAATGGTCATATGACTCTATACATTCAGCTGTTTTCCCTTTCATGGTGACAGCTATCAGTGATATCTTTTTTAGATCATACAACAAAGCTACAAAGCGCCAATTAGATATACGGCTAAGCGAGATGGAGTATTATTGCGCCAA
The DNA here is from genome assembly GCA_009823505.1 of Rhizomys pruinosus. Lineage (NCBI taxonomy): Eukaryota > Metazoa > Chordata > Mammalia > Rodentia > Spalacidae > Rhizomys > Rhizomys pruinosus. The sequence goes on from VZQC01000410.1 coordinate 3,657,969, forward strand.
GCTAAGCTGTGAGCAGTAGACACAGATGCTATGGTATGCTAATCCCAAACTGTGTTTCTCTATAAAGGCGTTGACCAAGTTACTTATTGTGGCTTATAAGCATCTCCTAACCCACTAGAGACATAAGCGCCTTGTAGCATCTCTATAGACTAGTTGCTGTATTGAGTAACATATCCTTTTTAGAAGGACTTGAAGCTTTGATTGGTACGATCTTTCTTGCAACGGCAAGTGTTTAAATCTTTTGCTATCACCTTATACTTTAGGAACGCATAAAATTAGCATTTGTTAATAATACTTGGAGATTAGACATAATATTAGGGTATTGACCATTATATCAGACCAATAAAATGAGCAGTTTAGTTTTTGTGTCTGGAAAAATGTTAACTTGTATGCTTTCCTTTTATATTTTATTATTTTAAATGTTCTGATATCTAATAATTTTGATGGTCATAATTATTCAAAATAGGTCTTTAGAATGTTATAATTACTCTTCTATGTACAAATATATTGGTAATACCAGTGGTTTTCAGAATGAGTGCTGTGTAAGGCTGTGTAAGATGATGGATGGAGAAAAGACTTTTCCCTTTCTGCTTCAACCACAGTGATACCACTTTGAAATAATTTGTATATTGAGATTCCATGTACAACTTTATTTTAACCCTATTACACCTTAAAGTAGGGCATTGGAAACTACTGATTCTGGTAATAAAATGACATGACATCATTTACCTGATTTGAAAGAACCAAACTGACAGGGGATGTTGTGATACTATATTATTACAAGCCATCGAACATGTGTTAGAATATTTTGGCTTACTGTAAATTAAAGGTTTTTTTAGGAAGATGGTTTTCCTATTTTTGTGTTTTTTTTTATGAGAATTTCAGATCTACAGTACACATTATAAACTCATCAGACTGATTTGCTAGTAATTAATAGTAGAGCACCTTTTATTATTTTTTTTTTTTTTTTTTTTCTTGTCTTTTTGAAACAGGATCTCCCTGTAGCCCCAGCTGGTCTGGAACTCATTATGAAGACCAGGCTGGCCTTGAGCTCAAAGAGATCTGCCTGCCTATGCTTCCTCAGTGCTGGGATTAAAGGCATGTGCCACCATGCTTGGTCTGTAAGCTACCTATCTTAAAATCTCTGTTCCCAGAATATTTTCCCCTTCCTGTTATCAATAAAATATCTTGATGGGATGATAAATCTGGGTACCTGTCTTCCCTAAACTCACTTTTCCAACTCCTTAAAACAATTTTATGAATTTCTCAATTTCTTTTCAGTAATTTCCCATTTTTCTTTCAGTCAATTAGTTTCTGTAGCATAGAAGTAAGAACCTACCTTTTTTTGCCATTATAGAGATGTTAAAAGGGTGAATGCATATTTTCTGGTTATAAAGTTTACTTAAAACACCAAGAGTGATGGCTTCTGTGTAGATTTATAGAAACAGCCTTCATTTGGTTGAGTATACAACTATCAATATTTATGCTTTGAGTTGAGACCTACAATTTTTAACTTTAAAAATTGTGTACCCCTTAATTATAAACTAGAAAATGTTCATGACAATATGGATTAAGGATGTAAACCAAAGGGGCTGGAGAGATGGCTCAGTGATTAAGAGCCCTGGTTACTTTTATAGATGATCCAGGTTCCATTCCCCATACCCACAGGTCAAAAAGAAGCCTACAATCCTGCAGCAAGATTAATTTTTCCCTTTGAAATCCCATATTTTATTTTTCCCTTTTTACTTTCATAAATGTTCTTACATTTCGGAAGTGAGAAAAAGAAACTAAAACAATCCTTTTGCTTTATTATTTTTTGGGATAGGGTTTCTCTGTAACCCCAGTTCTTCTGAAACTTGGTATGTAGAGCAGGCTGGCCTTAATCTCACTGAAATCCTCCTGTTTCTGCCTCCTGAGTGCTGGAATTAAAGGCATGTACTTCCATGCCTGGTTTCATAATAATTCTTAATATAAGAAATAAATAGCTGGGCATGGTGGCGCATGCCTTTAATCCTAGCACCTGGGAAGCAGAGGCAGGCAGATCTTTGTGAGTTAAGCAGCCTGTCTACAGAGGTGAGTTCCAGAGATAGCTGGGGCTACAGGGAGAACTGGTCTTGAAAAGACAAAAAAAAAAAAAAAAAAAAAAAAAAAGGAAAAAAATAATCTGGGGGCTGGAGAAAGGCCTAGTGGTTAAGAGCACTGGCTGCTCTTGCCAAGGACCTGGGTTCAGGTCTCAGCACCTACATGGTGGCTAACAACCATCTGTAGCTCCAGTTCCAGGGGATCTGACTTCCTCTTCTGAACTCTGTGGGCATTGCACAACATGGGTGCACTGACATATGTGCAGGCAGTACAGTCATACACATTAAATAAATAAATAAATAAATAAATAAATAAATAGTGGGCTGAAGAGTTGGCTCAGCAGTTAAGAGCACTAGTTGCTTTTGCTGAGGAACTGAATTTGATTCCCACCACCCACACGGTGACCAGCAGCCATCTACAACTCCAGTTTCAGAGGAATCTGACACTCTCCTCTGACCTCTGTGGGCATTGCGCAATGTGGGTGTACTTCCATACATGTATTAATGGACTCATACACATACAGTAAAAATAAAATATAAAGAATAAAAAGAAATGAAAAAAAATCTGCTGTTGATTAGTAAAAAATAATTAATTTGTCTACTTGTTGTGGGAACAAAAATTCACAGCTATGGTTTTGTCTCTATGTCCCAATTAGGATTTTTCCTCACAGGATCAGAAATTATATAAATATATAAATCTCTATATAGGTTTGTGGTGCCTTGAGGGAATTACTGTTTTCTTCATTTGAGGATTAGAAATATTTATCTTCCTTTGTGAAAGCTAAAATGTTTTATACATTTAATTTATGTAATGCATGTAATTTTTTTTTACTGATTTGTATTATAGAATTAAATATATTTCCTTGGGAGAATTTTTATTATGTAAAATAGACTATGTACTTTAGAAAGGAAGAAAGAATATAAATTATTCTGAAATTTAAGAGAATTTTCAAATCCTTATAATACTTTATTTTATGAAATTATTTCTTAATAAGATTTACCTGTAAGTATAGGGAATTTTATTTTTTCTTACATATTTATAATATCTAATAGCACTATGTTTCAGAGCTCTGTTTTGCCTGCTGACCTGATTAGTTTGCTTGATTATAAAGTGTAGAAGGTAATTTAATAATAACAAGGTTACTGCTATTATAAAGCCTTTTTGTAATATTAAATATTAAGTACCTCATTATAGTCTCATTTATCTTTACAAAATCCGGTTTTAGTTGTAATCTACACAGTTAATCTGAAGCTTAGGAAAGTTAAGTAACTTTCAGATTTCACAATAAGTAGGAAAGCTAGATTTGACTCTATAATTCATGCTGTTAATCCTCGGTACTCCTAACTAAAGTGATTTTCATCTATTCATCCATGTTTTTATTGCTTTACTCTTCATGAGGCTAATCATGTAGAAATTGTGGGCCATGTTGAGAGTTTTCATTTTATTTAATGTATGATAAATCATGGGAAGATATTGAGTTTGGGATTAGTTGTAGATTCATATTTTTAATCATTCTGGTTGCTCTGTGGACAGTTGCATATGATGGATAATGTGTGTGAATGGAAAGAAGTAGGCCTGTTTGGAAACTTGCTGTATTTTATGTGAGGGTGGATGGTGGCTTGGACTTAGATATTTATTTTTGTGACTATCACCTCTATTTTGAACTTAGACATTTTTGTCATTATTACCTAAACAATAAAGTATAATAATTGTTGACATAGCATTGACACTACATTAAGTGTTTGGTGTAGTTTGGGTCTGAGATGTCTCCTTAAAGCTGATGTGTTGAGTAAAGTCAGGTTTCTACCTTAGCCCTATTGGGATGTGGTAGAACTTTAAGAAATTGGGCCTGCCCATTCTTGGTTATGCTGTAGTGCAAAAGAATTCCTGGCTCCTTGTCGCACAGCTGACTTGTGCCATTTTGCTGTTGCTTTATGGAGTTAAGGAACATAAAAAAAAAAAAGAAAAGAAATTGGGCCTAATGGAAGGTTTAAAGACATTGAGGTGTGTACACATGAGGTTGTGGGGCACTGGTCTTTTCTGTTTTAGTTCTTTTCCTCCTGGCTGATTTCCTGCCCTGTACTCCTGCCAGCATGTCTTGTTCTCAAAGGCCCAAAGCAGTGCAGGGCGAATGGTCATGTTCTGAAAACTTCAAAAATCGAAGAGAGCCTAAATAAATCTTTTCTCTTTATAAGTTGATTGTGTCAAATATTTGTTACAGTAACAGAAATCTAATAGAATGATGTAAGTAATCTAGACAGAATTTTAAAGTATTTAGGAAATTATATGTCTGTTAGTCAAACACAATGCCATTTTGCACAAGGAACTTGAGTATTCCCAGATTTTGTTACCTGTAGGGAGTGGTCCTGGAATCAGTCCTCTTTGGGTACCCAGGGGCTTTTAACTGACAATTATTGAAGCATTTGTACATTTTAACATTTGGAAAATTGTAATATCTCCATGCTGATGAATATGAAAATTAGTTGGTAGATTGGATGTAGGTTATAACACTAAAGTCTTTGCTCTTGGTAACTGGGTAAATGAGACTGCCAGATGGTAAACTGGTGAAGGCATTGGGTTTTCAGAAGAAAAAAGTTAAAATTTGGTCTACTTTTTTGTGGTGCTGGTACTTGAGCTTAGGTCTCATATATTAAACATGAGCTATAGGACTGGGCTGCATCCTCAACCCTAAGGTTTTAGTTTTGGATGTGTTAAGTTTGAAGTGATGATTAGCTATACAGGAGAAAAATGTAAAGCAGTAGCTTGAATTCATGAGACATTATTGTAATAGAGATAAAAATTTTGGAGGGATCAGACCAAATTATTATATATAATAAAGATTGTACAGTACCCATTTTACCTCAAAAATCTGAATCTTACGAGTATTGGATGGCTCATTGGTTAAGAGCATTGGCTGCTCATTCAGAGGACCCTGGTTCAGTTCCCAGCAGTTAGTGAATCTTAATCTTTTCTTGATGGTGGAAGATCTTGCCTCAATTCAATGGCTATTGACTGATCAGGTTGGTCATTAATAAATGTTGAGGTAGTTGTAGAATATCCTAAAGCTAGATGTCAATGAGGTTTGCAGCATCAGTTTGATAGATTCTTCTTTTTCATGAACAATTTCCCTATAGTAAGATGTGATACTGGCTGATAACATTTTTTGTTTGTTTGTTTGTTTTTGGTCTTTTCGAGACAGGGTCTCCCTATTGTAGCCCCAGCTGGCCTGTAACTTGTTATGTAGACTAGGCTCACCTTGAACTCACAGAGATCTGCCTACCTCTGCCTCCTGGGATTAAAGGTGTGTGCTACCATGCCCAGCTGCTGTTAACATTTTAATAATAGCAGATCTTTCAAAATGGAGCCAGTCCTCTCAAATGTCTTTATTAAACAAAAGTATATAATATTCTAAATCTTATCATTCCAGTAATGTTCACAGACTCTTTACCAGTGGAGTCTACTCAGGAAGCCATTTTTTTTTTCTTTTGGTCTTTTTGAGACAGCGTCTCCCTGTAGCCCCAGCTACCTTGGAACTCGATCTGTAGACCAGGCTGGCCTTGAGCTCACCTACCTCTGCCTCCGAAGTGCTAGGATTAAAGGTGTGTGCCACCACTCCCAGCAGGAAGCCATTTTCTTTGCCCACCCATAAGTAATTGTTTATCTGGTAAAATTTTATCATAAGACTGCAATATATGATTGTGTTCTATTACTTTTTTTTTTTCTGTCTCCACCACATTTACAATCACTTCTTTCTCTGTACTTTTGAATTACTTAAAATAATCTGTGGGATTGATATCAACTTTGAAACTTTTTAATATTGATATTCTGACCATCATAAATCCCAGATACTCTTTATAAGTTTGCAATGTAGTTCGTTCAGATTGATTAGTGGTACTATTACCTATGGATAACTTGCTGCAGTATCTACATCAGCCCTTGTTGCTAATTTTATGGAACTGGTTCTGTCCCTAGTTCTCATGAAGCAGCCTGTGCTGGTTCCAAACTTTTCTTCTGCATCTTCCTCATCTCTCTCAGCCTTCATGGAATTGAATGGAGTAAAAACCTTGCTCTGGTCTACATTTTGCTTTTTGATTCTGTTTCTAGTTAAAGGAATTCTGTGGCTGGTTTAATCTTCTATTCAAACGGTTAAAACTTTTTCCATATTAGCAATAAGGGTATTTCACTGCTGCTGTTCATGTTCTGAGTAGCACTATTAATTTTGCTTTGCATTCAGAACTTGGCAGTCTGTCTCAGTTTCAATATTGAGCTTAGTCATTTCTTTTCTTTCTTTTATTTGAGATGGGGTAGCCCCAACTAGCTTGGAACTGGCTATGTAGATCAGGCTAGTCTCAATCTCACAGATGTCCACCTGCCTGTCTCCCGAGTGCTGGGATTAAAAGGCATGTGCCATCATGCCAGGTTGAGCTTAGTCATTTCTAGCTTTTGATTTAAAGTGAGAGATATTGGGGCTAGAGAGATAGTGGTTAAGAATACTTGCTGGTCTTGCAGAGGACCAAAATTCAGTTCCCAGTGCCCAGAGCCATGGTGGCTCTAAACAGTCAGAACTCCAGTTCCAGGGGATCTCATGCCCTTTTTTGCTTCTAAGGGCACTACACATACTGCACGCATGCGTACTTATATGCATGCAGGTAAATACTCATACACATAAAATAAAAATATTAGAAAGTAGGAAAAATTGATTTTTTTTCTGAATACTTAGAAGCCGTTGTAGGAGGAGTATTATTGTTTTGTCTCAAGGAATAAGGTGGTATGAAGAGAGGGAGAGAATGGGGACTGGCTAGTTACTGGGCAGTCAGAACACACATCAGTTCTGCTTACTGTCTTATATGATTATAGTTTGTGGTGACCCCAAACAACAATAATGACACAGCTTGAAAATTACAAATCAGATACAGAGACATGAAGGAAGTTCATGCTGCTCAGAGATGACCGATAGACTTGCCTCGTTTAGAGCAAGTCTTGACTTTTAGCTTGTGTCAGGCATAGTATCTGTGCAGTGCCATAAAATGAAATGCAATAAAACTAAACATATGTGCCCATGAATATAAATTTTATTAGTTTTATTAGTTTATTAAAATATAATTTATCTTGCTTTTATACTTATAAAAGACTTGTAAGCATAACTTTATGACTACTATTTGAATATATTTTAGTTTCATCAGAATTAAAATCATTTGGGAGTCCTCCCATTTTTAAAGACTTATTTTTTGAGAATTTCATACCTGAGTACTGTATTCACATAATTTCTACTCTTTCCTCCCCTCCAACTCTTCCAATGACCCTCCCAATTTTGTGATCTCTTCTTTAATTATTATGGTTACATAGCTACATGTGTATATATATATATACACATATACAACCTTCTGAATCCCTTTAGTGGTGCTTTTATGTACATGTATGTAGGGCTAAGCACTTGGGATCAGATAATCTCTCAGGGGATTAGATAATCTGTCACGTTGCTCATCCCTGGAGTAAAGTGGTTCTCTCTGTCTCAGTAGCCATTGATAGGTTGTAGTCCTTTATCTAGAGATGAGACCTTGTGAAATTTCCCTGTCTACACTGGCATGTATATTGATGCTGTTATTATGCAGGTCTTGCTTAGGCAACTATATTATTGAGATTTCATGACTCTAGTTTCCCTCTCATGTCTCAAAGACACTATCCAGCAACAGGTATCTTGGTTCTCTGGCTCTTATAACCTGTTTACCGCCCTTTCTTTGGTGTTCTCTGAGCCATAGATTTAGGGGTTTTATTATATATCTATCAATTGGGGCTGGGTACCCCATGGTTGCTTATTCTCTACATTTTGTCTAGTTGTGGATTTCTAAAATAGTCTCCATCTGGCAGAAAGAAGCTTCTTTGATAAGTAATAAGAACTATATTTACCTGTAGGCATAAAGATAAGTATTTAGAATGCACTTAGAAATCATATTGACTTAGGACAGTGGCAGTATATGTGTGTATGTACAGCAATGGCTATCTAACAAGAACCCTAGTTCCAGCATGGGAAACCTCTCATGGAGTTGAGTAGTCCAAGAGACTCCAAACCAATATAGGCTATTGCCATTGCCCTTGCTTGCCTCCTGGAATTTGAAAGTAAGACTCTATTGAAGACTCCACATATTTTGGACATAGGAATTGGAGGAATTGAGCTGGAAATGACCTGGAAGCCATGTTCCCAAGGACAAGCTCTCATTACTGGAAGATGCTATCCATGCTGCCCTCTCATTACTGGAAGATGCTATCCATGCTGCCCAAGGGGAAGAGCAAACAGTAGTTCTCTACCTAACTTTAAACCAACGAATCACCACAGTATATTAAAATATCCCGAACAGTGCAATACTGACACCTTTATTTTGGGGATAACCCAAGACAGCTGTCTAAATTTCCTCCTTCTCAGTAGGAGGAAATTCATCCTCAGTACTTGTAAACCTAGCCAACGGCTAGTGGATGGAGATGCCATAGAGCCCTCTCATTTAAAGAACATTGATTTCCTTAAGGAATATTCCTTCTACTACTTAAATTTCAGAAATAGTGGTCTAGCCTAATCTTCATTTTACAGATGAGTAAACATGGATTTAAGAGTAATATGAATCTGGATAAGGGTTTAAAATTTTTTTTATAGTATTTGATGTTATTTTGAACTAATAATTTTTCTTTTATGAAACAATGTAAAAATCATTTATTAGTTATTTAAAAAACATTTCTGTGTATGAGCCTGCATGAATGTAAGGGCACTGTGTTGTGCAGTGGCTGTGGAGGTCAGAAGAGAATGTTGGATCCCCTGGAACTGGAAGTTAGGGATGATTGTCAGTAACCCTGTGGCTGCTGGGAACTGAACCCAGTCCTTCTCAAGAACAGCCAGTGCTCTTAATGTTGAGCCATCTCTCTAGCTCCCAAATGGGTTTTTATTTTATTATACATAATTTTTTTTAGTATATCTGAGGCTACCTACTGAAGTTAATTTAGTTCTTAACTGGTGGTAAGAATAATGTGATCCTTATTTTCATATTTAATAACATAATTTACAAATGCTTTTTATACTGATGTTGGTAAAAAATTAGGAACTCATGATGTTTGGGAGTAGGTTGTTATTTCTATTTCAAACATGAATGCTTGGTGATAGGAGAGGGGAGCAATTTTGTTCATGGTTAAATTGCTAATTTTGTTCATGGTTAAATTGCTAGTGACAACTGGAATTTGAGAATGTTGTTTTCCATTTTACTATTCTAGTAGTATACTAAGGTAAATCTGAAGTTTCATGCTATTTAGGCAAGTTTTTAGATTATGATATTCATTTGAGTACATACAAATCTGATGAATCCCTGAATTCCTTAGCCACCTTTAAGCATCTTATTTTCAAGTTATATTTTAGTATTTCAGACTTTTTTTTTGGAGGGAAGATCTTTTTGGGACAAGGGCTCGCTTTATAACACAGGCTACCCTAGAACTTTATGTAGCCCAGGCTAGCTTTGAAATACTCTCGGTCTTTCTGCCTCAGCTTCTTGAGTGGTAGGATTACAGGTATGCACTACTATGTAGATTCAGACCTTTTATTATATACATTACATTACATTCACTAATATGATAAATATTAAAATGTTCTTAGTCCATATATGACCTGGTTCTGTAATCTAAGATCTTTGTTTAATTCAATGTGTTGTTTGATCTTTTTTAATAGGTCCTGACTGTTCTTTGAATGTTCCTTCTACTGAGTCTTACTGGATTTTGCCAAATGTTAAGCCCTTCAGTCCCTCTGTAGGTCGGGCTTCACATAAAGCAGTTCTTCATGGCAAGTTTATGTGGGTGATTGGTGGTTATACTTTTAACTACAGTTCTTTTCAAATGGTTCTGAAGTGAGTATTTATTTTTAGATTTTTATATTTAAAACTATAGCTGGGCATAGTGGTGCACGCCTTTAGTCCTAGCACTTGGGAGGCAGAGGCAGGCGGATCTTTGTGAGTTCAAGGCCAGCCTGGTCTACAGAGTGAGTTCCAGGACAGCTGGGGCGACAGGGAGACCCTGTCTCAAAAAGACCAAAAAAAAAAACAAAAAAAAAAAAAACAAAAAAAAACACTATAAACTTCCTTGTCCAAATATATAAATGGCTATTATTGTGGTAGTATGTACTTACTAAAATGTACTGATTTGGAGGTATATAAACTCAGTTTGCCCAAAATTAATGATTTCTCATTATACCCAGTTTGTTTTGTATAGATGTTGCATTACTTCTATAGAGTATTTTAAAATAAATTCTGAATATTAAAATATTAATTTCATGCAAAATTAGGCTGTGTGTCCTCATTTGGTTTCACTGTTGTTGTGATACATACACACCATGACCAAAAGCAAATGGTTTTGGTCATGGTGTGTATGGAAATGATTTATTTGGCTCACAACTTGTAATCCATCACCGAAAGAAACCAAGGGGAATTAGGATTGAGTATATAGTATGATATTGCCCATCTGGAATTCTGCTGGTTAAATACTTAAAATCCATAGTTAGAACTACAGTGTTCAGTGGTAGTAGACTAGTAGAAAGAAACAATGATTCATTGTGTTCCATAATCCAAGAATGATTTATTTTTATAAAACCTTTATACTACTGGGTTTATTTTGCATAATTTAGAAGAATTATTAATAAAAGTTCTATATTTGGATAGGAAATATATAGTTCTTAATTGATTTACTCCTAAGATGTATGAAGACTAAACATAATTATCAAAAGCAAATGTCTGTTGTAAAAAGGGAGAGGATTTTCATCTTTTTCCAAGAAAAACAGGATTTTTTATTTTTAAAGTGCAAAAGAGCTCTTTTTTTTTAATTAAAAATTTTTTTTCTTTTGCCTTTTTGAGACAGGGTCTCCCTGTAGCCCCAGCTGGCCTGGAACTTGCTGTGTAGACCAGGCTGGCTTTGAACTCACAGAGATCCTCTTCCCTCTGCTTCCTGAGTGTTGGCATTAAGGCATGTGGATCCCCCTACCCCAGGCCTGGCTAGAAGAGCTCATTTTAAAAAAATTATTTATTTTTTATTGATTTTTTTTGTGTGTGTGTATTTCATACATAATTTTTCAGTCAATCTTAATTGCCTTTATACCTGCTTCTTCCATTGGTACCGCCTCACAGCACCCCCTGGAGTTCATACATTGTGCTAGGGTCTGTTGTGCCAAATTGCTCTCCTCAATGCCAGTTCATTCTCTGAGCAGAAGAGCTAATTTTTACGGTAATCACTTCATTGAAATTATTAAAGAAAATTAGACAGATTAATTCTAGTAATGAATGTCTTCCTCAAGTTTCTGTATGTTACATTTAAGTGATTGGTTCTTAGAGTAGATTGTTTCTTTACTGAGGCTATATTAAAAATTTCTAATATGATACATGAAATTATTTATTATATTTTTGAGTTTAATGAGTATTTGGATACAAGTGAAGAAAAGCACATAGAAATTAAAGACCTGAAAAGGAATCAGCTTGTTAATTTAATTTCTTTTCTTGCTTTTAGTTACAATTTAGAAAGTAGTATATGGAATGTAGGAGCTGCATCGAGGGGACCTCTCCAGAGATACGGTCATTCTCTTGCTTTATATCAGGTATGTCTCTTGCTTTTAAGAATTTAATCGCCACTTGGGAGGCAGAGGCAGGCGGATCTTTGTACGGATAGCTGCTAAGTTTATTACCCATGCACCCCCAGGGGAGTTTAATGAAGTTTTCAATGATGTTCGGCTACTACTTAATAATGATAATCTCCTCAGGGAAGGAGCAGCACATGCATTTGCCCAGTATAACATGGATCAGTTCACACCTGTCAAGGTAGAAGGATATGAAGACCAGGTCTTAATCACAGAGCATGGTGACCTGGGTAATAGCAGATTTTTAGATCCAAGAAACAAAATTTCCTTTAAGTTTGATCACTCACGGAAAGAAGCAAGTGACCCCCAGCCAGAGGATGTAGATGGAGGTTTGAAGTCGTGGAGAGAATCTTGTGACAGTGCTTTAAGAGCCTATGTGAAAGATCATTACTCCAGTGGCTTCTGCACTGTTTATGCTAAAACTATAGATGGACAGCAGACTATTATTGCATGTATTGAAAGCCACCAGTTTCAGCCTAAAAATTTCTGGAATGGCCGTTGGAGATCAGAGTGGAAGTTCAGCATCACACCATCTACAGCCCAGGTTGTAGGGATGCTCATGTTTCAGGTCATTATTATGAAAATGGCAATATTCAGTTGGTTAGTCATAAAGACGTGCAAGATTCAGTCCCTGTTTCTAATGAAATCCAAACTGCCAAGGAGTTTATTAAAATTATAGAGAGTGCAGAAAATGAGTATCAGATAGCAATTAGTGAAAACTATCAAACAATGTCAGACACCACGTTCAACCGGTAGCTTCCCGTTACTCGCACCAAAATCGACTGGAACAAGATTCTCAGCTACAAGATTGGCAAGGAAATGCAGAATGCTTAAAGGCTGATTGTAGGAATCTCCAGTATGTGGAAAGAAAAGGATTCAACATGATTTGGTCATATGATAAATAAGTGATTTATAAACATACACAAGAGTGATATTTTGCTAGTTAACAAAGTTAACAGATTTTCTAGCCTCATGGAATACTGTTGAACCTATAGCATTGTCTTGATTTGTTTTGTGTGTTCTCTGCTTTGTAATTTTCTGTTATCATTCTATCTACTTGTGAATCTTTTTAAAAAAAATTCTGCTGCATTTAATGTTGAAGAGATCTATTCTAAAGTCATTTTACTGTTAAGAAATTTTCCTAACCATGAAATCCTGTTACTGGTTTATTCAGATAATCTCTTTGGTCTTTTTTTACCATTATGCTTCAAAGTACTTCTGGTATTTCAGTCGTTTTTTTACTGATCCACCGACTGCTAAGAGGCTATGCTACAAACTGTAGCTAGGTGGAAGACGCAGTCCCCCTTTTCCTCCAACTGCTTTGATCACTTTTAGCGTCTCATAACTGTAGTTTTCAAACATTTGGATTGGGGCTCCTCAGATCCATTTGGGGAGTTAAAAAGGAAGTTTCCTGGAAATTCCACATCAGCCAGCTTCTTTCTCTGGGGAAACTTGTTTTTAATCCAAAGACTTGAACCATATTCCCTGAACATGAACGTTGCTTACTCCCTTCTTGTCTCCATTTAGTTCCATTGTAGTTACTCCTGCATTTTTAGAAGAGTTTTGCCCCATTTGTTTCTGCTTAATATTCAAGGACTGCTGACATACTGTGGATATAGTAGAATCTAAAACTTGAATAATGCACGTGTTGAAGGAATATTGGTATTCATGCTTTAATACTTTCTGGCAGGATTATTCTGTAAGCAGATGAATCAAACAAGTATGTAAAGTCACAGAACTGAAAATGAACCAAAGTGAAAAGGGTAACTTGGAAGCAGCATTCTACTCACAGTAACCTGTTACTTAAGAGAGTATAGTGTTTCCTTCTAAACAGCATGTACAACTCATTCCAAATTACTCTTCATTGGTCCTGCCTGCCAAGAACTCGTTGTAACTGTGATATAGCAACCCTTCCCAGGTATATTGGCAGGTACGTGTATGACCTCAGAAAGCGCAAGTAACGTAGACATGATCCATGACAACTGGTATCGGTGGACTCATTTACATTGTTTACACTTCTATGACCAGGCCTTAGGGGAAGGTCAGTTTTAAAAAAAAAAAAAAAAACCAAGTAGTGTCTTCCTACCTGTCCCCAAATACATGTCAAAACAGAAGGATGTTTTGCTTCAGCTTTGTTTTTGCTCAGTAATCCAGTCAAGCAGGAGTTTGTTTGCAAGTGAAAGCTGTGTAAGCATTTTTGTTTATTTCAAATAAAATCTATTTGTATTTAAAAAAAAAAAAAGAATTTAATCGGGGCTGGAGAGATGGCTCAAGGATTAAGAGCGCTGACTGCTCTTGCAGAGGACCCGGGCTCAATGCCCAGAACCCACAGGACAGCTAAGAACCGTCTTTAAGTCCAGTTCCAGGGGAATCTGATGCCCTCTTCTGACCTCCATGGCATTGCACGACATGGGTGCACTAACATACATGCAGACAGTACACTCATACACATAAAAATAATAAATAAATAAATTTAAAAAGGAGTTGTTTAAAAAAAGAAATTTAATCATTTTCTTAAGAGTTTGTATAAAACAGAAGAAGTGCTAAGTCTCAGATGTATTTTAAACAATCAGTGAGGACAGTAGATCATAGGATTGGATAACTTGAGATTTCATAGACTAACATTCTAAGTGTAAAACAGTGAAGAGTTAGACTTTGTTGCTGTTGTTTTGGTGTTTTGTTTTTCCATTTGTTTTTGAGACAGGTCTTTCTTGCTATCTATCCCAGGCTGGCCTTGAACTATGGTCCTCCTGCTTTAAGTCTTCCAGGTATTGGGATTATAGTAGGCTTGTTTAAAGACTGGATTTTTGCCCATGCCTTTCTACTATATTAAGCTCTTAAACTGTAAAGTATAGATACATAAAATTTAATCTTTGATTATTTTGAAGTATAGAGTTCAGTGGCATAAAGTGCATTTACATTATTACAAAATCTATCACTCCATCATCTTCATAACTTTTTTTAATCTCGTAAAACTGAAGCAATAGCTATTTTCCCCCTTTTCCAACCCCTGGAAACTATCAGTCTGCTTTCTGTCTCCAAATCTGACTATTCTAGATATGCATTGTACCTACGTACCGATGGACTCATATAGTATTTGTCCTTTTGTGACTGGCTTTCTTTCTTTGCATAATGCTTTCAGTTCTCATCCATACTGCAGCATGAATAGTATTTCAAGTATGTACTATCTTAAAGAAACATGTCTGTTGATGGACACTTTAAGATTGCTTTTCACCTTTTAGCTACTGTGAATGCCAATTTGAATGTCTACTTTCAGTTCTTTTAGATGCATTTCCAGAAGCAGAATTGATAGATCATAAGGTAATTCTATCTTGTTTCTTAAAAGGTACCATGCTGTTTTGCATAGTGTCAGTACCATTTTATATTCTGTTAGTAAGGATTCCACTTTGTCCATATCTCACTAACAGTGTCTTCTGTTCTTATATTTAGATAATAGTCTGTTAGTGAGAATAGAGTGTTATCACTTTGTGATTTTGATTTTCTTTTACCTAGCAGTTTGTGCTGTTGCATAGTTTTTAAGTACTTATTGGGTCTTTACTTTGGAGAATTGCTTGGGTAACTCTTCTGGCATTGTAAAATTGGTTTTGTTATTAAATTGTAGGAGTTCTTTATATATTATATTAATCTTTTGCCAGATACATTTTTTCCTCTCCTGAGGTCTTTTCAGAAATTTATTGGAAGTGTTGCTTTTTTTTTTTTTTTTAATGTGGTACTGGAGATTGAACCTGACCTACAGAGTTTACAGGTGCTGAGGATTGAATCCCCAGTACTTAATAAACACATGCTCTACCACTGAGCTATATCCCCTAACTATCCCAAAAGTTTTCATTTTTTAAAAAAAATTTTTATTGTTAATTTTATTTATTTCTGTATGTGTATGAATGTACTGTCCTTTATCCTGCTGATTATTTCCTTTGCTGTGCAGAAACTTTTAGATTCCAATCAGTCCTATGTCAGTTTTTGCTATTATTTCATTAGCTATTGGAGTTCTTTTCAGAAAAATTTTGCCTGTACTTATTTCTTTTAAAAAATATATTGTTACTTTTATTTTATGTGTATGAATGTATTTCCTGCATGTAGGTAAGTACATCCATGTTCTGTAGTGCCCACAGAGGCTAAAAGAGGGTGTCATGTCCCCTAGAACTGGAGTTACAAACAGTGGCCAGCTCCCATGTAGGTGCTGAGAATCAAACCCAGGTCTTCTGCAAGAGCAGCCAGTGTTCTTAACCACTGAGCCATCTCTGTAGCCCTGTAGTTATTTCTTGAAGTGTTTTTCTCTAGCAATTTCAAAGTTTCAGATCTTACCATGAAGGTCTTTCATCCATCTCAGTTGTATAGGGTGAGAGATATGGATCTTGCTTCATTCTTCTATATCAGGATATCCAGTTTTTGTTGGAATATTGAAGAAGCTGACCGTTTTTTTACTTTCAGGGCTTGAAGCATATTGAATGCTTTTCTGGCTTTTAGAGTTTCGGTTGAGAGATCTAATATTATGCTGATATGCTTTTGTCTTTTTGAGTTGCTGTTTTCCCTTTGCAGTTTTTAAATACTGTCATTGTTTTATAGTTTTGACATTTTGACTATGATATGTTATAGGCAGGAACTTCTGTTGTCATTGTTATTAGAGGTTCTGTTTCTTCTGCTTAGATGTCCATTCCTTGCCCTAGATTTGGGGAAATTTCTTCTATAATTTCTTTTTATACCTGTAGCCTTATTTTTACATTATTATTATTATTATTATTATTATTATTATTATTATTTGTGTGTGGGGGTGGGTAGGTAGGTAGGTGAGAGTATAACTTTCAGAAGTTGGTTCTGGTTCTCTGTCATGTGGGTCCTGGGGATCAAACTCAGGGGTTCAGCCCTGGCAGCATGTGCATTTACCTACTGAGCCATCTTGACAGCCCATATGTCTTTAGTTTTATCTTGGCTTCTTCTAATTCATGGATTCTTAGTTTGATCTCCTTATCATGTCCCAGAGTTTTTAGATGCTGTGATCTTGCATATTTCTTTTCCTACCCACTTTCCTTCCTTACCCTCTTTATTGATAAAAGAATGTAGTATTTCCTCAACCTGGCTTTCCCTCCTTGATATTTTTTATTCTGTCTTATCTTGGTATTTTTGAGATAGGGTCTCCCTTTAGTCCCAGCTGGCCTGGAGCTTGGTCTGTAGACCAGGCTGGCCTTGAACTCACAGAGATCGGCCTGCTTCTGCCTCCCAAGTGCTAGGATTAAAGGCGTGTGCCACCACACCCGGCTTATCTTGGCTATTTTTTTTAAAACTATTTTTTTTTTATTTTTTATTTATTTCTGTATGTGTATCAATGTACTGTCTGCATGCAGGTCTGTGCACCCGTGTCGTGCAATGCCGCGGAGGTCAGAAGAAGGTCTCGGATTCCCCTGGAGCTGGAGTTCTCCTGGAATTGGAGTTTCAGACGGCTCTCGGCCGCCATGTGGGTGCTGGGGATCGAACCCGGGTCCTCTGTAAGAGCGGTCGGCGCTCTTAACCGCTAGGCCATCTCTCCAGCCCCTTGGCTATTTTTGATGCTTGCTACTGTGCTTTTTATTGGATTAAATTTTTCTTTTTAAAAAATATTTTATTTTCTATTTTATGTATAATTGTTTGTTTCTGTGTGACTTCATACCACCTCATTGTGATGCTCATGGAGGAGAGTTACAGGCAGTTGTGAGTTGCTGGATATGGATGCAGGGAACTGAGCTTGAGTCCTGTGGAAAAGCAGCAAGTGCTTTTAACTGCTAAACTTAAGACAGTTAAGTGTCAGATGTCTACCCAAGCTCTTTTCCCTTTAGATGTTTCCTTTCTTTGTGAGCCAAGAGCCTCTGATGTCCACACTTGGCTTTGCTTTCTATTCATCTGGCAGGTTCTGTCATGCTCCTGAGAATTCAGTTTGTACATCCCGGGGATAATATTTGTGCCATGATCTGTCTCCTGTATTTTAAGAGCTAGGGAAACAGACCTCTGAGATCCATACAGGAGGGTTAGTCTCTGTGCTTTAAAATCCACTCAGCATTATATACCCTGCTGGAGGGATGAGGCAGGGGAAATCAAGTACTCCACCAGAAATTTAGAGTTCTTAGTCTAGCCAGCATTGAATCTTCTAGCAGGAGGGTTACTGTAAAGATTAGACTCTGATGAGTTCAGGCTCTGAGCTATCAAAACTGCTAGTTCTCATGTGATGGGTTCAGTTCCTAGCCATTGAGTATGGTAGGTAGCCATCACTTCCTGACCTTATCCTGTTACCTATAGTTTTCAAGAAAAGATGCCTGGTCTTCCTCTTCCTCACAACTGCCTTCTGTGGCTGTCTCCCACCCTGGTGCTATGGCAAGTTGAACCTAGATTTATGTGTACGTTCCTTGTTTTTAGGCCCTTGGAATAATCAGTTTTAAACAGTAGATTCCCTCTCAACCTGGAACTTGACCATAGCTTTCTAAGACATGGAGAGCCCTTTAGTGGGACCTTCCTTCCAATGTTGCCCCATCAGGATGGGGGATTCATTATATCATGAAAATCCCCAACTAGACTTGAGGTTTGCACTAACTGTGGGGTTAGTCTGTAGGCTGGATGACCTGCTTATTTGACAACAGCCACTGACTTCTTTTTACATGAAGCTTCTGATTCTCTTCCCCAGTGGGAGCTGCAGTGGCTGGAGCATTCTGCTGCTTTGCTCTTTTTTGCACATTAGTACTTTTCAGGTTTCATACTATTCCTTTTTGTGATTTTCAGTGCTCTTCCAATTTTTCTTCCTTTGGAATAGAGTATAATTTTTATTACCATTGACTTCCCATTCATTGACTGTATCACAGAGTAGCAGCTTCTCATTTGCCATTTTATTCCACCAGTCTTCTTGGAAGATTTTTAAATTTTCCTCCTACTTTTTGTTATTTCATCATCTTTTAAGTTTTTTGTATGGTGTACAGCAAAGGTTCAACTTCATTGTTTTACAAGTGTCTATCCTGTTTTTCCCACATCATTTATCAGAGAGAATATTCTTTCTTCTTTGAGTAGTCTTAGCATTCTTATCCCAAACCATTGGACCCACTGAGGGATATCTGGGGACACTAACTTGACATGATAGGCCTAACACAAATGACAGAATATATGAAATCCAGTGGGGGGTGCCGGCGAGGAAGGAGGTATAAAATTGATTAAGATGTTCTGTATGACATACACAAACCAATAAAGATTAAAAAATATTGACCCTAGTTGTATCAGTTTTTGGACTCTTCTAGTTTATTGATTTATGCAAGAACCATACTATCTTGACACTTTCATTTTGTAGTATCTTTTTAAGAAGTATGGATTATCCTTCAGTTTTCTTTCTTTTATAGATTTGACTTTTATAGTGAATTTTTCAGTTTCTACAAAGAAGCCAGTTAGAGTTCTGATAGAGATTGTGTTAATTTGGAGAGTATTACCATCTCAGTGTTTAATCTTCTGATCCCTAACATGGAATATCTTTCCATTTACATCTTTGTAGGTTTTAACTGTGTTTTATAGTTCTAAAGTTTAGATCTCTTTTGTTAAATTTATTCCTAAATATTTTCTTTTTATTTTTTGATGTTCAGTGAAATTGCTTTCCTAATTTTATTTTTGGCTTGCCCATTGCAAATGTGTAGAAATACAGTGCATTTTTGTGCACTAATCTTCTTTTACAGTATAACTGATCTCATTTATAAACTCTTTTGATTTTAGGGTCATATATATATATATATATATATATATATATAATATGTAAGATGTTATCTGCAAATAGAAATTTTATTTTTCCCATTCCATTTCCAATCTGGATGCATTTATTAGGTTTGTTCATTTGCCCTAGCTAAACCTTTCAGTACAAATTTTAATAGAAATGACAAAAATGGCATCTTTATCTTCTTCTTGGCCTTAGGGGATAGCTTCCGGCATTCCACCATTAAGTATAATTTTAGGTTTGTGTTTTCCTTAGGTGCCCTTTATTCAGTCAAATAAATTCCTTTGTTAGTTTGTTGAAATATAGTAGTCTGTATAATTTTTGTGTCATTTATATCAATCATCTGTGAATGTGATTAATTGAATAATTTATAAGTGCTGTGAAGATTTACCAAAGGTGTACTGAAAGCATCTAATGTTTTCCCTTAGACATGAGAAATGGTAATAAATACATTTTCAGTGATGTACAAATGTAGTCTACGCTTTGGCAAATGTTACTTAATGAAAACATTGAAGAGTAGTAAAAAATAATTTACATAGGTGATAGAATTCAGATATAGCAACTAAGGTCTCAGCTCATTCAAATACCAGAAAGAGTGCCAGTCTGCTACTTCTGTGTTGTATCAGAGGAGTACATTGTAAAACTATTGCACTCTTCAGTATTAAGTTTCTGATCAGTTTCCTAAATTTTCCATTCACATTATTTCAGGGTTCTCTTCTTGTATAGGTTAGCTAAAAATAGAATTAGTTGAGTATATAATATGAACATTTAAAATAAAATACATTAAGGTAACTTTTTGGGAGCATAGATATGTTTTCCCTTTTGTATATAAAAATATTTATCATTGTGTTCCCACTTGATTTTTTAAAGAAAAGAACTCTTATGAATGTTGTAAGAAGTTACTAAAATGTATTTAAGTATAGCTTTTTAAAACATTGATGCATGTTGCTAAGAAGTAGTTATTTTGTTTACTAATATGTGTGTTTTAACTTACAGGAAAATGTCTTTATGTATGGAGGCAGAATTGAAACAAGTGATGGCAATGTCACAGATGAACTATGGATGTTTAACATACATAGTCAGTCGTGGAGTACAAAAACTCCCACTGTTCTTGGACATGGTCAACAATATGCTGTGGAGGGACATTCAGCACATATTATGGAGTTGGATAGTAGAGATGTTGTCATGATCATAATATTTGGATATTCTGCAATATATGGTTATACAAGCAGCATACAGGAATACCATATCTGTGAGTTCCTTTAAAAATGTTGTTTATTACTTGAGATCATATTTATTTTTAATAAAAATCTTCTAATGAAATGTTCAAAATGGTGAGTTATTTTAGATTGGAATTATAATAAGGTAAAGGTCGATTATTTTTTATAAAGTGTCTTTTATTAGATTTTTGTCCTTTAACATTTAAGTATATTCTTTAGTCAAATGGGAGGGGATGTGCCTCATTTTCAGAGATTCGCATATATTTTTAAATATGAGAAATTCCAATAGATGGTGCTATTTCCTTGGATTTTACTTATGAACTGAGAGCTAAAACTAACATAGTTTTGTCACTATATATTTCATGACTTTCAGGACTTTCATTTTAGTTTTCTGTTTTTTTATATATTGTTAGATCTCATTGCTTCTTTAGTGGAAACACCCAAGGATAGACTGGCTTCAGAAAGTAATTTTTATTTAGTGTGTCTAGGTGACTTAGACTGCCTACATAGGATTTTCTATACTATCACCTTTTTGTTTGTTTTTTTCTTTTTTCCTTTTTCTTGTACTTTTTTTTCATTCTTTATGACATTTTCAAGCAGTATAGCTTTTTGTTGCTTTTAGTTTGTCTAGAAATATTATTTCTATTTAATGTAGGTATGTAGTCATTACTGGCTCTAGCCCTTTAATGAGCTAAGTTCTTGGCTCTACAGTGTTCGTCTCCTGTCTGAATCTTATGAAGTTAGACCCTCAGTTTATCTCACCTTCTTAAACACATTTTTCCTCAGAACACTTTTGTCTTTTGAACTTGGATTCTGGTTTCCTTTCACTCTATACAACTGCATATATCAATAGTTACATTTTTATGTAAATATCTACACAAATACTTTAAATACCAGCCTCTTAATTTCTTGATCTGTATTCTATCCTTAGTCTCGCCTGTTGACTCTGTCATTCCGTTACCTGCACCGCATTCCGTAATTTCTATTTCAAAGCTCTTACTCTTCAACATTCACTGATGTTTTCAGCTTCCTTCTTGTAGTACCCACACGGCTCTTAGCTCTTCCTGGTGTCTACCATCCTCTTGCCCATGCTTCTAACCTTTCCCCAGTTTAAGTTCATAAGCACCAATATCAAATAACTCTTCATGTTGCCTAGGATACCTGCCAGTCCTGCTCATTCACTCTCCCAATTTTCTTTGATTACACTTTCATCATTGTTTCTCTCTCCTCTCACATCTCTAATATTCACTGAGAAAACAGAAGTAATCAAAAGAGAACTACTGAGGGAACACATTATGATTAATAAACAATACTGCACATTGAATAAGCTTCTGTACACTTACACAGTATTATTTTAACTGATGATAATGAAGCAAATATGGTTGTCATCTCATTTTACAAATGGGCCATGAGTTATTTAAGCAAGAATTACAATTTTCTTATGTCAAGGGGTGTTTTGTTTTCTGATACTAGTTTTGGTTTTATTATAGTATTCAGAGACTATTGTAGATATTCTTCCTTTTTGAAATTATTGAAAGTTTCTTTGGAGAAATTTTCACAAATATTCTATAAGCACTTGAAAAGAAGGAAACCAATGATATAATAGGGTCTATATATACATATATATGTATATATGTATGTATATGTATGAAATCCGCTTTATTGATTATACTGTCCAGTGCTATTTTTTTCCTATACTTTGATCTAGTTTTCTCTGCTACAGTACATAAGCTCTGCTGTTGTATACTTCAGATGATACACAAATAGACATGACTATATTCCAATAAAACTTTATAAAAAAATAAGTAGTTGATCATATTTAGCCCTGAGTCTTACTTTGCTAACCTGTGCTCCTGGGAGTTTGTGTTTCTGGAGTCCTAGCCCTGTCCAATGTAAAATTTGATATGTGACGTTTTTGATAGATATGTCTTTCAGGAGAATCCATGTCTCAAAGAGACATGAGATATAGACATAACACATTCTGCTTTGCAGAGTAGAGTAGAAAATAACAAAGAAACCTCCTTTTCCCCCCAGGGAGTGTAAGCTTTTCACAGATCCTGACTTTATATGGAAGCTCTTTGATCTAATACCAAATGGGTCCACCTTCAGTACTGGCCACTGAAACAATCTCCAGGTCCCTTGATCTGAATATGCCTCCATCAAATCTAGCTTGCAGTTCACATTTTATTATGCTTTAAATATTTTATTTTATGAGCTCATTTAGTCATAGAACATGATGGTTTCACTTTTCGTGGACTGCCAGAAAAAAACGACAGATATGTTCTAATCTGCTGTAAATGGTAATGTTCATGCATATTGTTGGCTCATAAATATATTGGCTGATAGATTTTTATTTTCAGTTTGGAAATCTGATTATAGAATGACAATTGTAGTTTTGGTGAATTTAAAAATATTTCTAGGCTGGGCCTGGTGGCGCACACCTTTAATCCTAGCACTGGGGAGGCAGAGGCAGGCTGATCTCTGTGAGTTCAAGGCTAGCTGGTCTACAGAGTGAGTTCCAGGACAGCCAGAGCTACTGGGAGACCCCCAAAAATTTCTAGATTGAGTTTTTGGTTTATTCTATAACCAAAATACTATTTATAAGTGAACTTTTCGCAGTATTTTTTATTATGTAGAAATAGTAGGTAAATCATGAACATTTAAAAAATTCTGTGGATTATCTAAGTAGAAAATAAAATCTCCAACTTTTCTTTTAAATTATGTTTTAGAAGTAAGATTTATTTAATCCAAATACATTTTGAATTGTTGCTTTAAAGTATTTAGTATGACAAAGGTTAAGTACTTTCACTTTGAAAACCACACACTTTATCGCTGGATAATTTGCTAGATACAAGTTTACTTGAAACATTTTAATTAAGGATAATGATATTGCCATCATATGGAAATTTTATTTTATTTTATTTTTAATTTTACTTTTTGGTTGTTAGCCTTAGCCTTTAACGGCTGCGCTGTCCCTCCAGCCCTATTTATATTTTTTAATGTGTATGAGTGTATTGCCTGAATGTGTGTAAGTGTACTAGTCAGGTCAGAAGGTGTGGGATCTCTTGGAACTGCTATGTGAGTGCTGCGAATTGAACCCTGGCCCTCTGCAAGAGCAGTCAGTGCTCTTAACTGCTGAACCACTTCTCTAGCCATATGTGGAAATTTTAAAGAGGAATAATCTTATGGTAAATGTACCCCAAAATGATCACGTCAACATTTAATACTAATAGGTAATTGTGAGATTTGTTGGTCCTGTGCTGAGTACTTTGAATCTCTTTTGAGATTTTTGCTGTAACTACATCTAGAATACAGCAACCACCTGAGTAATGTCCCTGATTATCTTAGTTTGGGCTTTAAATTTTTTTTAATTTATTTGTATTTTATGTATGTGAGTGTTATACCTGCATGTGTGTAAGTGCACCTGTGCTGTGTAGTGTCTACAGAGGACAGAAAAGGGCGTCAGATCCCCCTGGAACTAGAGTTACAGACAGCTGTTAGGTACCATGTGGATGCTGGGATTTGAACCTGAGTCTTTTGCAAGAAGCTCTTAACCACTGAGCTATCTCTCCAACCCCCTTAGTTTGGGCTTTAAAGAATAAAGAACTTGGTCAGGTGTGGTGGAACACACCTTTAGTCCCAGCACTTGGGAGACAGATCTCTGTGAGTTCAAGGCTAGCTTGGTATACATAGTGAATTCAAGGATAGCTGGGGCTACAGGGAGACCATGTCTGAAAAAGATTAAAAAAGTAAGATAGTAGAGAATGTTTTTTGACAGTTTAGAATAGAGCTATTTGTAGTTGTCTTTAGCTATTGACATCAGTATTCCCATAAGCTTTACAGTATCTTTTGAGCTCAAGAGTTCTTCAGAACACTGGTTGGACTTGCATTTTAGATGAATACATACTTGGTTTCACCTGCTTTAAGACATGAGAGTGCATATCAGCAAGTGGTGCATCAAACATTTTCAAGCAGAGATGCCTAGATGACATTATCCATATCTATCTACTATATTTCTGGTTTAATTTGTCTTCAATTGCTGTGACAAAACATTCAGATCAATACCAACTTGGGGAGGAAAGGGTTTATTTGGCTCACATCTCCCGGGTCACAGTTCATTAGTGAGTGAGCCCAGGGTAGGAACTCAGGGCAGGAACCTGGAAGCAGGAGCTGAAGCACAGTCCATGGAGGAGCACTGCTTTCTGGCTTGCTCCCCTGGTCCATGCTCAGCTTGCTTTCTTATGCAATACAGGACCACCTGCCTAGGGGTGGCCCCACCCACAGTGAGCTGGGCCTTCTACATTACTACTCAACAATCAAGAAAATACTTCACAAATGTGACCACAGACCAGTCCAATGGAAAGTTTCCCATTTGAGGCTCTCTCAACTCAGGTATGTCAAGTTGGCACTAAAGCTGTCCAGCACATTGACCCCCTTATCAACTTGACACACAAAAACACATTGCTATTAAACCACAATCTTTCCATTTCTTGTCCCCAAGGTATGATGTTAACATTAATATCACAACATAACATAGTACAGCCTTAAAAGCCCCACAGTCCTTAAAAAATGTAAACACTTAAAGGGTCTTTGTGAGTTCAAGGTCCACCTGGTCTACATAGTGAGCTCCAGGCCAGCTGGGACTAAAGGGAGACCCTGTCTCAAAAAGACCACCAAAAAAAAAAAAAATTCACAGTCTCTTTTAAAAGTCTCTTTAACTGTGGGCTCCTGTAAAGTCCAAAACAAGTACTATCTTATTTCAAAGGGAAGAATTGGGCATACCTAAGCAAAGCCTAAGTCCAGCAAAGTAGCTTAAGGCTGGGTATCTGGGATTCACTCAGGATCTTCTGGGCTCCAAATGGTTTTGGCAGCTCTGCTTCTCTGACTCTGCCATCCACAACACACACAGCTGGTCTCATAGGCACAGGTCAGCTCTATTCCACACCTGCTGATGCTCTTGGTCGTCCGATGGTCCTGGCATCTCCAAAAAGCTAGCATCTCCACTGAAACTGAGGCTGCACCTTCACCATTGGGCACTTCTGCCTTCTCCTTGTGTCTTCATGACCCCTGCACTCCTGAGGTCTATACTGCAACGGAGGTGTACTTTCACCAGTGGCTTTTCTTGGCCTCTCATAGCGTTAAGTCTCAGCTCCTCTCTGTGACCCCTTGACATTTCAACACCAGAACCATATAGGAAACTCTTACACATTCTGACGTGAAATGGACCACAGCTTCTGTGTGCTAAAGCTGAGGAAATTCTTCCAAGATTTCACCACAGTGATGCTAGTTTCTTGTTAACTGACAGCCGATTTTTTCAGCCCCAGCTAACCAGCATTAATTGTCTCAGTAAAACAAAGGTTTCACTTCAAGGACTGGTCTCATGTTATTTACAGCTGATTCTTCAACCTCAGCTGATCAGAACCCACTGATTCTCATTTCAAAAATGTCATACAAACAGGCATTTGAAGCATCACAAGCCAGACCTTCATGTCTACAACTTTTTTAGCATAACTATTTCCAAGTTCACTCAATGGTTTTTCCAGCCCAAAGTTCCAAACACTTCCACAATCCTCCCCCAAACACCAAGGTCAGGTCTATCACAGCAATAGCCCACTCTGGTACCAATTTCTGTTCTAGTTTGTCTTCAATTGCTGTGACAAAACACTCTGATCAATACCAAATTGGGGGAGGAAAGGGTTTATTTATCTTACATCTCCCAGTTCATCACTGAGGTAGCGCAGGGTAGGAGCTCAGGGCAGGAGCCTCAAGAAGCAGGAGCAGAAGCATGGTCCATGGAGGAATGCTGCTTACTGGCTTACTCTCCTGGCCCATGCTCAGTTTGCTTTCTTATGCAATACTTGCCCAGGGGTGGCACTACCCACAGTGAGATGATCTCTCCCAGATCACTCAACAATTAAGAAAATACTCTACAGACATGGCCACAGGCCAGTCCAATGGAAACAGTTTCATAATTGAGGCTTCCTCAACCCAGGTGTGTCAAGTTCAAACTAAAGTTATCCAGCACTGTCTGTCTGTCTGTCTATCTATCTATCTATCTATCTATCTATCTATCTATCTATCATCTATCTATCTATCTATCTATCTATCTATCTATCTATCTATCTCTATCACCTGTCTATATTGCACATTTTTTTTTTAGGTTTCTAATGAAATAGAGTAATAGGGAAATTGAGACTGTGGCATTATGACCTAGGCCTATAATTAAAATAGTACTCTGGAGAGTGAAGCTGAAGGATTATAAGTTTGAGTCCAGTGGGGGCTACATAGCTAGACCCTATCTCAAAAACATAACACCAGAGCAAACAAGCAAAACATAAAGAGGAAAATCAGTATTTTTAATCTATGTTTATGTCTCAATTACATGATAGTAAGAGGTTTTCTATATTTAGATTATTATTGGAATTTGCACAAGATAGTTTTCCTTTATACTTACTTTTTCCATATATAAATGATTTATAGTATGACTCGATAACATAAAACAACTGAAACTTTTGAAGTATAATAAATTTTGATTATTGTTGTTGCTCATATGTTTAGGATCACAATTAACAAATCAAATGGTAAAGTTAAACAAGACAGAAATTAGGGGAACATGGTTTTATAATTATTCTTCAACAGCCAGAAAAAAGGGAGGACTTCACATGGGGAAAAGATCATAATCACAATACACATAGCAGTTAGAAGCAGTATGACAAGGTTGGAATTCTGTCAGTACATGTAAGTTGAGTTAACTTTCTAATGAAAAGAAGACAGTTTTAAATTGATTATTAAAGCAACCACTAACTCCATACTCTGTGCAGGCAACATTTAAAACATCCACAAAGTATAAGTATGAGGAATCGAGAAAAACTGACTAAGAAAATGATTTTATATTACTATGTGTTAGAATCTTGATATCATAGAGAATGTAATTCAGGTCAGTAGAACATTATGTGAGACACAATTTATAATATTAAAACATACTATTTCTATAGATATAATATCTATCCACCTAGGAAAAATAGAAACTGCAAATGCCAAAAAGAAAAAAATGGTGTACTATAAGGCAGATAAAACATTAGTGTTACCACATGATCAGTCAAAAAAAAAGCTAAAAATCATAAAGTATTGTATTGGTCACTTTTCTGTTGCTTTGATAAAACCACCATGACCAAGGGAACTTATAAAAGGAAGAGTTTATGTGAGCTTATGATTGACAGTTCCAGGGAATTAGAGTCCATTGTGGCGGGAGGCATGTTGGCCGGGGCTGGAGCAGAAAGCCAAAGTTCACATCTCGCAATGAGTACAGGAAGTCAAGAGAGAGAGGGACTGGAGACTGCAAGGCTTATTAAACTCACTAAGCCTGCCCCCAATGACGTACTTCCTCCAGCATGGCCACACCTTCTAAGAGCTCCCAGAACAGTGTCACCAACTGGGGACAAAATGTCTGAATACTTAAAGCCTGTGGGGGACACTCTCATTCAAACCACCACAAGTAGTAGAAAGTAAGGCCTAATTATAGAGAATATTAACTTCTTAGTTATGTATCAGGAACTAAAAATATATTAAGATGCAAAATAACACTAGTCATTTCCAAAAAAATGAAAACATTAACATTAAAGTACTTATGTACATTTAAAATAAAACCTATATTGGGTGACAGGGCAATACAGTTAATAATTATAGAATTTTTGAAAAATAATTACAGTTAACATATTTAAGAACAGTAGACTGCCAGTGAGATGGCTCAGTGGGCAAAGGTGCTTGCTGCCAAGTCTGGTGACCTGAATTTGATCCCTAGGACAGCATGTGGTGGAAGGAGAAAACTGACTCCTGCAAGTTGTCCTCTGACTTACACAGGTATGCCTTGGTAAATGGATTCATACATATAGCTACAAAATTAAAATAAATGGGCTCATACCTACAAAATGAGTGAATGTGGGGTACCTTTAAACATTTAAAGCTGTTAAAATACTAAATAGTTATTGTTACAAATGAAAACATATACATCTTATTCCAAATTCATAAAAGAAAACAAATAACAAAAGTAGCAGGAAGGAAATAAAAATTAAAGCTATAATTAATGATATAAGACCTGAGGGGGGAAAATAAAAAAATAATAAAAAAAGACCTGAGAAATGGTAGATTATTATGATTATTTTTGGAAAAGATAACACATAATTTAAATCAAGTAACATGAAATAAAGATAAAAATAATAAATGATAAGGGGATAAAAATTGGAAGAGATGGTATTTAAAAGGCTGTTTTATATGCTATGGAAGTAAAATATAAAACTCAAGATATAGATCATTTCTTAGAAAAAAAGTTTTCAAAATGGCCAATAGAGATAGATTATATAGAGCAATTTCTAGTATGATATGATACTACAGAGTAAGTTTAGCAAACATATAAATAGAAAAAATTATCTTATAAGAGAACAAAAATGGCTGGGTATGGTGTCACAAGGCTCTTAATCCTAGCACTTGGAGGCAGGGGCAGGAGGATTTCTGTTAGTTGGAGGCCAGCCTAGTTCTAGGCCAGCTGGGACTATAGAGAGACACTGTCTCTACCCCCGCCCCCACAGAGCAAAAATAGTTTACCACTTAGACTCACTCTATAAGACTAGAAATAGAAAATTATAGAAACACATAATGGAAAAGTAAAGCTTTTTCTAATATCAACATAAAATCTTATATAAAGTAAACCCTCCAACACATTAATGATACACAATGATTAAATGGGATATACAACCAGGAATCCAAAGATAGTTATACAATATGTTTCTAAAATTCACTATGTTAGTAGGTTGAAGGAAAAGAAAATCATGATTATACTGGTTGATGGGATGCTATTAATCTCATTCCTGATAAAGTTTCTTTAGAAAATAGGAAAAGATGACTACTATCTTTTGAACACAGTAAATGCATATTTTTAGTATCAAAAGTACTTCATCGTAATGGGAAATGCAGTATAAAGCAAGATCAGAACAGGATGCTCACTATCTGTAATATAAGGTAGCATATTCAGTGTGCTTTTTTTGTATAAGAGACATACAATGTGCCCACTTATTTGAGCAAAATGAAGCACAGGAAGGATAAACCAGAAGGTAGAGTATTGATTATTTACAAGGGGTGGTGAAGAATGTTGTGGAAAAAAGATGAGATTTTATTTCTTCCAGTTCACATTAAAATAGTTTTCACTTTTAGAACAGTATTGAATTTTAGAAGCATATTTACCATTTGCATATTAAAAAATAAAGTAAGCAAGGGGAGCTTGAAGAAACTTAAAACATACTGAAATATTTGAAATGAATGTCAATCATGCTGAAAGGGGTAGAAAACTAATCCAACTGATATTAAGACCTCAGTCTATATGACTTTTGAAGGTGAAGCAATCATGAAATTATTTTAGGTATATTGTTAAACTGAAAAAATGTGTTAATGATAATGGGAATGAAGATTTCCAATGTGGAGTATACAAAGTGAAATGGGGAAGACAGAGAAAGAATCCTTTGCTGGATGGATTAGAGTTTTGAGTCTCAGGATAAGTTTATATCCTTAGATAAATAAATATTTAGAAACGCTGTGTGTGTGTGTGTGTGTGTGTGTGTGTGTTTGTGTGTGTGTGTAGAATTAGATTCTTCTGAAAGTAATAACTGAGATAGTCCATTTAAGTACAATGAGCATGCATATTCCAGAGGTTTTTTTCTAATATGCTTTATGAAAAGGAAATAGGGCTTTCTGGAGCGATTGCTGATCTAAGACTATCTTGGAAAGTAAAGATGAGCCTGGAATATTTTCAAATATTAAAGATGTTCTTAAGAAAATGATGGGTCATGTGAAATGGCCACAGGAGTCAGCTTGGAGGCATCCCAGTTTCACCATCAAAATAATTTAGGAAAGTAATGAGTTGTTAATGATCAGAAAAAGGAATCCATATAATGATAACAGATTTGCAGACACACGAGAAACCTCAGTTTTTTGAAACTTGTATTGGTGGAGTTGGAAAATCATATTTCAGTAGTCATAGTAAAAATGACCTGGCAGAGTGAGAAATGAAGGCTAAGCTGTGGATTAAGGTATGCATGGTAAGGTGTGTAAGAGAACTCTAATGTTTCAGTAACATGAGTGATAGGATTACACCACAGACTGGATCTCTAGACATAATACCTGCAGAGAAACTTCTTACAACATGGTTCTGTGAACTTATTCTGTAAAGAGTCAGATACATAACTATTTTAGGCTTTGTGGACTGTACAGTCTGTTTTATCTTAGTAAGTTTGCCATTATGGAAGCAAGCTATAGATAGTAGTATGAATGAATGAATGTGCTCAGGGAAATAAGGCAAGAAAAGGAAATTAAAGGAGTACTAATTGGAAAAGAGGAAGTCAAGCTATCCCTTTTTGCTGATGATATGATTGTTTACTTAAGGGATGCTAAAAACTCCACCGGAAAACTAGAAATGATTAAGAGCTTCAGTAAAGTGGCAGGATACAAAATTAACCTAGAAAAACCAGTAGCCTTTCTTTACGCCAACAACAAGCAACTGAAGAAGGAATTCAAGGAGACCTTCCCACTCACAGTAGCCTCAAAAACAATAAAATACCTAGGAACAAACCTAACCAAAGACACCAAAGATCTCTACAACAAAAATTTTAAACCCTTGAAGAAGGAAATTGAAGAAGACATCAGAAGATGGAAAAAACCTCCCATGCTCATGGATTGGGAAAATTAATATAGTAAAAATGTCCATTCTACCCAAACTCTTGTATAGATTTAATGCAATCCCAATTAAAATCCCCAAGAGTTTCTTCACAGGTTTGGAAAAAAAAAGTCCTTAATTTCATTAGGAAAAACAAAAGACTCTGACTAGCCAAAACATCCCTGAGTGAAAAGAGCAATACAGGGGTCTCTCTATACCAGATTTCAAACTATACTACAGGGCTACAGTCATAAAAACAGCTTGGTACTGGCACAAAAATAGACCTGTTGACCAATGGAACAAAACCGAAGATCCAAACTTGAGCACATACAATTCCAGCCATCTCCTATTTGACAAGGGGGCCTAGAAAACACAATGGAGTAAAGACAGCATCTTCAGCAAGTGGTGTTGGTAAAACTGGATCACCACTTGTAGAAGAATGAAATTAAACCCCTACCTCTCGTCCTGTACGAAAGTCAACTCCAGATGGATTAAAGACCTCAACGTGAAACCCCAAACTCTGAAGGCGATAGAAGAAAAAGTTAGCAGCAGACTACAAGACATAGGCATAGGAAAAGACTTCCTAAATCAGACGGCAGCTGCGCAAGAATTAAGGTCAATAGTTGACAAATGGGACCTCATTAAACTCAAAAGCTTCTGTACATCAAAAGAAACAATCAAGAAAGTGAAGAGAAATCCCACAGAGTGGGAGGAAACTTTCACCTCCGATAGATCTGACAAAGCATTGACTTCCAGAATATTTACTACTCAAAAAACAGAAGAAACAAATGACCCACTCAACAGATGGAGCAGAGAGCTGAACTGAGACTTCACAAGTGAGGAATTCGAGATGGCTGAGAAACATCTTAAGCAGTGTTCAAGAGGGCTGGAGAGATCCCCACATGGCGACCGAGAACCGTCTGAAACTCCAATACCAGGAGAACTCCAGTTCCAGGGGAATCCGACACCCTCTTCTGACCTCCACGGCATTGCACGACGGGTGCACAAAGCTGCATGCAGACAGTACATTCATACACATAAATAAAAAAAAAAAAGTGTTCAACGTCACTAATAATTAAGGAAATGCAAATTAAAACCACTTTAAGATATCATCTTACTCCAATAAGACTGGCTAGGATCAAGAAAATAAATGAGGGGCTGGAGAGATAGCCTAGCAGTTAAGAGCGCCGACTGCTCTTGCAGAGGACCCAGGTTCGATCCCCAGCACCCACATTGCGGCTAAGAACCATCTGTAACTCCAATTCCAGGAGAACTCCAGTCCCAGGGGAATCTGAGACCCTCTTCTGACCTCTGAGGCATTGCATGACACGGGTGCACAGACCTACATGCAGACAGTACATTCATACATACAAAAATAAAAAAAAAATAAATGATACCAAGTGCTGGAGAGGTTGTGGGGAAAGGGGAACACTCATCCACTGCTGGCGGGAATGTAAATTCATACAGCCACTATGGGAAGTAGTGTGGAGAACCCTTGGACGTCTTGGAATGAACTTGCCTCCTGACCCAGCCATACCACTCCTAGGTGTGTACCCACAAGACTCATCTTACCGCAGAGATACATGCACGGCCATGTTTATTTCAGCTGTCTTGACAATAGCAAGGAGCTGGAACCAACCCAAGTGCCCCTCAATTGACAAGTGGATAGAGAAAATGTGGTACATCTACACAATGGAGTTCTATGCAGTGGTAAAGAATGATGACATCATGAACTTTGCAGGTAAATGGCTGGAGCTTAGAAGATATCATGCTGAGTGAAGTAACACAGTCCCAGAAAAGCAAACGACGAATGGTATCCCTCATCTGTGGATGCTAACACCAATTACTTAATTGTATGGCAAACTGAGCAATGT
Organism: Rhizomys pruinosus; assembly: GCA_009823505.1. NCBI lineage: Eukaryota > Metazoa > Chordata > Mammalia > Rodentia > Spalacidae > Rhizomys > Rhizomys pruinosus. The sequence goes on from VZQC01000410.1 coordinate 3,691,228, forward strand.
CAATGTGATCTGAAAACAAGTGTGCTCTTATATTATGAATCCCTTAAAAAATAATAAAAACAAACAAAAAAAGAAATAACGATTTCTGAACAAAATAGAAAAAAAATGTGCTCCTGTGTCAACAGGATGAAGAAGCAACCTACAAAATGGAGGAAATATTTGAAAACTTACATCTAAATGATTAATATTCAAAAGATGCAGGGAACCCAAATAGCTAGCTTAAAAGTAAGCAAGCAACACCACTAAAAATGGACAAAAGATATGAACAGGCATTTCTCAAAAGAGATGCAAATAGTCCAAAATAAGGAAACATACTGAACATCCTTATGGAAATGCAAATTAAAATTCACAAGAAGATATTACACCACACCTGTTAGAATATTATAAAAAAGAGAATGAGTATAAGGGTTAGCAAGGATGTGGATTAAAAGGAATCCTTGTATCTCCTTTGTTGGTTGGTATAATTTTTTGTTTTTGTTCTTTTTCAGACAGGGTCTCCCTGTAGCCCCAGCTGTCCTGGAACTCACTATGTAGACGAGATTGGCCTTGAACTCACAGAGATCCTCCTGCCTCTGCCTCCCAAGTGCTAGGATTAAAGGCGTGCTCCACCATGCCCAGTGGAATAATTTTTTTTTTAAGAGAAATGAATGGCAGGCTATATTTGGCTCATGACTGGTAAGTTTCTGGCCCTTGGTTGAAATTATTCTGAATGGGACTGCATCATCTGAATTTAATCATGAAGCAATATTAGATAAATGTCAAGTGAAGAACATTATTTTAAAAGGAGATAGGCTTTATTTTCAAAAATGTTGGTTTCTCAGGAGACAAAGGTTATGAAATGATTCCAGATTAAAGAAACATGACATGGGAATGCTGACAACTGACACATACCATGGTGAAAAAAAAAAAAAGGCATGATCAGCTCAAAGTTGATTTTCAACTGGAGAAAAGAATTCTATGAAGTATAATTTGCCTCCAGTCACAAAAATAAATTATGTATGTAAAATTTCTTAAATTTGATGTTATGTAAAAAGAAGTTATTTGTTCTTAAGAATCATATATAAAAGTAAGGGTGATGGGAATGATGTGTCAGACTCTGTGTGTGTGTGTGTGTGTGTGTGTGTGTGTGTGGTGTGAGAGAGACAGAGAAGAGAGAGAGAGGTGAAAGGAACAAAATGCTAGTAAGAGACAGGCATATTGGAGTTCTTTGGCCATTTGAACAACTTATACCTTTTACATTATTTGAAAAAAATGATGAAAGTACACTAGAAATGTGTGTGCTTTTACACATTTGGTTACATGGAATGTATATTGAACTGAAGATTATAAGAATTCTTGTCAGCTTGCTGTGACAGTAAGGAAAATATCAGTTTGTTCTTTTTTTTTTTTTAAATCACCCTTAGATGTATAGCTTTGAGAGAATCTATATTGGAGAGGAATTCTATGGATTGATTTTACCAACTTGAACCATAAAGCTCTTCTGTGTTAGTCCTGAGGGAAATTTATTTCACTTTAGGTTAGCAATATCTTATAAACTTTCCAAGAATCTTGATGCGAATCTCAAGGTGAATATCCTTTCAGTATTTTGCTTTTCTTTTCATGCCTTCAGATTTGGGAGGTGTTTTGGGGAAGCCATTATTAATGTCATTTTATGACAACTTCTCTTGTTTTAAAAATAGATTTTAAGCCAGGCGTGGTGGTGCGCGCCTTTAATCCCAGCACTTGGGAGGTAGAGGTGGGTGGGTGGATCTCTGTGAGTTCAAGGCCAGCCTGGTCTACAGAGCGAGCTCCAGGACAGCTGGCACTAAAAAGAAGACCCTGCCTCAAAAATATCAGAAAAAGGAAAAAACTAAAAAAAAAAGAAAAAAGAAAAAAAATAGATTTTAAAAATATTTTAAGTCATTAAAGTTTTTGTCTTTGAATAAAATTTTTCAAAAATTTAGAGTAAAATTTAAATGCAAATTGGACACTGAGTTTCAGAAAACAGGTATTGAATATAGAGCTATAAGACACCTGTATTAGGTGGGGAGAATTAGAAATTTTCATTAGAAATTTCTAAATTAAATATAATTTGATAATAAGAGAACAGAGCATTTATTATTCACTTAAACTAGGCTTCACATTCGTGGTAGAATTTCATTTGCAGTAAAAATTTTCAGGACTCAGCATATATTATGGGACAGTTTAAAATACTTAATAAAATATGATTTTAATAAATTGCTTTATTTGACAAAGGAAACTCAAAATTGTATTGGTTTTTATATCTGTTATAAAAATACCACAACAAACACCTCCATATTTTAAGTGAAATGATTAAACCATAAGTATTTTTTCTCAGAAAACATTAGATTTAAAAGAATTTAAATAATTTTTATTATTTTATTTTTCTGTGTATGAGTGTATTGCATGCATGCATGTGAGAGCAAGTGTTGTTTCATGCAATGCCCAGAGGTCAAGAGGGTGTTGAGTCCCCTGGAACTGGAGTTTGGACAGTTGTTAGCTGTCATGTGGGTGCAGAATTGAACCTGGGTCCTCTGCTAGAGCAGCCAGTGCTCTTAACTGCTGAGCCATTTCTCCAGCACCTAAAAGAATGTTTTTATTAATTCTTTGATAATTTCATAAGTGTATTTTGATCATACCCTCAACTTTTTACCTTCACTCCTCTTGAGATCTACCCATATCTCCCAGCTTCCTCTTTGTGTCTTTATTTATTTACTTATTTTTAAATGTAATAACTCATTGACTTCACTTTATGCTATGCATATACTTCTTGGTGTGGGACCATCACCTGGGGCTTGGTTGCCCTTGCAGCCACACTCTTAAGGTAAAATGGACTTCTTTCCTAGAAGCCATCAACTCTGTAGCTCCTGAGTTAGTGGTAGGGCCTCATGAGCCCCACAGCTACTTTGAGTTCATGAGGGTAACAGTCCTGTCATGTCTAGAAGACACTATTTCACTTCAGTCCTCCCTAACCTTTGGCTCTTAAAATTTCTGTCCCCTCTTCCATGATGATTCTTGGGCTTTGGGGAGCAGGTGTGATATAGATGTTCCATGTGTGGCAGAGCATTCCACAGTCACTTATTCTCTGCAGTTGACCAATTGTGAGTTTTTCTGTTAACTACCATTCATTGCATAAAGAAACTTCTCTGATGAGGTCTGTGAGCTGCACTAATCCATGGATGGATGTTAGAGACATTTTAATTCTATGTCCATTTAGAAAAATAGTAATAGGTTCACCTTGGTGCCTGTGAGTTTCCCAGCTGTAGATTCTTGTTCAGATTTACAGTACCAGCCATGTGTTTCTTCTTGTGGAGCAGGCCTTAAATTAAAAAAAAAAAAAAAAAAAAAAAGCAGTTGGTTGCTCCTATAATATTTGTGACACTATTGCATCCATGGGCATATCTTGCCATGCTGATCATTATTGCACTTTCCTGTGTTCAGAGCTGAGTAAGACTATTGTTGATTTTTTTTTTTCTCCTGGCAATCTACATAGTATGAGAGCTTGCCAGCAGGGAGGAAGTTTCCTGGGTAGGACTGACTTGATTTCTTCATGTGTTCTGATCAACATATCTGATGTTTTCAGCAATAGAGGTCTTACCATCAAGTTCTGGTGGGTAACCAAGAGCAATGAGAATAGCCTATATTGTTTTGGGAGTCTTTAGGATGCCTCCTTTGGAGGGAAGGTACCTGGCACTAGGCTTTTTATTTGGCAACCTGTGTCTGGCCATAATCCTCTGTGTACAGTAACTTCAAATAAATCCATATCTATAGCTATATTTACTATATATGAAACATAAAATAATAGGTTTCCATATGGCTTTTTCAAACATCTTCATAGTTATCTCTTCTCCAACCTCATCCTCTGCCCTACATTCCTATCTTGCTCCTCACTAAAACTTTCCTCCCCATGATTCCCCTTACCTGAGAAAGTTCCCTTCTTACCTCTCCTAGTCCATACCTGTCCTAAGTTTTGTTTCTTTTTTTCTTTTTTTTCCTTTTTCTTTTTCTTTTATTTGTTTATTTTTAAGGGATTCTACAATATAATAACACAGTTCTTTGCAGATAACATTGATGTTACTCAGTTTGCCATACAATTAGGTAATTGGTGCATTTTGCAAGTATCTATGTCCAAATTTTGAACAACCCAAGGTTCCCATAGTCCAGTTTTGAGATGCTTGTATGCACAGGCATGTTGATCAATTAGGAGTCCAGACTATATTGCTGTAGTCTCATGATTCACCCCTATCTCTCTGCAGCCCTTACATTCTACCATGCCTCCTCTTTCACAATTCGTTCCCTGGGCTTTGGGAAAGGGGCACAAGTGGGTGAGAAGAAAACAGTTTCTTTAGTGAAATAGTTTTCCTTATTCTAGAATCTCATATAGATAATATATTATTCACCTTTTTGTGTAGGACCTTTTTCAGTCACCATGATGTTCTTGGGGTACATTAATAATTCCTTTTTGTTATTGATTATTGTTCCAGTGTATTGTATATTCCCACATACATCAGTTTGTTTATGCATTTTGTTATGGGTAAAACACTGGATGTTTATAATTCTGGCTTAATGTTGCTATCAGCATTTTTATATGTTTACTTATAGATATTCTTTTGCTTTTCTCATGGACTGTTAGTCAGAGGAAGTATGGATTTAACTTTTGTTTTGTTTTTAGACAGGGTTTCCCTTTAGCCCCTGCTGGCCTAGAACTTGCTATGTAGACCAGGATGGCCTCCGTCTCACAGAGATGTGCCTGCCTCTGCATCCCCAGTGCTGATATTAAAGGCCTCTACCACCATGTCCGACTATATATTTAACTTTTTGAGAAAGCATTGGACCTTTTTTCAAAATGGCATAATAGGTTTAGTTTACTAAGTTTAGTTCATTGCTTGTGTTAGTTAAATGTTAGAGATATTTTGACTACTTGTGCTGTCAGTTACTGTAAAAGATACATAGAAATTTCAGAGTTGATGTTTATTTTGTAATGTAAGAGATGGCACACATATCAACAAGGTATGGAGGCTTTTCATTTATATAGTGAGGCTTTTTAGTTAGAGCAGGACAGGCTTCCAAATATATTGGAAAGTGACTAGACAGAAGACAAGGATACTGGCTTGTATTATGATTAGTTGTGAGGCTGAAGGTTTCCCTGTAAATGAAAACCAGATCTTGTGTGGCTTAAGCATTTCAGTATCATGAAGGTAGTAGTACAAATGGCTGATGCTAGTTTAAATTGATAGAATAGTTACTGTATTTTTTTCTTTTTCTTTCTTTCTTTCTTTCTTTCTTTTTTTCTTTCTTTCTTTCTTCCCTCCCTCTCCCTCTCTCCCCTCTCCCTCTCTCCCCTCTCTCCCCTCTCCCTCTCCTCCCCTCTCCCTCTCCCTCTCCCTCTCTCTTCTTTCTCTTTCTTCTTTCTTCTTTCTTCTTTCTTCTTTCTTCTTTCTTCTTTCTTCTTTCTTCTTTCTTCTTTCTTCTTTCTTGCTTGCTTAAAAGACTCAGAAGGTTTCTTTAGCAGTCTGGATCACAGAACAATAAGCAGTTAATTGTGTAGAACCTTTTCTCCTTTGTTCTACATTTTCTGTGATCAGTAATTTAGATGAATAATGATGTTGTTTTAGAACACTGTTGGTGGAGGATATGGGAGAAGTGTTTGCAGTTTTGGTATGTTTTTAAAATATAGACAAGAGAATTGGGAGAGTGATCATATGTGAAATGTGAGAGAAGTTATGGATATCTCTAGGTTATTTATTGAGTGCTTATGCCTTACAATAAGACAAGGAAGACTCATGGGGCACAGTGATATTTTAATACATATATAACAATATGTACCGATTAAACAAGGATAATTGTTTCTCTGCCTTACTATTTTGTGTTTGGAGTCTTTGAGATCGTCTCTTCTAATTACTGATTTTTAAAAATCTTTTTTGAGAGAGTTTCACTTTGTAGTTCAGGTCAGCTTTGAACTTACTATATAGTTCAGGGTAGCCTTGAACTTGTAGAGTGCTTCTTGCCTCAGGTTCACTATAGTGCTGGGTTTATAGGTCTGTCCTACCAAACCCATTCTCTGTTCTAGTTCTTTATAACATACACGATAGTTTATTGTGGAACATAGTTAACTCACTGTGCTATAGAACTATAGAATTTACTACTACTAAATTTTATTGGGGTGGTTGTGCGAGTGCTGGGGATCAAACCCAGGACTTCATACATGCTTAGACAAGTGTACACTGAGCTGCATCCCAAGTCCGAGAATTCACATGCTTTGGTACCCCTTCTATCCTTCTTTCCTGTCTTCCCTTTCCAGCCTCTGGTAATCACTCTTCTATACACAGATAAACTGTATTTGCTATCCAAGTATGAGAGAGAACATGCATTTATTTTTTCTACCTAATTTCTCACTTAAATTTTTTTTCCACTTAATATGGTTTTTTAATTTTATTTTTTATTTTTATTTTTGAGACAACATCTCCCTGTAGCCCCAGCTAGCCTGGAGCTTGCTCTGTAGACCAGGCTGGCTTTGAACTCACAGAGATCTGCCTGCCTCTGCCTTCCAAGTGTTGGGATTAAAGGCGTGTGCTACCATGCCCAGTCAAGATTATTATTTTTTTTCTTTTTGTCTTTTTACTAAGATCTCAAGTTTTATACCTGAAGTACAATTTCTCCCGTCTTACTGATTATTTATTTCTGGTTATACTTTTCTTTTAGCTGTTTAAGGCCACACAGTTAGCCCAGATTAACCAAGGTTTTTGTTTTCTCAAGGTCAGTTGAGGATCTGTTCCTTAGGAGTCACTCGGGCTTTTTTTTTTTTTTTTTTTTTTTTTTTTTTGGTGAGGGGAGGAGAAGGATGGGAGCCCCTGGCTCCTTTTGGGCTTTCATTTACCAGTGCCATCCACTTGAAGGGACAAGGTCAGGTCTTGCTCGACCAGGCTTCCCTTTGTTTTTTCAATTATAAAAGATATATATATATATCTATATATATATATATATATATATTATTTTTTTTTGTTTTATCAAATCTAGACCCGTGTCCCCCCCATCACCCCACCCCACCAGAGCTCATTGCATTCTGCCAAACGTGCTTTTCACATCTTTCTTAGTTCTTTCTCAGTATTCTCAATGAGGAAGTTGACTGGTTTGAGCAGAAGTTCACTGTGTCAGTCAGTTCTTTGATGCAGTACCCTCTGTTATGTTTGTTGCTGTTTTTGTTGTGTTGTTGTTTCTAATATGCATCCCTCCCAACTGTTTGGAACAAAAGCTCAAGGGGCATGCACAAGAAATACTTCCAACTAAGTAATTGGCACTAGCACTAGCATTCACCGATGAGGGATACCATTTGTCTTGTTTTTCTGGGACTGTGTTACTTCACTAGCATGATGTCCTCTAAGCTCCAGCCCATTTTCCTGCCAAAGCTCCTGATGTTGTCTTTCTTTACTGACCTGCATAGACTCCAATTGTGTAGATTGTACCACATTTTCTCTATCCACTATTCAGTTGAGGGCATTGGGTTGGTTCCAGCTCCTTGCTCTGGTGAAGAGGTGAGCTGCTATAAACATGGCCTGTGCATGTATCTCTGCGGTGGGGTGAGTCTTGAGCGGTTACATGCCTAGGATTGGTATGGCTGGGTTGGGTGGCAAGGTTCATGCCAAGTCTTCCAAGGGTTCTCCACTGCTTTCCATAGTGGCTGCATGAGTTTTCATTTTCCCACCAGAGTGGATGAGTGTTCTCCTTCCCCACAACCTCTCCAGACTTGGTATCATTTTTTGTTTTTTTGCATCCTAGGCCAGTCTTATTGGAGTAAGATGATATCTTAACGTGGTTTTGATTTGCATTTCCTTAATGATTAGTGATGTTAAAAAACTTCTTAAGGTGTTTCTTATCCATCTCTAATTCCTCACTTGTGAAGTCTTTGTTCAGCTCTATGCTCCATCTTTGCAGTAGGGTCATTTGTTTTCTTTTTTTCTTTGTTTTTGAGAGTTTACATCTTCTGGAATTTAATGCTTTGTCAGATGTTTTCTGCAGTGAAGGTTTTCCTCCCAATCTGTGGCATTTCTCTTCACTTCCTTGATTGTTCTTTTAATTGTACAGAAGCTTTTTTGTTTAATGAGGTCCCATTTGTCAATTGTCAACCTTAAGTCTTGCGCAGCTGCAGCTGTTGATTTAGAAGTCTTTTCCTCTGCCTATTTCTTTGTAGTCTGTTGTCCACTTTTTCTTCTTATCTCCTTCAGAGTTTTTGGGTTTCATGTTGAGGTCTTTGATCCTTGGTAGTTGACTTTTGTACAGGGCGCGAGGAAGGGGAAGGGGTTAACTTTATTCTTCTACAAAGTGGTGATCTTGTTTTGCAACACCACTTGCTGAAGATGCTGTTTTTCTCCATTGTCTTCTTGGCCCCTCGTCAAATATGAGATGGCTGAAATTGTAGTGCTCAGGTTTGGATCTTCGGTTTTGGTTTGTTCCATTGGTCAAACAGGTCTGTTTGTGCTGTCACCCGGTCTTTTTATGACTATAGCCCGTAGTATAGTTTGAAGTCTTGGTATAGAGAATCCCCCCTGTGTAGCTCTTTTCACTCAGGTGTTTTGGCTTTCTTCAGGGTCTTTTGTTTTTGCAAGTGAATTTAAGGACTTTTTTTTTTCCAAGTCTGTGAAGAAACTCTTGGGGATTTTGATTGGGATTGGCCTTAAATCTATACAAGAGTTTCGGTTTAGAATGGACCATTTTTACAATGTTAATTTTCCCAGTCCATGAGCATGGGAGGTTTTTCCATCTTCTGATGTCTTCTTCAATTTCTTTCTTTAAAGGTTTCAAATTTTTATTGTAGAGATCTTTGGTGTCTTTGGTTAGGTTTGTTCCTAGGTATTTTATTGTTTTTGAGGCTATTGTGAATGGGAAGGTCTCTTTGAATTCTTTCTCCAGTTGCTTGTTCTTGGTGTAAAGAAAGGCCATTGATTTTTTTTTTTTTAGGTTAATTTTGTATCCTGCCACTTTGCTGAAGGTGTTAATCATTTCTAGGAGTTTTCTGGTGGAGTTTTTAGCATCCCTGCCTTCCTGTGCTTCTGCTGGTCTCAGGAGATCTCCCATGCTTCCCTTTTTGAAGCATGAGCAGACTTTCCTCTTTATAGACTGGACACTGGCTGAAGTCCCATTAGTGGATCTCCAAGACCTCCCTGCACAGGAAGACTGGTGACTCACATTTGTAGGACATTTCAGGAGATGCCCCCATGCATAGTCCCCTGGGACTTAGTTGACCTCTGAGGACAAGGAACAAAGTTATCCCTTAAGAACCTCTGCCAAATTCGTATGGCGATTAAGTATGGTCATTAAGCATCCAGAAAGGCTAAGTTACACCAGCCTGATACTTTTAACTACTCTATAATATTTTAGAAAAGCCTTGGACAGAAGCTCAAGCAGCCTTGTATAAGAAATACTAAGAAGCACTCCCATATGGCTTTGATTACATTGAGGAATGATCCTTCCAATCCAATTCCCTCTAGGACTCTAAGCATGAAGGGATGCTGGATTTTGTCGAAGACTTTTTCTGTGTCAATTGAGATTATCATGTGGTTTTTGTCTTTCAATCCATTTATGTGTTTTATGATATTTATCAAATGATTTTTGTATTTTGAATCATCCCTGCATCTCTGTATGAATCCAACATGAATCCAACTTATCATGATGGATGATCTTTTTGATGTCTGTATGCTGTTTGCAAGTATTTTATTGAGAATTTTTGCATCTGAGTTCATTAATGAGATGGGTCTATAGTTCTCTTTTTTGGTTGTATCTTTGCCTGGTTTTGGTATTAGAGTGATGCTGGCTTTATAGAAGGAATTTGGGTGATTTCCCTCTTCTTGTATCCTTCTGAACAGTTTGAGTAATAATGGTTGAAAGTCCTCTTTAACTGTTTTATAGAATTCTGCTGTGAAACTATCTGGGCCTGGGCTTTTTTAGTTGGGAGGTTTCTTATTAATTTTCAGTTTCTTCATATATTATGGGTCTGTTTAAGCTGTCAGTTTCTTCTTGGTTTAGCTTTAGTGATTCCCAGGTTTTCATATATTCATCCATTTCTCTTAGGTTTTCAAATTTAGTAGTGTATAGATTTTTGAAGTATTCCTGTATGTATGATTGTCTGGATCTTTTTGTTGTCTGTTGTGATATTTCTCCTTTCATCACAAATTCTATTGATTTGGAGTTGCTCTCTTGGTTTACTGGGCTAGAGGTCTGTCTATCTTGTTTATTGTTTCAAAGAACCAGCTTTTGGATTTGTTGATTTTTTTTTTTTTCGTATTGTTTTCTTTGTTTCCATTTCATTGATTCTGCTCTGATTTTTGTTATTTCTTCCTGTCTGTTGTGTTTAGGCTTCATTTGTTGTTGTTTTCAAGTGTTTTTAGCTGCAGTGTTAGCTCATTTGTTTTGCTCTTTTTGTTTTTTTAATGTAGACACCCAGGGCTATAAAATTCCCTCTTAGGACTGCTTTTAAAGTATCTCATAGGTTTTGTTGTGTTGTACTGTCATTGTCGTTTAGTTCCAGGAATGCTTTTATTTCTTTATTTCTTTCTTGACCCATTCATTATTCAGGAGTGTGTTGTTCAGTCTCCATGTGTTCCTGTAGATAGTAGGGCTTATCCTGGTGTGGATATTGAGCTTTATTTATCTTTTTGTTTTTGTTGATTTTTTTTTTCTGTGTCCAAGTATGTGATCAATTTTGGAGAATGTTCCATGGGGTGCTGACTAGAAAGTGCCAAGATTATTTTTTATAGTGCTGTGTTTTCATTAATCTTTTATGTTTTGTATATTTTCTCTTGGTTTTTGCTTTGTGGTTACTATCCAGTGTACATAGACAATCTTAGTTATAAAATATTATGTTAGACATATCAGCTTAAGTTTGATTGCATAAAATATCTTAACAGCTTTTATTTTATCCTTAACTCCAACATTTTATGTTTTGATAGTGTAGTTTTAGTTTTGTTATTTTTT